>JAQGDG010000144.1:0-310986 GCA_029844215.1 Przewalskia tangutica
GATTCTTCTAAGTAAGACTTCTCTTAGTATCACGAAAAATTGGCGACACTTCCCAGTTTCTACTAAATTCTCCACCTTTATCAAGGCGATAATAGTAACGACATACCGTAAATAAAGCGCAATAATTGCGATAATTTAAAGAAGGGGATATGCGCCCGAACGCGATTAACAATCTCTCGTAACAACAATAATTAAAGAAGGGGATAACAGCCCCAAGCGAACGCGATTAACAATCTCTCGCCATAACAGCAATAATTAAAGAAGGGATATGCGCTGAAGCGGACGCGATTAACAATCTCTCCATGTAACAACAATGTAAATACGGTCAAAGTAAATACAATCCAAAGTAAATCGGTCCAAAGTAGATACGGTCCAAAGTAGATCGGTCCTTAAGTTGAGGTCCTTGGCGACTTTACAATTTTACTTATCGATTGCCGTTAATTAGTCTTCCAACATATTCAATCTTTATATAAGTTATAGTTAAACTGTTGTTAACTTATTAGTAAGTAATGGATACATTTTTACCATTTTAATGGCTAATATGTCAATTCTCCTTTTAACATCTTAACAAGATCCAAATCTTTCCTTATATATTATAGTCCATATATACTTCGATATATGTATAATATCGATATATAATAATCAACTTCATGAAAGAGGTTAAGGTTCATTATCGATAATAGCCCAATGATATCCAAGAACTTAAAGTGGTTCCAAGCGAGTCTTAGCTCCCGAATCTTTGTGTTCCAAACCACCACAAGTCACCTAGAAGTTCTAACCAAACACATTCGAAATTAACTCGAAAAGTGAAGAACACTAAAGTTCCATTGTTGCATACTCTCGGCGAGGGTGTTTTGAGGCTAGGGTGTGAAATCTTGTCTAACTCTTGGTTAATAATCTTCCTAATACATTAAGGAAGAACAACATAAGTTTAAGAATTTTTGGACAACATTTGGTTAGGGAGGGAGCAATTGTGAGAGCAAAATAAGAAGGAGGGAGAGGAAATATTTTCAAGTCTTGAAATATACTAAGTGTGGAAGATTTTCATCAACTAAAGGGGTTTATATAGTACAACCAAGGTTAGGATTGAAACATGTGTATGGTAGAGATTGTTTGTGTAGGTTCCTTTCTCCACTTGTCTACAAAGTCATGCAAGACTTTGACCATTTGACTTGCCAGCTAATTGCAAAAAGTCCAGCGCCATGCGTTTGCCGTACAGACTTTTGGTAACTTGTCTTGCCCAGCATGCAGAAAAATGCGTCAACATGGCTCTTGGGGTGACACGTATGCATCTCACAGTAGTCGAAATATTTTATCTCTCGGAAAAATTCTATAATCGTAAAAATATTGAAAGCGTAAAATTTCCTTCTGAGTTGGAATAATTTCCGTCGGAAAATAATTCTTTCATTCTTACCTAATTAGAGGCGTATACATTAAATGCGTCGTCCTCGCATACATACTCGGAACTACGAGTATAGCATTCTCCCCCGAAACATTTGTCGAATGTTCGCCCGAATTGATTTCGGATAACGGCATAGTCCTCATGCTTGAACAATTTGCAAAATATCACGTATGACCACAATAGAACACTTAAGTACATATGACAATTAAAATTAACGGTAGGAAAGTGAGTTAATCGAAACAACGAGGAATAGGTGGCCTCGGCCAGAAAGTCTCTGCTCTCACGAACCTCGACCCACGGAGCTTGGGCCAGGCTCCTAAATACCTTGTGGGATCAAATCTCCCGCTTTGTGCGTGAGGTATGTCTTGGGTGGTGGGATGAATATCTCACTCATTCTTGAGCGGCTCGTCAAAACTCAGGGATAACCAGCCAGGTCTAGCCTCTTCTTCTGATCTCGCGTTGGCCTCTGCCTCTGTACACACTGCATCTTTGGCGAATAACCTCTTTGATGAAGCTTAGTACCTCTATCTTGGTCGATAACATAGCGCCTTCCTCGCGGCCACATAGTGTTCTCTGCCCGAAGGCTGGGCTCTGAGTCTTTGGGGTCTCAAAACTGCGAGAAGAACTTCGCCCATTGCGGAACATCATCAGGTATACCACAGGCATAAGCCTATCAACTCTCTGAGTCGACTAGTAGCTCCTGCTACTCTTTTGCCTGCAGTGGTGTTGCCCTCGCGGAGGCATAACTATAACACAAAATCACGTCGGAGGAATTATCTTACTAACACGACTCTGTACGATCTTGAGTGAGAAGAATAGAAACCGACTCTAAATGTCCTGTAGCCTCCTGTTTATGGGTGTGGCGCGCAACACGCCTATAATCAGACTACACTAGACGGTCTGTAGACATTAGAGTGGTGCTCGATACCACTCTGTCACGCCGAACCGGGCGTGGTGGTGCCTACACAGGCACCGCCTGCATAACAACTAAGTAAAGCTGCGGAAATTAAATAACACCTCAATTTTTTCCAAAACCAGCATCGTCTGAGGGGCGAGCAAGTGCCGTATAATATACATAATAAAAGACCTTTGCATGCGTGAGTCGATCCAGCGTATGAATACGGACCTGCAGAGTTTCTTGAACTATGGCCGGAATGAGGCCACTAGTACCATGCGTACAAAAGCACATCTTGAGAGAACTTATACCAAAAGATAAACTCGACGACGAAGGGCTATCCAAAACTACGGCGGTCCTACACTGCCGATCACCAAACAGCGTACCTAAACTGCGGCGTGAGCGGCCCGAAGAGGTCGATGCGAAGAATGTACCAAGTATGTGAAGCGATGAAATGCGTAATGAAATCATAACGATCTAAACAAAATAGGAGACATGTATGATTGCCAACCTACGATTACCTGATGCATAGCGATCATATCAAGTCACGGACGCGTGCGCCAAATCACTACTCGAATAACGATTACCACGATTGCCTTACTATGATGAGTAAATAGTAGTATACTTACAATATAAAATAGGAAACTCACGATCAAATCATGGGTAGCAATCCATGAAGCAGGTGGTATAACGTCTTGGGGTTTACCCGCCATTTATACTCTTACCACAGGCGGGTGGTATAACGTCTTGGGGTTTACCGCCGTTTATACTCTTATCTGGCGAAGGTGGTAAAGCGGTGGTATAACGTCTTGGGGTTTACCCGCCGTTTATCTCTTACCACGGAGAAGGTGGTATAGCGTCTTGGGGTTTACCCGCCGTTTATCTCTTACCCGTCTCTCGGCCGTGATCGCCTGATAAATAAGCAAGTTAAGAAATCCACAACTGTATTAGTCTTATTCATACTCTACTCATTTAGTTTACTTAAGGCACTAACATGACATTATAAATCAGAATCTAACGCCTCACGGTCACGTGCCGGAATCACATCGTAAGCATGTCAGTAACACAAATAATGGATGTATACGTGGAATCCTCGTCAGTTGTCGATGCGTCGAGTAAACTCGCGACAAGACGATCGGCCCTCGGAGTCGCGGTAGCGTAATAAAACATAATACTTGCACTCGAGGCTATCACGCACATGCAGGCAAGTTCATAAAATCTATAGACTTTCGTTTATAAACTCAAGGCAACATAGAATAATTCTCAATTAAACAAGCGAAGTACTTATCAGGCACCCGTGAATAATTCTCGATTAAACAAGCCAAGTACTTATCAAGGCACGTATAGAATAATTCTCGATTAAACAAGCCAGACAAAGTACTTATCAAGGCCACGTAGAATAATTCTCAATTAAACAAGCCAAAGTACTTATCAAGGCACACGTAGAATAATTCTCAATTAAACAAGCCAAAGTACTACGTGCGTACATTTTTCAAAGACAGCTTTTATGTAAAACCCGAGATACTAACACGTAGTATCGATGTATGTCTATTTTTCAAAGTAAGTTACTACAACTTTTAGAAAACTCTTTTGAGCTTGAAATCAAGTAACTTCAAATTTTCACAATCTAGGCAACTTATGCCTAATAATCAAAATAAATGACTTTCTTAACCTTGTAAAGCCGTTATAACCAACTTCCCATTAAGCTTATAACCAAGTTTCATATTCATTCCTTTTTATAACCAGAAACATTTCTTATACTTAAAATACTCGTCTCTTAATATTTAGAAAACAAGTTTCTTACACTTTTAAACCTCAAGTAACTCAACTTTTAAAACAAGTTACTTCTCTTAAATCATGTCATTTCTCCTCTCTTAAAACAATTAAGTAAATCACTCCTTTAACTCCACAAAGTCATTACAACAACCCTTAGGTTTTGGAACTAAGGCAGCCAAAGGTTTGAAACCACTTCCTTTTCAGGACTCTACATGTACTTTAAGTAAAATACTTTCACTTTTAAGAATCCAAACTTCACTAAGGAAATGAATTATACAACTTACAATTTAAACATCAAAGTACAATCAAGGAGTACATAGAACAAATTCTATTTTAGGCAATCGAATACAACGAGGAATGGATCGTTTAAAGTAGGACATACTTTCTTTATCTTAAGGAATCATGCTAGAAGAGGAGATAGTTCACATACCTTTTTTAAATCCACAAGCTAAGCGAATCGCGTACATAGAATTGTCAACCTATAATGGTCCTGACATGACTATCGATTCTAGTTTCTAACTTAGAATAATACTAAGTAAGCGGTCTCTTATTCTCGGAAAATCGGGCGCCTCCTTTGTTTCTACTTACTTTGCCACCTTTTTCAAGTAGAATACAATAACCAACACGCCACGTTTAAGGCTCGAAACAACAACCGATCAAAGGGATTACCGTCTTACCATGCGTGTAAAATTCCATGCGATTCATATCAAGTAGTATAAAAATCCAGCCATTCTCGGCGACTTATAACCAATGACTCAAGTCTTTTCAATCCTTTTTAAATTCCAATTTCTAAGGTCTAACATGTTACATAGTCGTAAACAACTTCAAAAACTACAATTCTTTCTTATCTGACATGCGGCGACTTAAACTAATAATCAACTTGAATTCCAATCTTAAGGCTAAACATGCTAGTTTTGGATTAGGGTTCGATAGCGATAAACCTATCAAACCTCATAATATATAACTCACTTGCTAATATCCATAACTTCTGACAATAAGTAAACCTTAATTGCTAAAATGACAAGATTATACCTTAACAAGCCCTTAAAATTCCAAGATTCAAAGTCGCTCCTTAGCAAATTCTTAGCTCGCTTTCCTTATGTTCCGATCCGCTCAAGCACTCGTGAAGCCTATGAAGAACCCGTGCTTGAGTTCGACTTGAAGTTGAAGAACTCCTTAAGTATCCGCCTTGCGACTAATACAGCGTCGTTTTTCGAAATCTTTCTATTGAGATATCCTTACAATACCCTTAGGGACATTGGGTTTAAGTCTTGTGAATAAAGGATCCTGAACTAAAATTTTTGTGTGGAACCAGGTGAACCAGGAAGCGCGATGGAAGAACAAGAAATGTTGTGATATTTTCTATGTGTTGAAGACAAGTCTTGCACTAGTAGTATGTATATAACCTGATGAAGGCTTAGGTTATCACAAATGTGTGGCTAGGATGAGTTTCGCTAGGATCGAGCCAGTGGCAAGTTGACTTTGGTCGATAATATCGAGCTTTGAAGACTTATCTTCCACCATGGTAAATGACCATTCTACCACTTACTAAATTTCGTCCAAGACCGTATGTGGGGTGCCATGTGTCGCCCTCTCATTCGTCCATAAAATTCCGTAAACCTCGTGGGCCCCACAAAAATGTAAATTTCCTCGGGTGGGCCCCGCGTGACCAAATCTGTAAAAATAAATTTCCATAGTGTTAATAAGTTCCATATTCCTCAAATAATGCATTTTGAGAATCGATTCTCAACAGCGAACATTTCTCGCTTTCGGCGTTCGGAAGATTTTCTGTAGGAAAAACAATTCTTCCTTTCGTACGATTTCCAAGTCTTGATTCCTTACGTACATTCTCTTATACATGTCACGGACTTACGGGGTGTAACATTCTTCCCGCCAGAAATATTAGTCCCGAATGTTCTTAGTCGGTTGTCAGCTATCAAACTCGACTGATCTACATCTTATGCATATCAATCAAAGCGCACAAGACCAGCGATGCCACACATGGCCACCACAACATCGTAAACATAACAATGGACCTTAGTCAGTGGTCCTTCTCACAAAACTTCGAAGGTTCTGATCTTCTCAAACACGGGATCCTGGGGTTCCTTCTTTCCTTCTTGTCATACTTTCGTACTTTCAAATTTATCTAGTACACGTACAAAATCTCAAATATTGTTTCTATTCTCAATCGCTTGGAGTTACTATCCAAACATGGCCATATTGTTGCTTACTTTCCCGTTAAGGCTCTTACCGTTCCTTACGACCTGATTAGATGGAGCAGCGTCCACAAACTCGTACAACGATCGACTAGACTTGGGCGCGCACGCCGTGACCTTATCGCATGGCGGGACCGTTTCTAGCGACATCACCCGTTCCATACTCTGGTGACCGAAATGAGTCCATAACCGACTCGTCGTCACATAACTTCTCGTTCTTGATGCGAAATAAATCTTTCTCTTATCTCGAGTCTTCTCACCTATCCCTGTTAACAGAGGTTCGTCACGTAGGTCAGTATTTCTCTTGTGCAATCTTCCCTATTGGTCTTACCTTTGTCATGGGGCAATTACTACGTGTGAACTCTACACAACTATAGTCTCGGTTCACTTACCATTCTTGTCGACATTCTTAACTTCTCACTTTACTAATCAAAGTATTCCTACCTGCAGGGTACTATCACTTTACTGCTTGCAATAAAGGGAAAACATATATGCTAGGCGAAATCTGAATCTATCGATGCGTATGATTCAAAGAATCGAAATATACACCTGTAACCCGATGCGATGTTGCCTCACGATCTGCCTAGTAGTCACGTCGGCTATGCGGTTCGAAGGACCGCGAACTATAAACACCACCACGACCTCTAGCGGTGGTGGCGTCGAACACCTTGCAGGGAGAAGTGCGGTATGGAGAAAGGGAATCGACCATCGGCCTCGTATGGTGAGCCACTCGCGGTGCCCGCTACAAGGACATACCCTCGATATATGGCGGACGACCGATAAAAACAAACACACTGTGCCATGCGGCATTTCGGAATGGCGCTTACCGCATCTGAAACTTGAGGAATAGGTGGCCTCGGCCAGAAAGTCCTGCTCTGCTCACGAGAACCTCGACCCACAGAGTTTGGGCCGGCTCCTAAATACCTTGTGGGATCAAATCTCCCACAGTGAGTTGCGGGGTATGTCTTGGGTAAGTGGGACGAATATCTCACTCATTCTTGAGGCGACTCGTCCAAACTCAGGGATAACCAGCCAGGTCCTAGCCTCTTCTGTGATCTCCACGTTGGCCTCTGCACCCTGCTGTACACACATGCATGTCTTGGCGAATAACCTCCTGCTGATGAAGCTTAGCACCGCTATCTTGGTCGATAACATAAGCTGCTTCCTCGCGGCTCATAGTCTTCTCTAGCCCAGCGGAGGCTGCAGTCTTTGAGGTCTCAAAACTGGCGAGAAGAACTTCGCCATTGCGGAACATCATCCGGTATACCACAGGCATAAGCCTATCAACTCTACGAGTCGACTAGTAGCTCTGCTACTCCTTTGCCACTGCAGGCGGTGTTGCCCTCGCGGAGGCATAAGCGTAACACAAAATCACGTCAGTGGAATTATCTTACTAACACGGCTCTGTACGATCTTAGAGTGAGAAGAATGAAACCAACTCACTAAATGTCTTTGTAGCCTCTGTTTATGGGTGTGGCGCAACACACCTATAATCGAGACTCTACTAGACACGGTCTGTAGACATTCAGAGGCCAGCGCTCGATACCACTCTGTCACGCCCGAACCCGGGCGTGGTGGTGCCTACAGGCACCGCCTGCATAACAACTAAGTAAGCTGGAAATTAAATAACACCTCAATTTTTTCAAAACCAACATCGTCTGAGGCAAGCGACAAAGTGCCATATAATATACATAATAAAAGACCTTTGCTTGTCGTGAGTCGATCCACGTATGAATCTGGACCTCAGAGTTTCTTGAACTATGACGGAATGAGGCCCGTAGTACCCATGCGTACAAAAGCACATCTTGAGAGAACTTATACCAAAAGATAAACTCCGACGGAAGGAGCTATCCAAAAACTACGGCGGGTCCTACACTGCCGATCACCAAGCAGCGTACCTAAACTGCGGCGTGAGCGCGGCCGAAGGAGGTCGATCTGAAGAATGTACCAAGTATGTGAAGCGATGAAATGCGTAATGAAATCATATGATCTAAACAAAGCAGGAGACATGTATGATTTCCAACCTACGATTACCTGATGCATGCGATCATATCAAGTCGGGGGCGCGTGCCTCGAAGTCACTACTCGAATAACGATTACCACGATGCCTTACTAACAATGAGAGTAAATAGTAGTATACTTACAATATAAAATAGGAAACTCACGATCAAATCATGGGTAGCAAATCCATGGAAACATGTGGTATAACGTCTTGAGGTTTACCCGCCGTTTATACTCTTACCACGAGCGGTGGTATAACGTCTTGGGGTTTACCGCCGTTTATACTCTTATCTGGCGAAGGTGGTAAGCGGTGGTATAACGTCTTGGGGTTTACCGCCGTTTATACTCTTACCACGGAGAAGGTGGTATAACGTCTTGGGGTTTACCGCCGTTTATACTCTTACCCGTCTCGGCCGTGCGTCGCGCGATAAATAAGCAAGTTAAGAAATCCACTAACTTCTTATTAGTCTTATTCATATACCTCTCTCATTTAGTTTACTTAAGGCACTAACATGACATTATAAATCAGGAATCTAACGCCTCGCAGTCACGTGCCGGAATCCCACGTCGTAAGCATGTCGAGTAACACAAATAATGGAAGCATACTCGTGGAATCCGCGTCACTGTCGATGCGTCGAGTAAACTCGCGACAAGGCGGTGACCTCGGCCAGAGTCGCGATGGCGTAATAAAACATAATACTTGCACTCGAAGGCTATCGCGACATCGTAGGCAAGTTCATAAAATCTATAGACTTTCGTTTTATAAACTCAAGGCAACATAGAATAATTCTCAATTAAACAAGCCGAAGTACTTATCAAGGCACCCGTGAATAATTCTCGATTAAACAAGCCAAAGTACTTATCAAGGCACGCGTAGAATAATTCTCGATTAAACAAGCCAAAGTACTTATCAAGGCACCCGTGAATAATTCTCGATTAAACAAGCCAAAGTACTTATCAAGGCGCGTAGAATAATTCTCAATTAAACAAGCCAAAGTACTTATCAAGGCACACGTAGAATAATTCTCGATTAAACAAGCCAAAGTACTACGTCGTGCATTCTTTTCAAAGACTCATTTTATGTAAAACCCCAAGATACTAACACAGTAGTATCGATGTATGTCTATTTTTCAAAGTAAGTTACTACACTTTTAGAAAACTCTTTTGAGCTTGAAATCAAGTAACTTCAAATTTTTCACAATCTAGGCAACTTATGCCTAATAATCAAAATAGACAACTTTCTTAACCTTATAAAGCCGTTATAACCAACTTCCCATAAAGCGTTATAACCGCTTTATGGTTTAGACATATTCATTCCTTTTTATAACCGAGACATACTTAAAACCAAGTATCACATCTTACAAAACAAGTTTCTTAACTTTCAAAATCTTGAGTCTCTTAATATTTAGAAAACAAGTTTCTTCTACTTTTAAACCTCAAGTAACTCACACCTTTAAAACAAGTTACTTCTCTTAAATCATGTCATTTCTCCTCTCTTAAAACAATTAAGTAAATCACTCCTTTAACTCCCTAAAGTCATTACAACAACCCTTAGGTTTTGGAACTAAGGCCTTAGCCAAAGGTTTGAAACCACTTCCTTTTCAAGACTACATGTACTTTAAGTAAAATACTTTCACTTTTAAGAATCCAAACTTCACTATGGAAATGGATTATACAACACAATTTAAACATCAAAGTACAATCATCGAGGAGTACATAGAACAAATTCTATTTTAGGCAATCCAAATACAACGAGGAATGGATCGTTTAAGGAGTAGGACATACTTTCTTTATCTTAAGGAATCATGCTAGAAGAGGAGATAGTTCACATACCTTTTAAATAAATCCACAAGCCGAATCGCGTGCGTAGAATTGTCAACTATAATGGTCCAACATGACTATCGATTCTAGTTTCTAACGTAGAATAATACTAAGTAAGCGGTCTCTTATTCTCGGAAAATCGGCGCCTCCTTTGTTTCTACTTACTTTGCCACCTTTTTCAAGGCGAATACAATAACCAACACGCCACGTTTAAGGCTCAAAACAACAACCGATCAAAGGGGATTACCGTCTTACCATGCGTGTAAAATTCCGCCATGATTCATATCAGTAGTATAAAAATCCAAGCCATTCTCGTGACTTATAACCGACAACTCAAAGTCTTTTCCAATCCTTTTTAAATTCCAAGTTCTAAGGTCTAACGTATTACATAGTCATAAACAACATGACTACAATTCTTTCTTATCTGACATGCGTGACTTAAACTAATAATCGACTTGAATTCCAATCTTAAGGCTAAACATGCTAGTTTTCGGATTAGGGTTCGATAGCGATAAACCTATCAAACCTCGTAATATATAACTCATGCTTGCTAATATCCATAACTTCTGACAATAAGTAAACCTTAATTGCTAAAGCGACAAGATTATACCTTAACAAGCCCTTAAAATTCCAAGATTCAAAGTCGCTCCTTAGCAAATTCTTAGCTCGCTTTCCTTATGTTCCGTCCGCTCCAAGCACTCCTTGAAGCCTATGAAGAACCCGTCTTGAAGTTCGACTTCAAAGTTGAAGAACTCGTAAGTATCTGCCTTGCGACTAATCACAGCGTCGTTTTTAGAAATCTTTCTATTGAGATATCCTTACAATACCCTTAGGGACATTGGGTTTAAGTCTTGTGAATAAAGGATCGCAAACTAAAAAATTTTGTGTGGAACACAAGGTAAACCAAACGGTGATGGAAGAACAAGAAATGTTGTGATATTTTCTATGTGTTGAAGACAAGTATTGCACTAGTAGTATGCTTATATAACCTGATGGAAGGCTTAGGTTATCACAAATGTGTGGCTAGGATGAGTTTCACTAGGATCAAGCCCAAGTGGCAAGTTGACTTTGGTCAATAATATCAAGCTTTGAAGACTTATCTTCCACCATGGTAAATGACCATTCTACCCTTACTAAATTTCGTCAAGACCGTATGTGGGGTGCCACATGTAAGCCTCTCGTTCGTTCGTAAAAATCAGTAACTCGTGGGCCCCAAAATGTAAAATTCCTCGGGTGGGCCCAGCGTGACAAATCTGTAAAAATAAATTTCCATAATGTTAATAAGTTCCATATTCCTCAAATAATGCATTTTGAGAATCAATTCTCAACAACGAACATTTCTCGCTTTCAGGCGTTCGGAAGATTTTACTTAGGAAAAACAATTCTTCCTTTCGTACCGATTTCCAAGTCTTGATTCCTTCGTACATTCTCTTATACATGTCACGGACTTACGGGGTGTAACGGACATATCCTCGAGTGTTTGGATGATGCGCTCTGCTTTTGTCGTCGGTATGAGGATGGAATGCGATCTTGAGGCTGCGCGTCCACAATCCGCCACGGAAAGACCTCCAAGTTAGCGTGGCGAGCTCCTGCATCGATATGATAGATATAGGGACCCATGTAGTCTCACGATCTCTCGGATGTAAAGTCTAAGCGTAATCCTCGTAGAAAAAGTCGTCTGACGGGAAGAAAGTGGGTGATTTAAGTCGGCTGTCGGCGATAACGGATAGAATCATGCTTTCTCTGAGTGCGAGGTAATCACGTAATAAAGTCCATATTGATCACCTCTCACTTCCATGCCGGAATCTCTATAGCTGCAACAACCCACGGGCCTCGGTGCTCCGCATGACCTGCGCTCGGACAGCGGCGACAAACTGCGAAGCGTCCTCTTGGTAGTCCGCGATACGGTCGAGGTCGTGGTACATCTTTGTTGACCGGATGGATAAATGCTTGCGCGTTGTGTGCTTCCCCTAGAACCCATTGCCGAAGTCACGCTGCTATCTGGAACACCTGACACGCCCTCGAACCTTAGCACCCGGCCGGTGCTCGCCGAATGGACCGCTTCCCGCCGCGAAGAGCCATATCGCGTCTCGTGTCATAATCGGATCCTCATCACGTCGCCTCTTCACCTCGCCGGCGATGGAAGACTTCGGCAACCTCTCGAACCGAACCCATTACTATCGAGAATCAATCAATCGGACTCCAGGCTCGCTGGCGATGTAACTCGCGGACCGTACCCGCCGTATGCTCTGGTTGCCGTCGATAGACTACCCGTCGACCTACGGAGGGCATCTGCGCTACGTTGGTCTTCCTGGGTGGTATAGGATATCGACATCATAATCCTTGAGTAGCTCTAACCACAGTCTGCCATGAAGTTGACTCCTCTGGTGAAGATATTACGGAGGCTCTTGTGGTGCGTGTAAATATCCACGTGAACTCCGTACAAATAATGTCTCGGATCTTGGCGTGAATCACTGCTGACTCTAAGTCATGTGTGTGGGGTAGTTCTTCTCATGCTTCTTGGTGTCGAAATCGTAAGCTATAACCTTGCCTGCTGCGTCAACACACATCAAGCGATGCGGCGCATCACGATAAACCACATGGCCGTCTGGACCTGCGGAAGAGTAAGCGGGGCGGTCGTCAATTCTCCTTGATGTGGAAGCCGCTTCCATGAGCATCAGTCCATTGAAACTTAGCGCACGAGTCGGCTTGGTCAAAAGTCTTTGAAATAAAGCAAACTTCTCCACAAACCTCCGGTAGTAACATGAGCCCAGGCTGCGCCTCTGTCCGGGGTAGTAGGTGCAGGCCAACTCTTGGCGCCTCGATCTTTGCAGTATCCACCCGAATACCGTCGGCCTGACAATGTTCCTAAGCACGCCACGAAGCTAACCAAAACTCACGCGAAAACTTGGCATACAAGCTTTGGTCGGAGAACTCGGCCGTCCTCGAATGCTCGCGTACTCGCTCCGATCGAGAATAAATCAAGATGTCATCGATGAATACTATCACAAACCTATCCAAAAATGGTTTGAACAGCGATTCATCAAATCCATAAATCTGTAGGAGCATTGGTCAAGCCGAAAGACATGACCACTGAACTTCAGTGCCGTCTGCGGGTCAGGAATGCGATCTAGGGACATCAGTCTCCTAACTTCACTTTGATGGTAACGGATCGCGGCTACATCTTGAAGAAACACCTCGCGCCTATTTGGTCGAACAAATCATCAATCTTGGGAAGGGTATACGTTCTTAATAGTCACCTTGTTCACTGTAATCAACACGCATCTGGCGTCCGTCCTTCTTCTTCACAAACAATCTGGCGCTCCCGGGAGAAACACTAGGCTTTGATAAAGCCGCTTCTCCAAATCTCTCGGTGGTCCTTGACTCTCTCGACTCGGCGGTGCCGTTACGTATGGCGGAATGGATATAGGTCAGTGTCGAGTGAATATCGATGCAAAACTCTATCTCCTCTCGGGAGGATGCGAGGTCGTGCGGGAACACGTGCGGAAACTCTCGACTCTGGGCCGGTGAAGGTGCAGTGTCACGCCGTAGTATCAAATACCGAATGAGATGGTAGATATATCCGCCGAACCATCTTCACGGCGAGGTAGAAATAAACTTACCGCCGGCGACACGGTGTTCCTCCGGCTCGATAGGCTCCCGGAAGCTGGGGCCGTACCCGCTTCCTACGATCTACGTTGGCGTAGCGAAGCTAACGATACATACCCGTGATCACATCAAAATCGGTCATATCGACTCTGTCAAGTCGGCTAAGTCGGCATTGCATATAGTCACTGGGCAAGACTATATACCCGCTCAGCTACCACTGAATCCCCCACTGGCGTAGCTACCTCAAAATGGTCTATGGACTCAGGCTCTATCCCTATCCTACTAGCAATAAAGGGAGATATATAGGACAAGGTAGAACCTGGATCTATCAAGGCATATACGTCCGCAAGAAGCGATAAAGTACTGTGATGACGTCTGGTGGCGCCTCACGGTCTGGCGGTGGGCGTGGCATAAATGCGGTTACGAGGACCGTGGAACTAGGACCTTTGCCATGACCCTGCCGCGACTGCTGGCCCGTGAGCACCACGCCTCGGGGCGATAGCGTAGGAGATGAGGCCGGCGAAAGACCGTATGGTGAACCACCATCTGCGCGCCTCTGGTGGACGATCTCGCAAAGTGACCTGGCGGCGCGAGTGTAACAAGCTCCAATAGTACCACAATTCCGTAATGGGATCTACCACATCGAACAGCTGAGAGGAAGGTGGTCTCGATCGGTTAACTCTCTACCACGGAAGTCAGAAGTCACAGGGCCGACACGCCGAATACCTGCGCCTGAAGATGGTGTAGGAGTGCTCACGAGTGGTGAGGTGCAAATCTAGTCATTCTTTGAGATCGTCCACCGAGAGCTACCAAAAGACCTGTCGTCACGGCGCCTTCTGGCGATATCATCGACCAGTCGGCCTCTACGCTCGCCGCACAGTGCGTGAGCTGCGTGCGGGCAATGTCCGTGCGGTGAAGAGCTACAGAAAGACTACGCAGTAGTCGTCAAGCCACTGTGGCGTGGCGGTGCACTCGGTCCTCCATATCTGCCACTAGCGCGGGGACATCACAAGGCAGCGAGTCGAACTCGCGTTGTACTCCCGGCTGCGCCGTCTTTGTCTCGGCGTCAAAAATCGCCGGCTCGTGCTCTCGCATCTGCGAGGCGAAGTGCGTGAAGCGCCTCTGAGAACTTCGTCCTGGCAGTGGGCGCTGCTCCCGGGGCGGCTCAGTAGATCAAACGATCGGCTGCGGTATCACGCGTGATGTGAACCTAAGACCAGCGACTCGGTCTCGAAGCCTTGATCACTCTCGTGATCGTGTAGCGTCGGATGAACTCCTGCGGATCATCCTCAGGCCTCGACCCATAGAACTCTGGCGGGACGCAACTTAGAAAGTCCCGAAGTCTCAAACTATCCGACCTCGGGAGAACCACGGGTACTGGAACTGGAACTGCTGCATCCAGCCTATCCTCGTGCCTCGCCACGACCCTGGCTAACAACTGGGCCATCTCCTTCTAACCCATCTCCTCTGCTCCAGGATGTGGGACTGGAGGCTCAGGTGTCGTGGCCTCAGTAGCCACTGCTGCGTCTCTAAACCCTACTGGGGCCGGCGACGTCGTGGAACTCGTCGTCTGGGGTATCACCTCGGGTAGAGGTTGGGCCTGGGCCCTCGTGACCCTCTGTGTACTATTAGCAGCTCCCTCGGCTGCCTTGCCCTTCTGGGTCTGGGTTGCCTTACGTGGAGGCATAACTGGTAAGAAAAAGAAATTCGTCAGAGGGGTCCAACTTATAACACAACTCTAAGCCACGATCTCAGAGTGAGAAGAATGGAAACCAATCCTAAATATCCTGCTGACCTCACGATTATTGGTGTGGTGCACACCTGATAATCAAGACTACTAGATACGATGCGTAGACACTTTCAGAGGATTAAGCTTGCTCGACACCACTTTTGTCACGACGTTCGGGCGTGGTAGTGCCTACACAGGCACCCAGTAGACATCGTCGAGTAACGGCGGAATATAAACTTGCAAACATGAAGCGATGTAAAATAAAACGATCTATCAAAGAAAAGTTGTCTTTGGCGTGTATATAAATACCCAAAGTGAGCGATTACATCCCGACTTCGCAGCGGGACTCTGAACCTCTAGAAGGTGTAAACACATGGCGGGACGGGGCCGTCATACCTGAATGTACAAAAACATCTCTGACACCGGGAGAACCATACGAAAGTCGAACCTCAGAAGAAATGAAGCTCACGACACGAGTAAAGATCCTAAGGATGAGGATCTACCACGCCTTTCCACCTGCGGCATGAGCGCGAAAGGAGAGTCGATCTACAATTACCAAGTATGTGAAGCGTAAAATCTTGATATATATATAACTATAACATTTTAAAACCGATTCACAAATATATGCGAAAGAACCAAGTTAGCATACGTAGTGTCATATCGTAAACAAGAGCAAAAATAGACATAATGTGGCCCGGTCTTTTCTAGGCGCTAATGATCGAAGCAAGGCGATCGCCCATAGTATCATTATGCGAGCCTAATCTGGACTCCGCGATCGCGCATGACGCTGGGCGCGTAGGTATTCGCTGCATCGAGGGTAGCTAATCACCGGCATAAATCTGGACTCGCGATCGCGTAGCCCACGTAGACGCGTAGAGGTATTCCTCGCGTCGCATTCACGGAACTCCGCGACTCGCGTAGGTCCGTGGACCGCGTGAGGTATTCCTCGCGTCGGGCGGCTTACCAGCGACATCGTAACAAGTCGGGTGTGTGATATAATACTAACCACAATGACTTATCGTTAAACAACATAAGCACAACAAGAATAACCTCGCTTACCTGGCGTCACGAGATACTAACACACGTAGCATCACAGCGTGTTTATCAAACCAACTTACCATACCTTGGACGTCGGTTCAAGCGTTTGATAAACAAATAGTTAAGCCGTTTTCTTATCTTTCTTAAGTCGTTGTAGCTAACTTCCCGTAAAGCTAGTATAACGCTTAAACTTTTATGAAAACCAAGTATTACTTTTCTTCAAAAATGATTCATAACTCTTGTTGAAATATTCAAGATTCTTATTATTTAGAACTCAAGTCAAAGACATCAAAGTAAAGCCAAATTTAGTTTAACAAACGTCGTCTAAATACTATATATATTTCACAAATATCATGCTCAAAGAGATAGGAAGAATCACATACCTCCATTTAAATCCACTTGCCAAGTCGGATATGTCGCGTATGATGTCAACCTATAATAGTCAAAACACGCCTATCGACTTCTAGTTTTTAGTAGGATTAACTTCAAGTAAGACTTCTCTTAGTCTACGAAAAATTGGCGCAACTTCCCGTTTCTACTCGATTCTCCACCTTTATCAAGGCGATAATAGTAACGACATGCCGTAAATAAGGCGCAATAATTACGATAATTTAAAGAAGGGGATAACACGCCCAGCGAACGCGATTAACAATCTCTCGCCGTAACAGCATTAATTAAAGAAGGGGATAACACGCCCGAGCGAACGCGATTAACGATCTCGCCGTAACAACAATAATTAAAGAAGGGGATATACGCTGAAGCGGGCGCGATTAACAATCTCTCGCTTCATAACAACAATAATTAAAGAAGGGGATAACACGCCCAAGCGAGCGCGATTAACAATCTCTCTTTCATAACAACAATGTAAATACGGTCCAAAGTAAATACGGTCCAAGTAGATACGGTCCAAAGTAGATCGGTCCTTAAGTTGGGGTCCTTGGCGACTTTTACAATTTTACTTATCCGATTACTTCATTAGTCTTCCAACATATTCGATCTTTATATAAGTTATAGTTCCTTTGTTGTTAACTTCTTAGTAAGTAATGGATACATTTTACCATTTTAATCGCTAATATGCCAATTCTCCTTTTAACGTCTTAACAAGATCCAAATCTTTCCTTATATCTTATAGTCCATAATATACTTCCAATATATGTATAATATCGATATACATAATAATCAACTTCACCAAGAGGTTAAGGTTCATTACCTCGATAATAGACAATATCCAAGAACTTAAAGTCGTTTCCAAGCGAGTCTTAGCTCGAATCTTTGTGTTCCAAACCACCTGAAGTCACGCTTTAGAAGTTCTAACCAACTTCATTCAGAATTAACTCAAAGTGAAGAACACTAAAGTTCCATTGTTGCATGCTCTCGGCCAAGGGGTGTTTTTGAGGCTAGGGGTGTGAAATCTTGTTTAACTCTTGATTAATAATCTTCCTAATACATTAAGGAAGAACACTTATAAGTTTAAGAATTTTTGGACAACATTTGGTTAGGGGAGGGAGCAATTGACGAGAGCAAAATAAGAAGGAGGGAGAGGGAAATATTTTCAAGTCTTGAAATATACTAAGTGTGGAAGATTTTCATCAACTAAAGGGGTTTAAATAGTACAACCAAGGGTTAGGATTGAAACATGTGTATGGTAGAGATTGTTTGTGTAGGTTCCTTTCTCCTTGTCCTACAAAAGCCATGCAAGACTTTGACCATTTGACTTGCCCATAATTGCAAAAAGCGAGTCCAGCTTGCCGTGCGTTTGCCGTACAGACTTTGTACTTGTCTTGCCCACATGCTAGAAAAATGCGTCAACATGGCTCTTGGGGTGACACGTATGCCTCTCCTGAGTCCGAAATATTTTATCTCTCGGAAAAATTCCATGTCGTAAAAATATTGAAAGCGTAAAATTTCCTTGAGGTTGGAATAATTTCCGTCGGAAAACAATTCTTTCATTCTTACCTAATTAGAGCGTATACGTTAAATGCGTGCGTCCTCGTCATACTCGGAACTACGGGTATAACACTATCTCTTTATAAGTCTGCATTGCTACTAAATATTATATTTTATTTGCTTATTTAGATCAAAATTCAAATATTGAGAGTGAAGTTGACAACTAGTTTGAGGATCATCCATCGAGCAAAATTTTAATTTTTAACCTCGATTACACGTCGACGTTACGTCGGTGTTTGGTACCTTCGTTTCTTCTTTAAATTATTATTGTTACTTAATTTCATTAACTTTAATTATGTATTTGCATAATTATAATGAAGCAATTGACCGTTTATTTACGGTAAGTCTAAGGGTAAGGGTGCGTCTTACAGTAATCCTAGTCTCGATGATTTCACTCATCTGGATGAAACTATTTTTAATGATATTAATATACGATAAATCATGAGGTATATTTTGCATCTGAACCAGATTTTAATTTTAAAAATGAATTAGACGATAATGTAAATAACACACCCACTAGTGCACCTCCATCGAGGCTCAGTTGAGTCTCGGCTGGCTGAATGCCTCTTATTCCCACTGGTATGAGTCGAGGCCCTGAACAACGAAAATTAAAATCACATGCATTGAGATTTTTTTGATAGGGACATTGAGAATCAACTAGCTAGATGTAAAATTTGTCAAGAAGTTCATAAATTTAAAACTGAAAAAGGCCATGGTGGGACGGGAGGTTTATTGAGACATGCACAAAGCATGCACAAAGCTAGGTATAACGAATATTTGGCTGAAAAATCGGGTGTGCCAATGTCTTAGTCGGGACAAAGTTCACATAGTGTCCAGATCAAGTACATGGCGAATTAACGATGTGGAAGAATTACAGGTCATAAATATGACAAACACCAAGATAGGGAAAATATAGCAAAATTAGTTGCGGTGGAGGGTTTGCCTTTTTCATTTCCTTCCTCTCCTGATTTTATTCATTACGTTAGAAAAATGTATAATCCTGCTTTTAACAGTTTTCCTAGATCAACTGTTATAAGAGACATTTTTAAATTTGCACATGAATATCAACAATATTTATGTTATGTGTTATATCATTTTAATGACAAAGTGGTTATCACTTCTGATATAGGTCGTAGTACTAATTGTAATAATTATTTAACCGTTACATGTCATTGGATAGATCAGACTTGGTCTATGCAAAAACATATTTTAGCATATAGATATATTGATGATAGACATACTGGATTATGTATTGCAAGAAAGATTCATGAAATTTATGAATATTATGGAATTACTAATAAAATTATGACTGTTACATTAGATAATGCTACTGCTAATGATTATGTTGTAAATCTTTCAAAACTCGATTTACTCCATCTTTTTCCAATATTTTTCATATTAGATGTGCATGTCATATTTATAACTTAGTTGTAAAGGATGACCTAAAATTTTTTAAAAACATTTTTGATAAAGTACCATTTGCTATAAATTTTATTTTTCAAAATAATAAATATAAAGACGCAAAGAGTATAAAAAAATTGTCATGATTGTGGACTACCTTATAGAAAAATTTCAGAAGAAGTTTCGACTAGGTGGAATTTTTTATATGAACAACTACTTGTTGCTCACGAGTATAAAAGACCTATAACTTTATTATTTAGCGGCCATAATCAAAGTCCAACGGATATGCTGGTAGATGATGATAGGAAAAAAAATTCGGAACTTATTGCATTTTTAGGAAAAAAAAATCTAGCTACTAAAGCATTTTCTGGATTTATTATTCTACTATTATAACTATGCTAGTTTATATAACTCTAATTCTGTTACTTAATGAATAGATGCAAAAACGAGCTTACACTCGAGCTATTAAAAAATATTTATATATATATTTTTTTCTATTCCCACTATATACTTTATTGGTGTTGTATTAAATCCGACTATTAAGGTAGACGGTTGTAAAACACTTGTTGAAACATTTATGAAAGCTTAGAAATACTTTCAACAGACCCAACTGAAGAAGAAAAAGAACCAACTAACGAACCAACTAAAGAAGAAGTTATGTCTAACATACATGATGAATCTGATATATATATATATATATGTATTTCCAACGAAAGTGCAAATAATCAACCAATTTGGTGCCGTCTTGTTCTCTTCTGACCTAATAAAAGACATGCGGTTTCTGCTGCTAGTGTTCAAGGCCTTAGAAATAAAATGTTTAGTGGTTCAACTTCTTCACAAGTGAGCGAATTTGATGTTTATGTTTTGTAGGGTATTGTACCGTACGAACAATTGTAAATGAAGATGGACATGAAGACTTACTGAGATACTGGAGGGAGAATGCGAAGACATTTCCGACACTATCAAAGATGACCCGAGATGTGTTGAACATTCAAGCGTCATCAACAGCGTCTCAAAATGTTTTTTCTGCTGGAAGATTTCAAATAGGAGAGCACAGACACTCATTGGCGGGAGACAGTTTGGAGATTGCAGTTTTATTCAGAGATTGGATTAGAGCGGAGCATAGAAGGTGTGGTCAACCGTAGATCAACGAATAAAAGACTACAACTACAACAAAATCTTATGCGAGGAATAAGAAGAGGCGTCGAACAATTTGACCACTTCAATTCCAGCAGAAGATTCTCAAAACATTGTGAGAAAATTAAAAAGTATAGTTAACTATGTAATTTGCAACTTTTGAACAATGAAATAAAATTGCAATTTTGAAATTGTATTCAAAAAATCGTATTTCTATTAAATAATATAAGAGACACAAAGCAACATTGAGATCCATTTATTCTGTTATCTTATTGATTATTTAAGTGTTTAAATATATATATATATTCTAAATTAAGTGCCTAAAAAACCCTAAATTCCACAACCCGACCCGTCCCCCCAAATCCCGACCACTCTTCCGACGGGATGTGGGACGTTCCGTCAGAACCCGTGCCAGCCCGCCCGCTGCCACCCCTACTATATTCGGGGCTTGGACTTGGTTTACATTGTTCACGTCTATTGATGGTGTGAAATTGAAGATAATAGCAAGAGAAATTGCACAAGTTCAATCATCATTTCCATGGTTACTTGAAATGATAATTACGAGCCGGTCAATCGTCATTAGCCAAGGCTTCTAATTTGCTTTTCTTCTTGTAAAGCACTTCACGTTTTTATGTTTTGAACTTTTTCTTAACCTGGAATATCACTGTAGCACTTCCAAGTACTGTGAATATTGGGCTTCAACCTTAACTAATTAAGACTGTATTAAAGGAAACTTATTGTTACGGTGATCTAGCCCGTGCATATGTCGGTTTGGATCGGGTTTATCACAGTTTAGATTATAATTTTGATTTTCGGATTTCATAATATGTAATCGAATCCGATCAAATATGTTGGATTGGAACAAATTTTTAAGTTCGATTTTAGATAAATTGATTTGGATAATTGAATTTTGATTAAACATAAGTTGAACTTCTTTTCTCCTTCTTACAAAATGAACAATCAAATAAAATATTTATACCAAATTGTCTTAATATATAGTTCGCCATTCTTATCGCGATCGTATAAATAAAATATTAAATACAAGATAAAATTATTATCAAGGATTAATGAAGCTGGTCTATGAATTAACAAGTCTAATTTAGTATAATCATCCATACATAGAATATATACCGAAAATGAAACAAAAAAATAATCTAAAAAGTAGTCATCTTTAACATTATCCAATCCAAATATATTGAACTTAGTAATTTTTTGAATGTAGGGGTTTATATGTAATGAGTAGGGTATATTTGATTTATTAGATTGGATATATCGGTAATGCACTAATGTATTATGGATAGTGGGCTAACCTAAACATAAGGTACAATAAATTCGATTTTCGGATATCCAAAAATCCGAAGTTCCAAAACCGAATCCGATCCAAAATTCAAAAAAAATAAAAATTAAATCTGAAATCTAATTCAAAATCTGAAAATTTCAAAATATAAGTCCAAAATTGTGGGCATTTGGTTCGGGTATCTGATTAATAATGCCAAGGAAGTCACACACTTTATTTCGTCAATTATTCTTCTACATCTTACTAATTTCAAAGAGTATTTCTGGTGACATTGCTGAACATTTCACATTATGGTTTGACTAAAAACAGAAAAATGGCACAATCATACAAACTACTGAAACAGAAAACATACTCATACAAAACTATTGAAACAGAAATGGCATAATCTTACAAACTATTGAAACAGAAGAATGGAGAATACATCAGCTAAAAACATTGTAAAATCGCGTACTTTGTTTTAGAGCATGCTATCAGCTCGAGCTGGCAATCTCCGAAAGAAATTGCATGGTGGTGAAGGCATTTTGCTCCTAAATCTTGGGTGCCTTAGATAAACCAGAGCTGCAACAAGAGCTATGATCTTGAAAGGTGTCACATACAGTATCACTGCTGAAATAAGACAGAAGACTATGAAGAGGCTGGTTGCCCTTGGATCTCTCCAACTGAGGAGAGCTTGGAATCTCTCTCCTTGAGTTGCCATGTCCCCGATAACTGTTTGGATTCTACCAGCCACACTGCGAAGTCTATCATACCTCATTTTAACTGTATTCTCAGGCTTGGATGTTGGGAAGGTGTCAAACTCTTCGTCTAGTTCATCTGAGATAACAGCTTCAGCCCAAGATAGTTTTGTGTCCATATGTGGAGGCTGCCTCAGTCTGGAGCAGTAGTTCCATAATCCAATAGAAACATATAAAGGAACATGGTTGGTAGTATTAACTCTGGGTAGCAGATCAATATGCAAAAGAGAAGATGGGCGAGAATAGTGGTAATCGGGTTCTTCCATTTGCAAACTTCTCCTAGCCATTTGCTCATGGAAATTACACCTGAGAAGAGAGAAACAATTCTGAAGAAGTTAGCTTTACTTCTTCTCATGCTCCACATGTGGGAGTCGACATCCAGCATGTACTCCACAACCTCTTTATGCAGTGGTGGCTCAGCTCGTCCCAGCCTCACAGCTACGATATTCATGGCCTGATATCTCAAACTGTCCACTTGGTTTTACTGTGAAAGGGTGTAGATAATGCATCTTCGGGAGCAAGGGATGGCCGTATAGATATATGATGTTTGCAAGAGACAAACAAGTAAATCTAAAAGCCAGTTGGAGTTCACCCATCTTCTTCACTCCAGATGGTTGTAGAACAAGAAGTGGGTAAGACATTGTATAAATTCGATCAGTTTCCAGTGTTGATAATCTGATCCTTACCTTACCAATCCTGGAGTCCTTTCCAGGAGCAGAGTTTTCATTCCCTCCTAGGTGACCGTTATCAAAGACACCCAACGTAATCACCGTACAAGGGTCATAGACCTCCCATGTGTATTGTTCGTTCCATTTGGGACTCAAGCTATCAAGTATGGTTCTGGTTCTTACCCACTTCAATCCATATTTAGCCACACAATAAGCATCTGTGGTCTTTCTACCATCCTTAGGTTTCATAGGGACAAGCCCCTGTGCAGTCAAGATGCCTACTTCCAGGATTCCCACTGGTTGCTTCCACAACTGCCTAGCTGTTGGCCTCTGATCGCTGATGTACATTGTCGATTCATCTAGTACATGGTATCCACCTTCAAGACAGGCTCTGAGATGTATTCTTGTTGAGAACTTGAGTTCATGTCTCCTATCTCCCTCTAAAACACCGAACCCGAACCTTTCAAGATTGAACCAGCGAGAATGAACTGCCCGGTGATCCAATCGCTTCTCAAATGTGTTAAGTGGCAAGACTAACCTCCCAGCGATCTCATCTTTGGAAGGGCCAGCCTTGCATTCAACGGTAAGCACCAATTGTTCCTCAAAAGGCTCTGCTGCCACAAATAATAGGTCTTCGTTCCAGAAAGGATTAGTTGTTCGCGTTTGGCATAGTTTTGTCTTTAGTACCTGCTTCCCAACTTGAGCCTTCACAAATACCTGTGGGGGTTGGGTTTTGTCCAGGGACTCTACATCTTGTGCTTCAATGATATTGACTCTCAGGTACCACAGTTTAGGTGAAACATATACCTTTGATCTGACACTATGAACACCTTCTCCATGAACTAAAGCAGCATCTGCATGCCATGCTTCTGAAAAGGCTTCATCTGCTTGGGTTCCCATCCACACTGCAAGCATCACCTCTCCCCTAACCTTGCTCTCTCCCCGGCGATCTGCTAATCTATACCACTGAGGTGCTAAAGGGCTGTCAGGTGGAACCCTTGTAGGAACTTCATTCATGTCAAAGACTACTTTCCCTAGATAGTCATCTCTCTGCACCATCTCTCTGTCTCTTACAAAAACTTCAATAATTGAAGACTGAATCTTTTCTTTTGAAAAAGCAAAGACTTGCTTCCATTCAGGGTTTACCTTCTTATCGAAGTGCTTTGTTTTGCCTTTATAGTTTCCGAGTTTTACCTCCACATATGGATCGCAACTCCCTGTTACCGGGTTAGGCGGTAGGTCCCTTGCTTTCACAACTCGAACATAAAGAAAATGCATCTGCTCAACAAGATCATAAGTGCTTGTGACTCGGTCACTGCTAATCCATCCACCTCCACCCCGAAATCCTCCATGTGGCCACCGTTCCCCTAGTTGGGGTTTCGTTTCTTTGGCTTTATAGTCATCTTGGGGGTTGGAAGGCTGTTCATTGCCCATGTTTTGCCTTGTCCTATCTCTTCCGTGTTCCTTCGAGAACTAGAGACTTCTATGTGGGAGAAAAAAGATAGCAGCTTTAGCAAATCCACTACACATTAAGGAGACAATATTTTTGTATTAGAAAAACATGGTTGCCTAGGAAGAAAATGAATGGAATTCAGGACTGAGGAAGGACATACTTGTTTGAGGACTGGAATTCCTGTGATGTCAGCCCACTGGGGTTTAATAGTTCACTCACCACTTTTGCCTGGAACTAGCTGATTCTTGCCTTCTAGTGGAAGTTGCTGATATAAAGTTTATTCCAAGTAGTAGATGTTGAAGAAAAGGAAGAGTTCTTTCAGCTAGTTAGTAAAGTGTGTGGTTTAGTTGCAATCTTAAGTGAAATTATGAGTGTGAAAGATTCTTGAAAGCATGTTGGTAGAAATAAACTAGGACATTTGGTTCAGCACTACAACCACAAAATTAGATGAGTATCTACTTTCTGAGAGTTGAAAATTCGTATTTGGCAAAAGTAATTTGGTGGCGCATCTCTAATGACAAAGTTAGTCTTTGTGGACTCTCAAATGAAGAGAATTTTTCCCTTTTCTGATTATGAAAACCTTTTAGACTTTTAATGTTCTTTGTACTTGCTTTCTAAGATTCTTTAGCATTTTTATGGGCAGCTTTCCAATGTTCTCTTCTCTTATATTCCATACTTTGGGGGGCTCTGCAAATTTATGTTTCCAACAGGGGCTAATGGGAGTTCCAAAGCTAAAGAAGAGCATTGTAGGTTGAAGAAAAGTAATGCAGAAGACTTGAAAGCATGTCTATAAAGATGCTTTTTATCCTTTATTCTCTTATCTTTTATTCTGGCAGTGATACTCTCCTTTTGCTTGTTAAAGGAAAATCAGAGATTCGTCCATTGTTGCCCTTTAAAAACCTCTACAGTTTCCTCTACCCTTTTCTTGACTCCACTGCCTAACCTCTGTTTCGAGTTTTGGTTATGAACCTTAGAATGACATAAACACAAGTGTTTGGTCAGTTTTAACGAGAGAACTTGGTCTCAACGAGTATTTCGAGGCAAAAGTATAGAGTTAATTGAACTATAAAATCACTCGTCAACCACCTAAGTCTCTCTCTTGACCGGATTTGCCGACATCCACACACCAGGATTGCATAATATGCCTATAGTTAAGATTTAATTCATTCATTATGTAAACCTGAGTGATTTAACTCATTGAAAGCACATTGCGAGTTATTTTTTTATTTTTTTTGGTGACAAAGTTAACCCAACCTACAATGTATAGAAGTTAAAATTGGAACTGCATATATCTCGTTCAGGGTCAAAAGAATAATGCCCAGGAGGAGGCAAATAATTTTACGTAACACATTCACTTAATAAAGTGACTGAGATTTCAGCTCTTTCGGTTTCTTCAAAACAATCCCAAGTCATTTGTTAAAGGCTTAATCAATGAGTTTCTCTCTCTCTTGTGCAGTATTTTCGACCCCTTTACAACACAAATATAGTGGAATCAATTATTTTATAGTGAAGTAATAAATGGATTAAAGATCAATATCAATGTTGCAGTGAATCCTGGGGAAAATCGGTAGGAAATAGTAGGTTTTACAAATAGAACACATGATTGCATGCATTGAGGCATCGTTAATATAAATTCTACAACGAAACTGTTTTGAGAACAAAAATTCCAAATGAAAAATACGAATTCCACATAAAATGAAAGACAACAACTTGCCTGGGGAGATTACTTACATGCCAGCTCAGTCATTTGCGTGAAGCTTTGTTATGCAAGCTTAGACCATCTCTAGCGAAGATAATTAAAATCAATTTTATCTCTTGCCACATCAAATTATTTATCGATCGTCGTGAATATCTTGTTTATCATCTGGCTCGCGTCGGAGATATTTCGTAATATAATTCGTTTTCTCTTTCCAAATCAATACATATCATCGCCATATATATTCATTATATCTCATTTTCTATTTTGTATATGATATTATTCTTGTAATTCATATTATTACACATATATAAAATTATAAATTACTTATATTCATTTAATTTTGACATTTATCAAATTTATCATAATATTAAAACACAACAATACATGATTTTATTAATGTAGATAAATTAATTGTACAATTTATTAAAAACACACTAAAACATTGATAATATTAAAATCACAAATTGAAAATTAATTTTCGATTGTTCCAAACTTTTGCCAAATTTCAAACTTTTCGGTTATACGGATATTGCATACCAAAATTAGTTGGCATCATATATGACATTTGAAAATTGGATGACATATTTTGAAAATTTTGTGGACGTTGAATATTGAGATTTTGTAGTTGGTTAGGAAATATAAAATTTGGAGGAAGATTAAAATTTTGATTAGAATCCATATTAAAAAAAATAACAAATAATTTGGAAGAAATTTGGAGAAAATAGCCAAAATATTTTGATGTTCAAATGAAGTAAACTTAGTCTCTTTTTATAGATCTTGAAAAATAAAAAAAAATTGGTGTTTTTTTTTAATTCGGTCAAATTATTGGTCAAAAATAGTAATTAAAGTAGCGGTGAAAAATGAATTTCTGACAGCCAATCGCAGATTGCCACATGGCATTGCAGGAGACATTATCTCATTCTCCTTCTCCAGGAGACATTGTCTCACGTGTGAATTATCTCTTATATATTCAATAATTTCTAATAAAATCACTTTTATCCGAAGAAAATTAAAAACAGGTTCTCCTGGGTGTCCGAGTCTGTTATGCCAAGTTGACGGAGAGATCACAGCAAGGGAGATAAGTGATTGTGGTCTGACAACAGAACATTGAGTGAATGGGTAGAAGTCTCCCACACTATTGCAGCACGTAAGAATTTTCTCCGTATTGAGATCCTTCACAGAAAAACTAAAAGGGTCAAACTCGACAGAACAAAATTATTGCGAGTGAATTTTCAAACAGAGATTAAATTTTTAATGATGTTGGGGGGTGTAAAGGACATAGTTTAGGGAGAAAGGCGGTTGAGGATGTTTGGTATGTGTATTACCGTAACCTTCAATTGGAATGCGGTGACCATTGCAAATAATAATAAATTGAGGATACTTTAATCGAAGCATTTGAGATAAATTATCTGACGAGCATGTGAGATTAGATGTGACTCCGATGTCCATGTACCAATTTTCGTCGGGTTGAAGATTCAAAGCGTTGAAGGCCTGGCCCAAATCAGTGCAGGTCAGGATGTGGGCTTGCGGATGTTGTTGGATAAAGACCGGTGGGAAACTTCTGCGTGGTGATGGGATTGCCTATTGGTGGCGGATCCCAAATACGAGCGTCGATCCTGGGGCCCAGGCCCTCTTTGTTGGGTAGGCGTGCGGCGAGCCCGATTCCGATATTGGGCCGTTACGGTTATCGGCCAGCGGAAATATAGGCGGTGTTGGGCCTTCCTGCTGGGTCTTCAGGCCCCTGTCGCGGTCCTTCCCCTTGTTGTCATTGCCGCGGCCTCTGCGCGCATTCTCCGCGGGTGTCGCGATATTCTTTGGTGGTTGGTTGGTGGAGTCTTCTTGGGGTGGTGCCATGCTCTTGACGGCTAAAGTTTTTTTATTGTGATCATCTTGTTTAGCACGTCAGGTCTCTTCTAACAACAGTTGTGAGCGTGCCTTGTCGAAACTCGATAGTGGGTCGGCTTATTGAATCATCGTTGCGATAATATTGTATTCCCCTTTTGGTAAGCCTGCAACGAGTTGTAGCACCATCTTTGTTTCAGAAATAGATGTCTCAACGTTGGAAAGTTGGTCAACGATGCATTTCTGTTATTTGAAATATTTGGAAATGTTGTTACTCGAGACGCGTATTGTTGAATTGCTCCTCCAAATACACAGCCGAGTATTTTTATTGTCCTGATTTTTTTTTCTAATCGTACCTAAAGTTCCCGCACCGAAACACGTGTTTTCATGATAGTACATAACAAGTCTTTTGAAATAGTGTCGTATTCCACTGCTTGATAATGGCGTCGAGGCGACGCCATTGTCACGCCCCGAACCGGGCGTGGTGGTGCCCTGCACAGGCACCTACTGCATAACAACTAAGTACGTTGCGGAAATTAATAACAACTCGTTTTTTTAAACCAGCGTGCGTGTAAGGCAAAGCCGACTAAGTGCCGTATAATATACGTAAACAAAAGACACTACATGCATGTTACACCGTAGTTCGGGTCATGCGTTTGACTTAAAATTTTCAAAGGATAGGTTGTGGATTATTAGGCGGTTTTAGTCAACTTTGAGGCGGGTTATGACCCGGTACATTGAAGTTCCTAAGTGTTTTAAAGGCACTGGCGTAGTTCGTTAGTCACCGTTAGTCGATAGGGCGTCGGAGTAGAAAGTTATGAGAGTTACAAGTTCGGATCGGACCAGCGGGCGCTGGCAGAAAAGTCGATTTTGTTTTAAAGAGACCATGGGAGGGTGACGATTTTACATTGCATCTGATATATTGACCAAGACTTGGACATTTCTATTTTTCATCTTACCTCTCTAAAATCTGAATAGTTAAGAACGAAAAGGAAGCTTGTAGCTAGCTTGTTGGCATTGTTGTGGTGGTGTTCTTGGCGAGAATCTAGCAATATTTGGAATAAGTTTGGGCTAAAACTTTAAGGTAATGATTCTTTCTTTAGATTTAGTTTTGCATGTTAAGAAGAAAGAACTTGTGGTAGTAAATAATGCTCTTTGCTAGAAATGTGTTTTGAATATGAAAAATGGGTTAAGAAGAGTTTATGAGCATGTTGAAGCCTAAAACTACCTTAGGATTGTTAAGTGAATTATTGTAAACTTATGGGAAATTTTGGGTGTGTAATAAAATATTGGATTGATTGGGCCTTACAATGTGGTGTTTTGATGGTAAATTCGGCCTTGAGAAAGGTGGCAAAGTGAGTAGAAACAAAGGAAATGCTGCCCGATTTTCTATAGAATTTTAGTGGCTTTGAGTTAGATTATTCTACATTGGAATTAGAGGTTAATGAACATATCATGGTTATTATAGGTTGAAATATTACTTGCGGTAGTTGAGCTTAGCAAGTGGATTGACCAAAGAGGTATGTGGAGCTTTCTTATCTCTTGAGCATGAGTAGTTTGAACTATATAGTACGGTGAGCGTCGTGTTTTAAATGAAGTAAATCTATTTGTTGTACTTGACTTGTTTTACGAAAATGTCTAAGTTGGTTGGGTTAGAGAGCTAACCCCTTATTCTAAGTAATGGTTTAACCTAAATAAGGTAGATAAGGATTTAGTGACATGAAGAAGTTGTGAGTTTGATTTGAAGTATAAGTCTCTTGGTTAATAAAAGAAACGAAATCTTTTGAAACATAAGGAGTTATAAGCCTTATGGGAGGTTAGTTATCTTATGAAAGAGTATGAGCGTCTAAAGCTTTAAAGCATAAAGTTAGTATAACGGCTTTATGGGGAGTTAGTTATAATAACTTTATGAAAGGTTAAAGTTGGGTTTTCTTGAATAAGGTCATGAAAATGAGATTCATTTTGTATGTTAATGAAAGCCTAAAGAAGTTATGAGTTACTTGGGCGTCTGATGAAGGATTGGTATGTATGCTTATTTTGTTGATTAAGTTTCTTGAATTGATGAAGGATTCCGGTATCTTCCATTGTTGATTATGAGTTACTTGGGCGTCTGCTTGATGATGAAGGATTCCGCGATTATGAGTTAGAGGCATACTTAGGCGTCTGCGCCGAAGATTCCATTCCACGGGTGCCGAATACTTTGATGAAGGTAAGTATAAATGAAGTATGAATGAGTTTATTGGGCGGCGATGATGAAGGATTTTGTTTTAGTATGAGTTTATTGGGCGTGCGGTGATGAAGGATTCCAGGTATCTTCCATTGTTTTAGTATGAGTTTATTGGGCGTCGGTGATGAAGACATTGTTTTAGTATGAGCTTATTGGACGTCTGCCTTGATGTGAAAGGATAGGGGGTATGCTTCCATTGCTTAGTATGAGTTTATTGGGCGTGCCGTCGATGATGAAGGATTAGCACGGGTATGAACAGATATATATGAGTTTACTTGGGCGTGTTGATTATGAGCTTCTATTTTCATGCGATATAGTATATGTTGATTTTCTCATTGTTGGTAAGGTGATTTTATACATGTCCCATTATTTTAGACTTATGAATTTATTTCGGTATTTTCTGATTTACTTAGTACGGTATCTTTGTCTTGACACTCTTTGCGTTACCATCTGCGTCTGCTTGATCGTAGCTTGTAATAGGTAGCGATCGCATCATTGCGTTTCCATTTACGGAAGCTCCGTCCCTCGGAGCTTTTGTCTATTTGGTATGATTCACGAGGTTATTTACTTTTTCTAAGTGCGTAGTCGCGTTTGTGGTTTGATGATAAGATGTCTTGTTTCACTTTGGTTAAGTTATTTTATGAAAGCGGCCTTATCGGCTTTGATGTTTCTGATTTTGTTTCGTGTATGTTCATGCTATTCTCGATGCACGATGAAGATGTGCATTGAAATTGCGTTCGGCGGGTCGGGGTACGAGTCGATCTCACGTATGAATACGGACCTCAGGAGTTAAGTGAACTATGGCGGAATGAGGCCGCCGTACCCGAAACTATACAAAGCACATGTCTTGAAGGACATATACAAGATAAACTCGGAATGAAGGAGCTTATCCAAAACCACTGGCGAGGATCCTACGCTGCCGATCACGACTGCGTACCTAAACTGCGGCGTGAGCCGGCCCGAAGAAGTCGATCTGAAGAATGTACCAAGTATGTGAATAATAAATGCTTTAGCGAAATCATAATCTAAACAAAGCGATGAGCATGTATGATAGCGACTCTGACCACATAACACATGGCGATCATATCAGTCGGGGCGAGCCCTCGAAGTCGTTACTCAATATAACCGTGGGTCTCGCGCCCGTAATATCAATCGTGCGTGGAATCATACCGCTGCTGGCGATCCGTGATGTAATAACACGATAAGGATACATGAACACGAAGTCCCGCTGTGTCCTCGATACCTCGTGGTCGTGCCGGAATCCCACCTCGTAAAGCATGACCATGGGTAACCTGAACAAATCGGGGGCGTATATGATAATCAAAATACAACCGTTGTGCCTTACTAACAATGAGAGTAAGCGATGGTATCCCTGATATAAACTAGGAAGCTCGTGATCAGCGGGACCGTCCGCGCGATATCGTTTAGCGATCCTATTCACGGGACTATTTCACCGCGTAGGTCGCGTGGACGCGTGAGGTATTCTCGCGTAAGTGGACGCCCGCGTGGGACTATTTCACCGCGTAAGCCCTTTCGGACCAGCGTGAGGTATTCGCCGCATGGGACTATTTCACGCGTAAGCCGCTACGGACTCGCGTGGTATTATCTCATGGTGGACCCGCGCGTGGGACTATTTCACCGCGTAAGCCCTGACTCGCGTGAGGTATTTCGCATCGTGGGTAGCAAATCCACGGAATTATGCAAATGCCACAAACGGGAATGACCAAAGCAGTGATATACGATAGCACACAACGGCTATTTCCGGCTACATAGGCAATTCTCGATTAACAAGCCCAGTACTTATCACGACATACTTAGACAAATTCTCAATTTATCAAGCCAAAGTACTAATCAAGGCATACATAGAATAATTCTCTTTTAACAAGCCAAAGTACTTATCAAGGCACGCTTAGACAAATCCTCGATTTATCAAGCCAAGGTACTAATCAAGGCATCGTAAAATAATTCTCTTTTAACAAGCCAAAATACTTATCAAGGCACAGACAAATTCTCAATTTATCAAGTCAAAGTACTACTCGAGGCATACATAGAATAATTCTCTTTTAACAAGTCAAGTACTTATCAAGGCAGCAGACAAATTCTCAATTTATCAAGCCAAAGTACTACTCGAGGCATACGTAGAATAATTCTCTTTTAACAAGTCAGTACTTATCAAGGCACGCTTAGACAAATTCTCAATTTATCAAGCCAAAGTACTACTCGAGGCATACGTAGAATAATTCTCTTTTAACAAGTCAAAGTACTTATCAAGGCACCTTAGACAAATTCTCAATTTATCAAGCCAAAGTACTAATCAAGGCATACATAGAATAATTCTCTTTTAACAAGTCAAAGTACTACGTGCGTACATTCTTTTATAAAGACTCCTTTACATGTAAAGCCCCAAGATACTAACACGTAGTATCGATGCGTGTCTATTTTTCAAAGTAAGTTACTATCGTTTAGAAAACTCATTTCAAGGCTTGAAACCAAGTAACTGAAATTTTCACAATCTTGGCAACTTATGCCCTTTTATCAAAATAGACGACTTTCTAAATCTTCCATAAAGTTATAACCAACTTCCCGTAAAGCGGTTATAACCGCTTTATGGTTTTAGGCGTATCCGTTCCTTTAATAACCGAGAGACTTATGCTATTAAAACCAAGTATCACATCTTACAAATCAAGTTCTTAACTTTCAAAATACTTGAGTCTCTTAATAGTTAGAAAGCAGTTTTCTTCTACTTTTTAAACCTCAGTAACTTCACCCTTACTTGTGAGTTACTTCTCTTAAATCATGTCATTTCTCCTCTTTTAAATCAAATAACTAAATCACTCCTTTGGCTCACAAGTCATTATAATGACCTTTAGGTTTTAGAACTAAGGCCTAGCCAAAGATTTGAAACCAACTTCCTTTTTAAGATTACATGTACTTTAAGTAAAAATACCTTCACTTTTAAGAATCCAAACTTCATCGAAAATGGATTCTACAACTTACAATCTAAACATCAAAGTACACTCGAGGAAGTACATAGAACAAATTCTATTTTAGGCAATCCAAATACAACGAGGAATGGATCGTTTAAGGAGTAGAACTATTTTCTTTATCTTAAGGAATCATGCTAGAAGAGGAGATAGTTCACATACCTTTTGGCTAAATCCACAAGCTAAGCCGAATACAAATGCGTGAAGTGTCGACCTATAATGGTCATGACAAGGCTATCGACTTCTAGTCTCTATGTAGAATAATACTAAGTATTTAGTCTCTAATTCTACGGAAAATCGAAGCGACACTTCCTTTGTTTCTATTCACTTTGCCACATTTTTCAAGTAGAATACAATAACCAACAAGCCACGTTTAAGGCTCAAACAACATCGAACAAAGGGGATTACCGCCTTACGCTCGTGTAAAATTCCGCCCCATGATTCATACGAATAGTTTAAAAACTCGAGCCATTCTCGACGACTACAACTAACAATTCAAAGTCTTTTCCAAATTCCAAGTTCTTAGGTCAACATGTTATTTAGTCATAAACAACCAGCAACTACAATTTCCTTCTTTATACAACATGTGGCGACTTAACTAACAATCGACTTGAATTGAAATCTTAAAAGCTAAACATGCTAGATTTGGATTAGGGTTCGATAGCGTAAACATATCAAACTTCATACTATAAAACACATGCTTGCTAAAATCCATAGCTACAATGATAAGTAAGTCTTAACTACTAAAGCGACAAAATTTATACCTTTCAAAGCCCTTAAAATTTCCAAGATTCCAAAGTCGCGCCTTAGCGATTCTTAGCTCCTTTCCTTAGGTTCCAATCCGCTCGAAGCACTCGTAGAGGCTATGAAGAACCCGTGTTCAAGTTCGACTTCAAAGTTGAAAAACTCCCTTAGTTTCCGCCTTGCGACTAACGTGAAAATGCGTTTTTTCCGAAATCTTTCTATTGAGATATACTTACAATACCCTTAGGGACATTGGGTTAAAATCTTGTGGCTAATGGATCAAAACTACAAAATTTTTGTGTGGAACTATTGTGAGCAGGAGAGCTTCTTGAAGCTAGCACAAGGTTCTCAAATTTTTCTAAGTGTAAAATGCCAAGTCTTGCTACTAGTAGTATACTTATAACCTGATGGAGGGCTTAGACTTAAACAAATGTGAGGTTAGGATGAGTTTCACTTGGATCGAGCTAGGTGGACAAGTTGACTTGTCAGCGATGTCATCTTGCAGACTAATCTTCAATGTGGTCGATGACCGTTATACCGCTGCATAAATTTCGACCAAGCCGTGTGAGGGTGCCACGTGTCGCCCTCTCGTTCGTCCGTAAAATTCCGTAACTCTCGTGGGCCCCAAGCGTAAAATTCCTCGGGTGGGCCCAGCGTGACCAAATCCGTAAAAATAAATTTCCATAATATTAATAAGTTCCATACTCTTGAATAATGCATTTTGAGAATCGATTCTCGATAACGAACATTTTTCCTTTCAGGCGTTGAACGTTTCGTCGGAAAAACCATTCTTCCTTTCGTATCAATTTCCAAGTCTTGTTTCCTTTCGTACATTCTCTTATACATGTCACGGACTTACGGTGTAACATTCTTCCCCAGAAACGTTCGTCAGAATGTTCTTAGTCGATTGCCCAGTATACATTTCAGCCGCAATTTCTATACTATGCTGTCGATCAAAGCGCACAAGACCAGCGATGCCCCACATGGCCACCTGACATCGTAAACATAACAATGGACCTTCCGTCGCGACCCTTCTCGCTAAACTCGAAGGTTCTGATCTTCCCAAACACGGGATCCTTGGGGTTCATTTCTTTCCTTACTAGTCATACTTTCTCGTGCTTTCAAACTTATCTGGTACCGTACAAAATCTCAATATCGTTTCTGTTCTCCACTCGTGGAGTTACTAATCAAACACGGCCATTAAGCTACTTGAATTTTTACGCTAAGGCTCGTCTAGGTCCTTACGACCTAGTTAATTGGAGCAGCGTCCTAACTTCGTACAGCGATTAACTAAACTTGGGCTGGCGTCCCGGGACCTACCACATCGGGACCATTTCTAGCGCGTCACCCGTTTCAAACTATCGGTGACCGAAATGAGTCCATAACGGGCCGACTACGTCACAGCAACTTCTCGTTCTTAGTGAAATACATCTCTTATCTCGAGGTCTTACACCTATCCCTATTAACAGAGGTTAGTCACATAAGCCAAAATATTTCTCTGTACAATCTTCCTATCGGTCTTACAACATACGGGTAATTCTGACTTGTGAACTTTATACAACTATAGTCTCGGTTCACTGTCATTCTTGTCGACATTCTTACTTCTCACTACTAATCAAAGTATCCTATCTCTGGGTACTATCACTTCTATTGCTAGCACCGTATCTTGGTCGATAACATAAGCTTCCTCGCGACCTATAGTCTTCTCTAGTAGAAAGCTGGAGGCTCAGTTTGGGGCCTCAAACCTGGCGCGAAGGACTGCCACTGGAACAACATCCGGTATACCACAGGCGTAAGCCTATCAACTCTCTGAGTCGACTAGTAGCTCTCTACTCATTTGCCACTACAGGCGAGTGCGCCCTCGCGGAGGCATCTTTGTAACACAACAATCGTCGAGAGGAATTTTCTTACTACGGCTCTATGTACGATCTCAGAGTGAGTAGAATAGAAACCAACTCCTAAATGTCCTGTAGCCTCCTGTTTATGGGTGTGGCGCGCAACACGCCGATAATCAAGACTCTACTAGACACGGTCTATAGACATTCTGAGGACTGACTGCTCTGATACCACTCTGTCACGCCTCGAACCGGGCGTGGTGGTGCCTACAGGCACCTCTGCATTAACAACTAAGTACATTGCGGAAATTAATATGACTCATTTTTTTAAACCAGCGTGCGTGTAAGGCAAAGCCGACTAGTGCCATATAATATACATAAACAAAAGACCTACTGTACACGAGTCGATCCACGTATGAATCTGGACCTGCAGGAGTTAAAGCCCGAACTATGGCGGGACAAGGCCCCGCCGTACCAAAACTATACAAAGCACATCTTGAAGGACATATACCAAAGATAAATTCGGAATAGAAGGAGCTTATCCAAAACCACGGCGAGGATCCTACACTGCCGTCTGCGACTGCGTACTAAACCTGCGGCGTGAGCGGCCCGAAGGAGGTCGATCTGAAGAATGTACCAAGTATGTGAACAATAAATGCTATGTGAAATCATAACAATCTAAACAAAGCGATGAGCATGTATGATAGCCGACTGACCACGTAACACATGCGATCATATCCAGTCGGGGGCGCGAGCCCTCGAAGTCATTACTCGATATAACCGTGGGTCTCGCGCCCGTAATATCAATCGTGCGTGGAATCGCCCTCATTCGCTGGCGATCCGTGATGTAATAACGCGATAAGGATACATGAACACCGAGTCCCGCGTGTCCTCGATACCTCGTGGTCCGTGCCCGGAATTCCACCTCGTAAAAGCGTGACCGTAGGAAACCTGAACAAATCAGGGGCGTATATGATAATCAAAATACAACACGTTGTGCCTTACTAACAATGAGAGTAAGCGATGGTATCCTTACAATATAAACTAGGAAGCTCGTGATCAGCGGACCGTCGCGCGGTATCGTTTAGCGATCCTATTCACAGGACTATTTCACGCGCGTGGGTCGCGTGGACCAGTGAGGTATTCCTCGCATAAGTGGACGCCCGTGGGACTATTTCACCCGCGTAAGCCCTTCCGGACCGTGAGGTATTCCGCGCATAGGACTATTTCACGCGTAAGCCACTTACGGACTCGCGTGAGGTATTCCGCGCGTAATTTGGACGCGCGTGGGACTATTTCACCCGCGTAAGCCTACGGACTCGCGTGAGGTATTCGCCGCGTCGTGGGTAGCAAATCCACGGAATTATGCAAATGCCACAAACCGGGAATGACCAAAGCAGTGATATACGATAGCACTGGCAGGCTATTTCCGGCCTGCGTAGGCAATTCTCGATTAACAAGCCCAGTACTTATCACGACATACTTAGACAAATTCTCAATTTATCAAGCCAAAGTACTAATCGAGGCATACATAGAATAATTCTCTTTTAACAAGCCAAAGTATTTATCAAGGCACACAGACAAATCCTCGATTTATCAAGCCAGTACTAATCAAGGCATCGTAGAATAATTCTCTTTTAACAAGCCAAAGTACTTATCAAGGCACCAGACAAATTCTCAATTTATCAAGCCAAAGTACTACTCAAGGCATACATAGAATAATTCTCTTTTAACAAGTCAAGTACTTATCAAGGCACGCAGACAAATTCTCAATTTATAAAGCCAGAAGTACTACTCGAGGCATACGTAGAATAATTCTCTTTTAACAAGTCAAGTACTTATCAAGGCACGTAGACAAATTCTCAATTTATCAAGCCACTACTACTCGAGGCATACATAGAATAATTCTCTTTTAACAAGTCAAAGTACTTATCAAGGCGTAGACAAATTCTCGATTTATCAAGCCAAAGTACTAATCAAGGCATACATAGAATAATTCTCTTTTAACAAGTCAAAGTACTACGTGCGTACGTTCTTTTATAAAGACTCCTTACATGTAAAGCCCGAATACTAACACGTAGTATCGATGCGTGTCTATTTTTCAAAGTAAGTTACTATCGTTTAGAAAACTCATTTCAAGGCTTGAAACCAAGTAATTTCAAATTTTCACAATCTTGGCAACTTATGCCCTTTTATCAAAATAGACAACTTTCTAAATCTTCCATAAAGCCGTTATAACCAACTTCCCATGGCGTTATAACCGCTTTATGGTTTTAAACGTATCCGTTCCTTTAATAACCAAGAGACTTATGCTATTAAAACCAAGTATCACATCTTACAAATCAAGTTCTTAACTTTCAAAATACTTGAGTCTCTTAATGGTTAGAAAGCAGTTTTCTTCTACTTTTTAAACCTCAGTAACTTCACCATTAGTGAAGTTACTTCTCTTAAATCATGTCATTTCTCCTCTTTTAAATCAAATAAGTAAATCACTCCTTTGACTCCTAAAGTCATTATAATGACCTTTAGGTTTTAGAATTAAGGCAGCCAAAGATTTGAAACCACTTCTTTTTAAGATTACATGTACTTTAAGTAAAAATACCTTCACTTTTAAGAATCCAAACTTCATCAGAAAATGGATTCTACAACTTACAATCTAAACATCAAAGTACACTCGAGGAAGTACATAGAACAAATTCTATTTTAGGCAATCCAAATACAACCAAGGAATGGATCATTTAGGGAGTAGAACCTACTTTCTTTATCTTAAGGAATCATGCTAGAATAAGAGATAGTTCACATACCTTTTATTTAAATCCTGAAGCTAAGCCGAATACACGTGCGTAGAAGTGTCGACCTATAATGGTCACGACAAGGCTATCGACTTCTAGTCTACATGTAGAATAATACTAAGTATTTAGTCTCTAATTCTACGGAAAATCGGGCGACACTTCCTTTGTTTCTACTCACTTTGCCACCTTTTTCAAGGCGAATACAATAACCGACAAGCCCGTTTAAGGCTCAAACAACATCGAACAAAGGGGATTACCGCCTTACACTCGTGTAAAATTCCGCCATGATTCATGCAAATAGTTTAAAACTCCGAGCCATTCTCGACCAACTACAACTAACAATTCAAAGTCTTTTCCAAATTCCAAGTTCTTAGGTCAACATGTTATTTAGTCATAAACAACCAGCAACTACAATTTCCTTCTTTATACAACATGTGGCGACTTAACTAACAATCGACTTGAATTGAAATCTTAAAGCTAAACATGCTAGATTTCGGATTAGGGTTCGATAGCCCGTAAACATATCAAACTTCATACTATAAAACACATGCTTGCTAAAATCCATAGCTACAATGATAAGTAAGTCTTAACTACTAAAGCGACAAAATTTATACCTTTCAAAGCCCTTAAAATTTCCAAGATTCCAAAGTCGCGCCTTAGCAATTCTTAGCTCCTTTCCTTAGGTTCAATCCGCTCGAAGCACTCCTTAGAGGCCTATGAAGAACCCGTCTTGAAGTTCGACTTCAAAGTTGAAGAACTCCCTTAATTTCGCCTTGCGACTAACGTGAAAATCGTTTTTCAAATCTTTCTATTGAGATATACTTACAATACCCTAGGGACATTGGGTTAAAGTCTTGTGGCTAATGGATCAAAACTACAAAATTTTTGTGTGGAACTATTGGCAAACAGGAAACTCTTCAAGCTAGCCTGAGGTTCTCAAATTTTTCTAAGTGTAAAATGCCAAGTCTTGCTACTAGTAGTATACTTATAACCTGATGGAGGCTTAGACTTAAACAAATGTGAGGTTAGGATGAGTTTCACTTGGATCGAGCCTAGGTGGACAAGTTGACTTGTCAACGATGTCATCTAGCAAGACTAATCTTCCAAGGTGGTCAATGACCATTATACCACTGCATAAATTTAGACCAAGCCATGTGAGGTGCCACGTATGCCTCTCATTCGTCCATAAAATTCCGTAACTCTCGTGGGCCCCACAAAACGTAAAATTCCTCGGGTGGGCCCCACGTGACCAAATCCGTAAAAATAAATTTCCATAATATTAATAAGTTCCATACTCTTCGAATAATGCATTTTGAGAATCCAATTCTCAATAACGAACATTTTTCCTTTCCGACGTTCGGAACATTTTCCGTCGGAAAAACCATTCTTCCTTTCGTATCAATTTCCAAGTCTTGTTTGCTTTCGTACATTCTCTTATACATGTCCTGGACTTACGGGGTGTAACAGCCATGTCGAGTCTGCAACATCCGTGGGGTGAGGAATTGAATCATCAATGTGGTCGAGCATGTTGTACGTGCAAGCATAGATATAGAACAATTCTACCCATATGGAATACTGACAATCTTCTTGGTAAGAATTATAGGGATAAAATTCTTGATGTTGGTAACGGCAAAAGCTGAATGAAAAGAAGACGCTGAAGAGGGAGGTTGGTTGTCAAATACACCGGTGGATGAACCAGAAGTTTTAGAGGAAGTGGGAGGAGACGTGGTAGTCACAAAATTTGGAAGTAAGTTATGTGGGGTGGCCGTCGATGGAGAAAGTAGGGGGGTCGGCGACTCTAGTGAAAGAAAGAAAAGTGGGGTTTATGGTTTGGCTACTGATACCATGTAAGTTTGGAATAATCTTTCTTGAAGAGTCTTTTCATTACTTACACGCCAGCTCAGTCATTTGCGTGAAGCTTTGTTATGCAAGCTTATAGAACAGAACAATGTGAAGGAATTGACACAAGTTATTTTGTTCCGTTTGAGAACTAAGGGGGTGTATTAATTACGATTTTAAAAAACTATTTTGGGATAAATAAGTCTTGTGGTATTCAATTAAGACTTTTAAATAATCTAAATAAGTCTTGTGGTATTTAATCGAGACTATTATGATTTTTTAAAGAGGGTGTTCAAATCTAGTGATATTAAATTAGGATTTTAAATAAGTAACAATCAGTCTTTTGATATTAAAAAAAGCTAAACAATCAGAATTTTATCTGACTTTTTCGTGAGAGGTATAAATATCAAACCCTATAAAAAATCTCATTCAAACTCATCAGAATTTTTTCTCCCACCCAAACCCATCAGACAAACTCACCATAACTTTGAGTCAGGAAGAGAAAAAAAAAGTCAATTCTTTACCTGTTGCCCATGATGGAAGTATTCGAGAAGTAGCAGAATCCCTGTGAATTACAATGGATGTATGGAAATAACATACAACTACTACTAATGCTTCGAAAAGATAAATAATAATGGATTACAACAGTTAACAAACTTGTAGCCAACAAGAGTTATGACTACAGTAAACTTGTGAATTCTTGATCCGTCTTGAATCTTCTATCTGGGATCTTCATTTCAATTGCAACAAGTTCCTTGATCTTGGTAACCTGAAACCAAGATATACTAAATCCCTACTTGTTACAATTGTGCTGAGTCGAGTGTTAGCACTCCGTCCTTAAGAAATTATTGCCCCGTATATATCCTTTTATGTTTATGGGCAACTGTCTCCCAAGATAAAACAACATCAAACAAATGAGCAAAGAAAACTCAAGTGTTTACTAAAAGAAGAACCTTTGAGTGTGTGAAATAATACTTAGAGAGAAAGAAGATTTTCAGAAAATCTCATTGTGTGTGTTCAATAATTGAGCCAAAGACCTCAATTTATAGTAGTGTAAGAATTCCTCTTGAAGTGCCAATGTAATGGCCATTTAAGTGTCATCTAATGTACTTAATTCACCAAGTAATGACCAAATAATGGTGATTTATGGAGGAGAAACTATCTTTTGAATTCTCCAAAACGTCCCCATAATAAGCAAAACTTTTAGACTTAGTCGCGCGACCTTTGCACAGGAAGAGTCGCGGTCTTTGCCCGAGGCGCCGCGCTCCGATGGCCAAAGGACCAGTGCTGCGGCTCGCGCCTTGGCGTCGCGGCCACTGTGGTGGTGGCGCGCCCGGCTCGTGGTGGCGCAGGGTTCTTTTCCAACGTTTCGATCTTACAATTCTTCCTTCATTTACCAGCGTGGAACACGTGTCATTTAACCAACGGTATCCGTCGTTCTATGTCTCAAGCGTTTACTCGTGTACCAATATCTATTTCACTAATGAAATATCGATACTTGACATTCACGAATACTGCGTGTGTGGAAATGACATTTTCGGCGTGCGAGACCTCGATTGTTAGTCATAAATATTAGGTTAATTAGTTCCACATTAATAAATTTCCAACAATTGTCTATTTCACAAATCCCTGTACTCAAGGAACACTAGCAACATCATAACAGACACATGAATAATCAGAAATAGTTTTTAAAATCTAATGGACTTATTTATCTCAAAATAGTCTTTTAAAATTCTAATTGAATACACCTAAGTGAAGAGAATATAGGAAACTTCATTCCCTTTTGAAAATTATTAACCCCTAATTATTTTCTCCTCTTCATTTTTATGCAAATCAAGCGCGAGGTTATAGCTCTCAATTTGAGATTATAATGGCACGGATGTTGTTTCCCTGAAATAATTAGAGTAATTTTTAATTTTGTAGGTATAAGGATTCGATAATAAATATCAATAAAAAGAGTGCGCATTTAGATTAGATTGGGTTAAATGTGGTCTGCATTGGAGATTCAAAATGGGTTGGCTTAATCGACGAGAATGTAGGGTTTGATTCCATATTAGGAATGCATTGGCTCAAAGGTTGGAGTTACATTTTAAATAGGGCTTACAATTGATCGGGGGGTTTTGTCTAATGAAATGTGGCTTGTAATTTGCCTCCTAAATGTCCTGCCAAGCAATAGGTTCAGATTGGTGGATTTTCCACGTATTAGACGCTTGTTTATACGTGCTTAATATTTGTGAAGGGTGTGTCTAAATGAAAAGTCTGAGGCTAAGTGTTAAAATGAAACAAGACTAAGATGAGGTGCCAAAATAAAAAATAATTGCCAAATTCGAGTGCTTATATATGTGTTATAAACCGACTAAAGGAGAGACAAAACCTGACATAATTTTAGTAATTTCTTCTCTTCCTTCGAACTTACATGAACTTTTTACCTTGTTCTTATAGTAAATCAAGTAGTTTAATGGTGAATTATGGAGTCTTCCTTAATTATTTTGTAAGTTCAAATTATTTGTTATGAGAGGATCGAAAATTATTCCAAAATTGTGCGCGATTTAAGCGCGTTATAGAAAGCTTGCAAGCAAGTAGATCAAGCTTGGAAGTCTATTTAGAATTCACAGAACGACTTCATCTCTTATCCTTATTTTGACGAATAACAAAAAGTAAAACGATATATGAAAGAAATATAGAAAAACTGCTGATTTGTGTGACTATGAAGGTGAAGATAAATTTTCATGCTAGAGTTTGTTTTATTTCTTCATTTAAATATACAATTGTTTAACCGCACCTAAGGATATGACCTACTGAAAGTATATTTATATCCTGAGACAATCTGTATTAAGATGAATATACTTTATACATATTTTTTTTTGTTGACGAAGGAACCATGACGCTACTCTTGATGCGCCGGTGTAAATCTCGGACTGACGCAATAGCCTGCAAACCACGTCAGTCAATTAAACACACTTGGAAAGCCATGTGTGACAGGCTCAACCAAGAAGGTTTATGCAACTCATGACCTTGCGGTCCCGCGCTCTACTGCTACACCAACCTGGCTACCCTTGCGGGTGATTTATACACATTTGTATTATTATTAATGGAGATAAATATTTTGACATTTGCAATTATTGAATTATTAGTTGATTGTTTATAATATTCTATAATATGCATCCCTAGAGGTTACGTGGTTATTAATAATATGAGTTATTAATATTATAACGTAACTTTTAAAATAGCCTCGACTAATGATCATTGAGAATGAGATATCGGTGATATGTGATAAGTAGACATGTGGTCTGCATCATATCCTTAGAGGATATAGTATGTCTCACCTGCTACGAGGTGCGGAAACTCGTGATGGACACATTGATACTTTGGAAGTATTAGTATACCTTGCTGATATACAGTTTGTTATACATGTCTAAAGTATGATCAGCGTGTAGGAGATAGAAGTCCTTAGACTTGAGGTCGTCTGCATTGTCTGGAAGTAATGTACATTGATCACATGTCTGGCTCAAATGCCTTATAGGTTGAGATACGACTTGTATTGGGTATATTACGAAGTGGGTTAAAGGTGGTAGTTGAGCCAAGATTAGGATTCACTCCTGGATGTATATTCGAAAGAACACTCAGTTTCACAGTGATATTAGGTTGACTAAGTTGTTGGCCAACGTAGTAGTTTACTTTGGACAGTATTTACTTTGGACTGTATTTACTTTGGACTGTATTTACTTTGGACTGTATTTACATTTCTGTTAAGGGGAAGATTGTTCAATCGCGTTCCGTTTGGGCGTGTGATCCCCTTTTTAATTATTGTATTGTTATGAAGGCGTGATAGTAAACCGCGTTACCGGTTGGGCGCGTAATCCCCTTCTTTTACTTATTGTTATTATGAAGGTGTGATAGTAAACGCGTTACCGTTTGGGCGTGTAATCCATGCTATGTTGTTTAATTATTCGCCTTATATATGGTATATATATTACGGTTATTCGCCTTAGAGAATGATGGAAAAGTGAGTAAAAGCGGAAGTCTTTGAATTTAGTAGAATTAGAGGGCTTTTTATTGGTAAAAGTCTTGATGGTAGAAAGGTTTGATAGAAGTACTATGACCATTTTAGGAGTGGAGTACTATGTGTGGCGTGATCTACTTGGCTTAGGAGTAGCCAAGCGGGTTGAAGTACTTGGAGCGTTTTGCTATTTGTCGATAATCGTCGCGAGGTATGTGAACCTCTTCCTATCTTTTCTAGCATGATTGTTGTGAACTATGTGATGCGGTGAGCGTCGTGTGCTAAGTGATTTGGTTGGTTTAAAACATAGGGTGTTATAATAGCTTTATGAGAAGTTAGTTATAACGACTTTATGTAGGTAAAAGAATGGTTTATTGATTGTAGAAGTTAAGAGACTTGATCTTGAAAGATAAGAGACTTAACTTATAAACGACTTAATTTTGAAAGTTAAGAGACTTGATCTTAAAAGATAAGAGACTTGACTTAGTTTGACTTGTTATGAATTTTGTTAAAATGTTGTAAAAACCTCATTCGCGAGTAATGAGTAGTTGGTTTTAAAAGAATAATGTTTCTTGATTTGGAAATGAGAATAAGTGTCGAACAAACCGCTGCGAGCGTTAATAAAGGAAAATGTATTGACAAATAACTAATTGTTATTAAAACCGTGAAACCTACATCTGCGTAGAAGCTAAGATAAGACAAAATGGTATTACATTTCCTAGATCATGGGCTTGTAGCAAGATTGTTATAAACAAGAATAAGCGGCTCGCATAAGACATATGTTACTCGATTGTTTTAAAAGAGATTAAGACTATGAGTTATGAAACCTTTCTAAAATAAGAAACTTGAGCATTTGAAATTAGGCAAACTTGAGCGTTTGGAAAATAATGTTGTTACTTGATTTTACAAAGGAAGTGTTTTGGTTTACTTAAAAGATAGTCACTCTATTTTTATACTACGGGTATTGTGTGACTTTTGTGAAAGAAATGGATCTGTTAAAAGAACTTAACGTTACGTAATACTTTGGGGGTTAGAACGGCCTTGGCGTAAAATGGAAATGCCGAGTTGTGTGTAACTTGCCTATGTTTGCGTGTGATAGCCTTGTTGTGCAAGTATTGTATTTCTATACCACCGCGTCTCGATGGAGGCGGCTGATTTATTATGTATGATTCTTTATCGAGTCGTAGGATGGTCCCGTAGGATGGGCGAGACACGTATTCCACGATTCTTTATCGAGTCCCGTGGGATGGGCGAGACACGTATTCCACGATTCTTTATCGAGTCCCGTAGGATGGGCCGAGACACGTATTCACATGATTTATACCTGGCTGTCGGTGAGGAAGGAGTTCCACGAGCGTGAGGATGACTTTGAGGCGTGAACCACGACTTGACATGGCGCTTTTATGTTATGAGCGTAGTTTGGTTATCATCATGTCTCACTGTTTTATATAGCGTATGATTTCATTTCTGATATTTTTTTCACATACTTGGTACTGTTATCTTGACCTCGCCCGAAGTGCGTTCATCTGCGCGAGTAGTGCATCGGTTGTGGATCTCGCTCATGGGATCACGATTCGTATTAGGAAGCCGTTTCTCGGAGAGCTTATCTTGTGGTATGTTACCACAGTGCTGAGGTTCTTGTACATTCGGGTATGGCGGGCCTGTCCGTCATAGTTGTTATCACTTTCTTAGAGTGCATGTAATCTTGTTGTGGCGGGGTTGTAAAGGATGTAACTATTCAGATTATGTATATATCAAGAAAGCCATTATTTGGGTTGGCTTTGTTATATTATCATATCTCTTGTTTCATGTTCATGTTTTATTTCCGTGATTTTCTCGATGTTGTATCACTAGGGTGCAGGTAAGGCACGATCCACGGGCCGGTTGGTCGTGACAAAAGTGGTATCGAAGCGATTAGTCACTGAAAAGTGTCTGAGGCCGTGTCTAGTAGAGTCTTGATTATCGGTGTGTTGTGCACCACATCTATAATCAGGAGGCTGCAGGACATTTAGGATTGGTTTCCATTCTTCTCACTCTGAGATCGTGGCTTAGAGTTGTGTTATAAGTTGGACTCCCTCGGACGTATTCGTTTGTACCAGTTATGCCTCTGCGAAGGCAGCACAGGCCCGGATGGGCAAAGCGGCGGAGGAGCTACGAGTTGAACATCGAGGGTTGCGAGGCACGCACAGTCATTCGTGAGATAGTACTTGAAGACCGAGTTTTATGGCGCCGTAGCCCAGCGTAGTTTAGAAGCGGCAATGATTTCTACGAGGCCACGATACAGAGCCTCTAGTTCCACGGCGGCGAGATATGAGTTACAAAGAGATGGCGATTACTAGCTAGGGTCGTGGAAAGAAATGAGGCGGGCGAGGAGCAGTGGTTACTACAGATCAGATAATCCGAGACTTGGGATTTCTTGAGTTCTTTGTTCGCGAGTTACATGGATAGAGGCGAGGATGGTCCTCGAGTGTCGTACTAGTTTGGGGATATTGTTATGCTTGCGGCGAGGCCATTTGGTGAGAGTTTGTCAGATTAAGCGGTATACGGATGTAGAGACTCGACGCCGGGATCGGTGGTGGTTCATGCACTTATATAGCTAGGCGCCTGCGAGGATTATGGTTAGGCGACAAAGGAAAGTGAGGCGATAGTTGCGAGAGATATCTTTAGCCTTTAAGAGACTTGGTTATGTTGTTATGGTGGAGTGCGTGTGAAGTCTTTATCACGGATAGCGTTGTGTTAAGTGTAACTTAGAGAACATGACTAGTTGAAGAGAGTAAGTTTGGGGTCATGGAAGGTGTGAACCTTAGAATATTATCGTGGAGACCTTAGATGCGAGGCCGTCTTGAGTAAGATTTGTTTACGATTGACCTTTGTCGGAGTGCATAGTATCTGAGGTAAAATTGTGTGATAAGTCCCGAGTGGTGTGAATTATATAAGGATAGTTATGATAAGAAGACAGCTGGGTTTGCGTAACTTGATTAGTGAGATTGTCGGATCGGGAGCAAGAGTTTAGCGGCAAATGGGTGGGTTGAGGCAGGTTGCGTGTCAACCGCGGCCGGTTTGGGGTGGGGTCGATTCGAGTGGTCCCGCGGTGGTAGATCGCGAGGTGCTAGGACGAGTTTAGGTAGCCGTTATGCGGGTTAAGTGGATCGTTCGACGAATCGGATCGTGAAGGCGGGAATGGCCTTAAAGAAATTTGAGGCTAGTAAGATGACCAAGTTTGGAGGTAGTGACTCGAGGTTTTGAAGCTGCAGTGATAGCGGAAGTATGGTATGTGTACTAGAAAGAGTTAGTGTCGAGAAAGGTCTGACCAGTAAGAAAGGAAGCGAACATGTGTTAAGAGGATGGAAGTGATCATTTTTGTGAAGTGAAGGTGCGAAGAGAGTATTCTTTGGACCGGGGTGAGAGTTAGTGTTGTTTTACATCTTAGAGGTGATTCCTCGTTGGTTTGGATTTGGGTTTGGCGTATGTTATATTACGGCCATTGGTGGCATGATCGGTTTGTAAGTATAGTAGTGGAGACTATCTGAAGCAAATGCGTTTGGAGACTTAGAAGGAACATTCTGTTATACCCGTATTTACGGGTATGTGCGGTGCGTCTAAGTTGGCCTTAAAGTTTAGGCATGGCGCGTTTTTGGGCCTGACCCTGCAAGAATCGTTTCGATGAAGCGTTTTACCTGACTCGCGTAGGCTAAATTCGGCTATGCCATTTCTAATTTTGCGGATTTTTCCGGCGGAACCTTTTGGACCAGAGAGGGTGACACTTGTCACCGCCAGTGGGCGACAGTGGCTTTTGCCTTGGGCGATTGGGAGGTTTTAGGGCATAAAACATGGACCTTTGTTTGTGGAGTGATTTGAGGAGTAGGTTAGGGAACTTGGGCAAATCTTGGCCTCAGCACCCCCCTTGGCTTGATCTTGGCCCTTGGTTTCCTATAAATACCCCTCTCTTTGAAGACTTATTCATCACAATTTCAAGCCTAAATCATCCTCCCACTTGTGAGCCATCGTCCTAAGCCTCGGCTTCTCCCACTTGTGAAGTCTTGGTAGAAAAGTTGCCTTAGTATTGTTATAATGCCCAAAATACCTAGCCCAAATCCTTTAGTACTTGTAGAAGTTGTAAAGAACTTCTAAGGTTTCATGGAGCTATCGGACGTCTGACTTAGGGTAAGCCTTGCTCGGATCGACTTTATCTAGGATATTATTGGGCTTACCAGATAAATAATCCTAACCCTCTTTTGAATTAGAGAATACTTCTTTGTTGTAGTATAAGAATAAGTATTAAATACTTAGAAGGATATTAAAGAATAGAATTGAGCTGTTATCACGATAGAAGGGTTTAAAGAAGAATAATCAAAGTATGCTTACTTAGAATTTGTTTTCCTGATGAACTTGAGTAGCTCGGGTAGGGAAGTCTTCGATTTTCCGTAGGATAGAGAACCCTCTGCTTAGAACTATTTTGAGTAGTGCGAGCGTTGATAGGCGTGTTTGACTATTATAGGTTGATTTCTCTGCGCGACATATTGACTTGGCGGTGGTTTTATTTGAGAAGGTATGTGATTCTTCCTAAGCATGATATTTTAAAATATATATAATGCGGTGAGCGTGCGTGTTAAGCGAATAATACTTACGGCAATGTCTTTTGACTTAAGCTGAATAATACTTACAGCGATGTCTTGCGACTTAAGCTGAATAATAAGGATCAAAGCATTTGAAAGATTACGAATCATTTTTAAGCGAAGAGAACTAATTGGTTTTTAAGCGAAGCTTAAGAGTTATACTAGCTTTATGGGAAGTTAGGTATAACCAGGCAAGCTTGATAAAAGCAGTTTGCCTATGTGTTTATAACGGACTTATATTGATTTGTGAAAGAATAATAAGATGGTTTGATAAGTAGACATGATATGATGCTATGTGTGTTAGTGTCTTGAAAGCGTTTGTATAAGAGTATTCTTGTTGTACTTATGTTGTTTAAGCGATAATTTGTTATGTTAGTATAATATCACTCGCCTCTTGACATATTCAGGGGTTAAGGCGCCTCCGTCACGGGGTAGACTCGGGCGATGCAGGACCGTGATTGAGAATACCTGCATGCGGGTCGAGGACTATGCGGGCTCTGGGAGTTCGAGTTAGTGATGCGGGGTTATACCTCATGCGGTCCGTGGCGTGCGGACTCTGAGTCGGGGCGATCTTGAGTAGCTACCCTCGATGCGGGGTTATATACCTATGCGGGCCTATGTGAGTGGCCTATGCGGACTCTGGGAGTCGAGTTGAAGCTTGCGTGGTGATACTACGGGCGGTGGCCTGCGATCATTCGCGACCTAGAAAAGACTATTCTGATTTACCCATTGTTGCTCTTGTTTATGATGTGTATATGCGGTTACCTTAGTTGTTTCATACGTATATGGCAAATTTTAAAATGATATGTTTTCATTTAAGTACTTACAGTTTCGCATACTTAGTACTGTTATCTTGACCTCGCCGAGTGCGTTAAATCTGCGAGTAAGAGGCGGCAGTGCTAGATCCACGTCCTTAGGATCTCTTTGCATTGGTGTCGGAGCTCCGTCTTATAGGAGGCTCTACTTTTGGTATGATCTCCTGTATTGTAGATAGTTTGTACATTCGGGGTATGGCGGGGCCACTGTCGCCATAGTTGTTATTACTTCGTAGAAGTGCAGTAGTCTATTGTACATTTGGGATATAGCGCAAAACTTGGAGTTATTTATATATATCTTAGAAAAGCAACCACTTCTCGAAGCGTATCATTTACAATTATTTCATGTCTTGTTTTATATTCGTGATTATCTCGATGTATGACTACTTGGGTGCGGGTAAGGCACGATCCGCGAGCCGGGCGGGTCGTGACAAAAGTAGTATCGAAGCGATTAATCCTCGGAAAGTGTCTCTGAGGCGTATCTAGTAAGTCTTGATTATCGGTGTGTTGTGCACCTTGATAATCGAAGGCTATAGGATATTTAGGATTGGTTTCCATTCTTCTCTCTGAGATCGTGCTTTAGAGGCGTGTTAAGTTGGACCCCTCTAACGTATTCCTTTTACATGTGATTATGCCTCGCGTAAAGCTGACCGGGCGGAAGGGCAAAGCGTGAGAGGCTGCTAGTGGGACACCTAAGTCACGAGGCTCGGGCGGTCTATACGAGAGGCGGCGAGTTCTGCTGGCGCCGCCGACCCCGAGAGGTTTAGGGCGCGGCGGTGGTGATGAACCACAGTACCAGCCTCCGTCGCGGCACAGGCGGAGAGTTAGGTACAAGGAGATAACTATTGGCGGGATCGTGGCGAACATGAGGGCAATTTGGATCTGTGATTCAGTCCAGCCCGGTCGTACCGTGGATTCGCTGGCGAGGAGTTTGAGGCTACGAGACTTCACGAGTTGTAGCGCGAGTTTTCTGGTCGGCGGAGGATGATCGCGAGAGTTCATCCGTCGGCTCTGAGGATTTTGAGGTGATCGGGCGTCGGAGACCGAGTCCGTGATCTTTGGTTCCACGTAAGTGCGTGATACCCGATCGATTGGTTTGATTCGTGGGAGTTATCGGGAGAGCAGCGTCCCAGTACTTAGGATGAGTTCTCGAGGCTTTCCTCGCTCAGCTTCTTGCCTCGCGGATGAGGAGGCGCGGGTGATAGATTTTTCTGCTTGGCGAGAGAGGGGCCTTGTCGAAGTCTGATGTCGAGTTTGATTCATTGGCTCGATATGTCCAGCGTTATTGCGATATGGAGGATAGGGTGCAGCTACGTCAGGCTAGATGATTATATGGCCGAGTCGTATGCGGGTGTTTCTCTTCCGGGTATGGACATTACCGCGTGCGAGCTCGTGCTCTTGGTTGTGAGGCGTAAGGCAAGCGGGTTGTGGCGGCATCGAGAAGAAGGGGCGCGAGGTCTTTTGGTGGCTATCGTGGTGGCGGCCTCGGCGATCTGGGTGCACCACGGCCGGCTGAGCACTCTGCCGTCCTCGCCGGCGGCCGGAGATATTCGAGGCGAACCGAGGCCCGAGGACTTGAGCGTCGAGCGGCGAGTGCGGCGTCAGGACCTCCCGCCGGTGTGGCGTCGGTAGATCCACCGGGGTTGTGGTGCTACGGGAGCTTGTTTGATTGTAGCGCGAGGTCACTGCGGCGCCCGACTAGGAGTGGCGCGGGTGGTAGGAGTCGACTCTGGTTCTTTCGCGGGTCTTCGTCCCAAGCGATTACTCGCCGGAGAATAAGGTACTCGTAGACCCGGTCGCGGCGAGGTCGTGGCGGGTCCCGATTCTAGCGGTCCTGAGAACCGCGTTTATGCTTTGTCGGCCGATAGGATCGGAGGCCTCTTTGATGTCGTCGCGGTACCTTATCGGTTCTGGGTTTGATGTGTATGCTTTGATAGATCGAGTTCTACTCTGTCTATATATCTCCCTTGTTGCTAGTAGGATGAGGATGAGCACAGTCCATAGACCACTTTCGAGGTAGCTACGCGATGTGGTGATTCGGTGGTAGCTCGGCGGGTATATAGGAGCTTGTCTGTGACCATTCTGATCGTCGGACCTGGCGACTTGATAGAGTTGGAGATGATTGACTTGGCGTGATCATGGGGATGGATTGGCTAACTTCTTGCTACGCCAATGTAAATGAGAGAGAGAGTAATGCAGTTCAGTTTCTGAGAGGCGGTTGTGGAGTGGGAGGAACACGGTATCGCCAGAAGTAGGTTTATTTCCTACCTCGAGGCTAGGAAGATGGTGCGAAGGGTATATCTACCATCTCGTTCGGGTGTTTGTCACGAGGCTGCGATGCAGATTTTGATCGATTCGGTAGTGAGAAGTTCCCAGGCGTGTTTCAGGCGACCTCCGGGTATCCCTCACGAGAGGAGATCGAGTTTTGTATAGATGTGTTGCGGACACTCGGCCTATTCCGTTCAGCCATCAGAATGGCTGCCGAGTTGAGAGTTGAAGGATCGGCAGGGATTTCTTTGGAGAAAGGGCTTCATCAGGCCTAGTGTTTCTCCAGGAAGCGCCGGTATTGTTCGTGAAGAAAGAAGGGCGGGGCAGCTGCGCATGTGTTGATCTGACGGTGAACAAGGTGACCATTAAACGAATACCCTTCCCGGGATTGATGATTTGTTCGACGATTGCGAGTGCGAGATGTTTCTCGAATTGATCTGGTCGGGCTATCGTAGTGCAGTCGAGAGGTGGATGTCCACTGGGTGCATTCGGACGATGCGGGCATTATGAGTTCGAGTCATGTCTTTTGGGTTGACGATGCTCGTGGTATTCTTGGATTTGATGATGAGTGTTCAAACCATTTTTGACACGTTTGTGATAGTGTTCATTGATGATATCTTGGTTTATTCGCTCGGGCGGGAGCGTGCGGAACATTTGAGGGCGTCTTGTGATTCTCGGGACCAGCGATTATGCGCCAAGTTTTCCAAATGTGAGTTTTGGTTGACCGGTGGCTTTTCTTGAGCATATTATGGGTGATGGCATTGGTAGATCTGGCGAATCGAGCGATCGAGTTGGCCTGAACTCTTACTCAAAGAGGTTCGCGATTTTAGGCCTTGCGAGTTATTATCCGGTTCGTAGAAGTTTGCTTATCTGCGCACCGTTGGTAAGTGACTCGAGCGGCCAGTTTGATGGTGATGCTTGTGGCGGGGTTTCGATTCTTTGAAAGAAGTGGCGGCGCCCCGTTCTTACTCTTCGGAGGGTCGAGACGGTTATGTTGTGTATTGTGATCGTCGAGCATCGGGTTGGGATGTGTGTTGATGCGGCGGGGCAAGGTTATAGCGTATGCGTCCGTGGTGAAGAAACACGAGAACTACCCACCCGTGATTTGGAGTTAGCGGTGATTCACGCCTTGAAAATCTGGAGGCACTACTTGTATGGGGTTCGTGTGGATATTTATCTGAGACCGCGAGAGCCTCGGTATATCTTGACGAGAGGAGTGAACTTACGACATAGGCGGTGGTTAGAGTTGCTTAAGGATTACGATGTTGATATCTGTACCACGGGCAAAGCCAATGTTGTGGCGGATGCTCTTAGTCGTAGGTCGATGGGAGCCTATCGGAAGTGCGGTAGAGAGGAGGACATGGTTAGTGATTTGCATCGATTAGCGAGCCTTGGTGTCAGTTTGATTGATTACGATAGCGGATGGGGTTCGAGTTCGTGAGGTTGCGAGTCTTCCATCGTCGAGAGGTGAAGAGGCGGCGATTCGAGATCGGTTTTGACACGTTATCGTGTCTGACTCTTCGTGAGGCAAGGTCGCTTTTGAGATAGCACTTGATGGGTCTTTGAGGTTTGAAGCGAGTTGTGTGTTCGGATGTTTGAGGACTTGGCGAGTTCTTGGGGAAGCACGGTAGCGCGTTACTCTATCCGTCGAGTGCGACCAAGATGTACCACGACGCCGATACGTGTATTGGTGGGATGGCGAAGAGGGCGTTGCGAGTTCGTAGCTCGGTGCGATGTTGTCGGCGGTGAAGGTAGAGCACGAGAGGCACGGTGGTTTATTCTGAGCGATAGAGATCCGACACAGAAGTGGGAGGTGATCAGCATGGACTTCATCGCGGGATTACCTCGCTTTCGGAGGAGACATGATTCTATATGGGTTATAAATCGGCGGTGGCGAAATCGATCCACTTTCTTCCGTCGGGGCGACTTTTGGTGAGGATTATGCGAACTATATATCAGAGATCGTCGGTGCATGGAGTCTATTTCGATCATATCGGATAGAGGCGATTTACTAACTTACGGAGGTCTTTCGAGAGGGTTTAGGGGCGCGGTGAGCACAGTCTTGCATTCCATCCTGAGCAGAAGGGCGGCGAGCGCCTTATCCGGACTACAGAGGACATCTTTGCGAGCTGTGTTATCGACTTGAGGGTGTTGGGAGGATCATTTGCCTCTAGTTGAGTTTGCGTACAATAATAGCTACCACTCCGGTATTCGGATGGCGCCTTATGAGGCCTTGTATGAGAGGAAGTGCGGTCGCCTATAGGTTGGTTCGATGTGGGCGAGTGCGATTAGTGGGACAAATTTGGTGCGGCGGTACGTGGATAAGGTGAAGCTTATCCGAGAGAGGTTCTTGGCTTCGAGTCGGCAAGTCGTATCACGAGATCATCGTCGTCGGCATCAGAGTTCGAGTTCATGATTGGGTTTTCTAAAGGTGTCGCCCGTGAAGGGTGTGATGAGATTCGGGAAGAAGGAAACTTCGGCCCAGTACATTGGGCGTTTGATTATCGCGAGGTAAGCAAGGTTGCCTATGAGTTAGATCTGCCGTCCGTCGGAAGCGGTGCATCCGGTTTTCACGTATCTATCTTTGAGAGATGTATCGGGGATCCGTATAAGTACACCCGATTGGCGATGTCGGTGGCGGGGTTATCGTATGAGAGATTCCCATGGCGATAATCGATCGTCGGATTAAGCGTCTGCGGATGAAGGGCGTGGCTTAGTCAAAGTCTTGTGGCGGAGCGAGCTCGGAGGAGATGGCGTGGGAAGGCGAGGAGGACATGAGGCGAAGTATCCTCACCTATTCCCAGCCTCCGGGTAATTCACTTTCTACTTGTAAATCTTCATTATCGTTTATGCCTAAGTGTTGTTCTGTGGCCGTGTGTGGCATTTGCAACTGTTTAAGTTATGAAGAATCTTATCGTTAACTGTCTTGGGAAGGAACATTCGGGACGAATGTTTCTAAGGAGGGAAGAATGTTATACCCGTATTTACGGAGTATATGCGCAGTGCGTACAAAGTTGGCCTTAAAGTTTAGGCATGGCGCGTTTTTGGGCACAACCCTCACGAAGAATCGTTTTCAGGCGAAGCGTTTTACCTGACTCGCGTAGGATAAATTCGGCTATGCCATTTCTAATTTTTGCGGATTTTTAGAGCGGAACCTTTTTGGACCAGCGAGAGGTGACACTTGTCACCCTCAGTGAGCAACCAAGTGGCCTTTTGCCTTGGGCGATTGGGAGGTTTTAGGGCATAGAACATGGACCTTTGTTTGTGGAGTGATTTGAGGAGTAGGTTAGGGGCACTTGGGCAAATCTTGGCCCTCAGCCCCCTTGGCTTGATCTTGACCCTTGGTTTCCTATAAATACCCTCTCTTTGAAGACTTATTCATCACAAATTTCCAAGCCTAAATCATCCTCCCACTTGTGAGCCATCGTCCTAAGCCTCACTTCTCCCCTTGTGAAGTCTTGGCGAATACCCCCACTCTAAAAGAAGCCTAGCCGAAACACTACCCCCCTCCTTGGTAGAAAAGTTGCCTTCTAGTATTGTTATAATGCCCAAAATACCCTAGCCCAAATCCTTTAGTACTTGTAGAAGTTGTAAAGAACTTCTAAGGTTTCCTTGGAACTATCGGACGTCTGACTTAGGAGCTAAGCCTTGCTCGGATCGACTTTATCTAGGATATTATTGGGCTTACCAGGTAAATAATCCTAACCCTCTTTTGAATTAGAGAATACTTCTTTGTAGTATAAGAATAAGTATTAAATACTTAGAAGGATATTAAAGAATAGAATTGGTATTATCACGATAGAAGGGTTTAAAGAAGAATAATCAAGCGTACTTACTTGAATTTGTTTTCACGATGAACTTGAGTAGCTCGTAGGGTAGGAAGTCTTTGCCCAATTTTCCGTGGGATAGAGAACCCTCTGCTTGTTTTGAGTAGTCTGAGCGTTGATAGGCGTGTCGACTATTATAGGTTGATTTCTGCTGCGACATATTGACTTGGCGGTGGTTTTGAGAAGGTATGTGATTCTTCCTAAAGCATGATATTTTAAAATATATATAATGCGGTAGGCGTACGTGTTAAGCGAATAATACTTACGGCAATGTCTTTTGACTTAAGCACTGAATAATACTTACGGCAATGTCTTGCGACTTAAGCACGAATAATAAGGATCAAAGCATTTCAAAGATTCTTGAATCATTTTTAAGCAGAAGAGAACTAATTGGTTTTTAAGCGAAGCTTAAGAGTTATACTAGCTTTATGGGAAGTTAGGTATAACGGCTTAAGCTTGATAAAAAAGCGGTTTGCCTATGTGTTTATAACGGACTTATATTGATTTGTGAAAGAATAATAAGATGGTTTGATAAGTAGACATGATATGATGCTATGTGTGTTAGTGTCTTGAAGCGTTTGTATAAGAGTATTCTTGTTGTGCTTATGTTGTTTAAGCGATAAGCTTTTATGTTAGTATAATATCACTCGCCTCTTGACATATTCAGGGGTTAGGCGCCTCCGATGCGGGGTAGACTCGGCGATGCAGGACCGTGATTCGAGAATACCTCATGCGGGTCTAGGGGACTATGCGAACTCACGGGAGTTCGAGGTTAGTGATGCGGGGTTATACCTCGTGCGGTCCGTGTGGCCGTGCGGACTACGAGTCGGGGCGATGCGAGGAGTAGCTACCCTCGATGCGGGGTTATATACCTATGCGGGCCTATGTGAGTGGCCTATGCGGACTCTGAGTCGAGATTAGGCTTGCATGGTGATACTACGGGCATTGGCCTGCTTGATCATTCGCGGCCTAGAAAAGACACATTACTGATTTACCCATTGTTGCTCTTGTTTATGATGTAGCACTATGTGCGATTACCTTGGTTGTTTCATACGTATATATGGCAGATTTTAAAATGATATGTTTTCATTTAAGTACTTCTGATTTCGCATACTTAGTACTGTTATCTTGACCTCGCCGAGTGCGTTAATCTGCGAGTAAGAGCGGCAGTGCTAGATCCACGTCCTTAGGATCTCTTTGCATTGGTGTCAAGAGCTCCATCTTATCGGAGGCTCTACTTTTGGTATGATCTCCTTGTATTGTAGATAGTTTGTACATTCGGGGTATGGCGGGCCACTGTCCGCCATAGTTATTCTTCGCCCAGAAGTGCAGTAGTCTGTGTACATTTGGGATGTAGCGCAAAACTTGGGTTATTTATATATATGCGAAAAGGCAACCACTTTCTCGAAGCGTATATCATTTACAATTATTTCATGTCTTGTTTTATATTAGTGATTATCTCGATGTATGACTACTTGGGTGCGGGTAAGGCACGATCCACGAACCGGACGGGTCGTGACACGTTCGGAGACGAATGTTTCTAAGGAAGAATGTTATACCCCATAGTTCGGTATGTATGTGAGGGCGTGCGTGCGAGAATACGGCGAAATTTTGGAAAGAAAGAAAGATGTGATTTTTCGGCGGAAAAGTTTAGGATTTCGTGAAGGAAAAGGTTAGTTGATGGGAATTGGATTCCCAGTTTGGTATTTGGGCCTCTTGAATTATATTAGAATTATGGAATTTTATTTAGGAATTGGTCACGTGGGGCCACGGGAGAAATTCTGTTTGTGGGGCCAGCTTTGTTTTGAGATTTTTGCCTTTATGGACATTTTCGGAAGATGAAATATTTTGGGCGTGTGGGAGGCGACACGTGTCACCCCACAGGTGGCTCTTGGCGAATTATGCTAGGCAGTGGCGAGACAGTGGCGAGTCTTGCTAGATATTTTGTGTGGACAAGTGGCTTGTGGGACCCACACACACTTGTCCCCAATCTCAACCACACACTTTCCTTCATCCTAGCCCTTGGTTGTCTATATATACCTACTAGTTGATGAAAACTTCCGCACAACCATTTGAGACTTGAACAAATACTCTCTCCACTTGCATGTGGTTTGGCCATGGTGCCATTCCTTGACCTAAATTTGTCCAACAATTCTTAAACTCTCAAGTGTTCTTCCCTGGGTGTTAGGAAGATTGTGTACCAAGAGTTGGAAAAGATTTCACACCACAACCTCTAAACTTCACTTGGCAGAGCTACGTGAACAAAAACCCTAAGTGTTCTTCACTTTTTGGAGTTGAATCTTGAAGAGAAGTTGGTTAGGAGCTTATGGGTTGCTTGTGGCCAGTTGGAGCGTATAGATTTGGAGCTAAGACTTGTTTGGAGCGACATTAAGTTCTTGGATAGATTTTGGGCTATTTGAGGTAGTAAATCTTAACCTCTTTGTGAATTGGTCATTATACATATATTATAAGTATATTATAGAGTATATAATATATGGAGTAAAGTTTGGAAGAGTTGGATCTTGTTAACTTGTTAAAAGAAAGGATTGGCGTTTGCCATTAAAATGGTAAGCGTATTGACGTATCAAGCGTACCTTACTTGTGAAGAAGTATTTAACAGTAACTATAACTATATTAAGAATGGAAATATAAGTTGGATGACTAATGAGTAATTTGGATAAGTAAAATGGACAAAGTTGGCGAGGACTGACTTAAGGTGTATTTACTTTGGGCGATGTTACTTTGGGTGTATTTACTTTGGGTGTATTTACATTTTTAAGGAAGATTGTTCAATCGCGTTAGTTTGGCGTGTGATCCCTTTTTAATTATTGTATTGTTATGAAGGCGTGATAGTAAACCGCGCTACGGTTGGTAGCGTAATCCCATTCTTTTACTTATTGTTATTATGAAGGCGTGATAGTAAACGCGTTACCGTTTGGGCGTGTAATCCATGCTTTATGTTGTTTAATTATTACGCCTTATATATGGTATATATATTCACGGTTATTCGGGCCTTGGAGAATGATGGAAAAGTGAGTAAAAGCGGGAAGTCTTTGCCCAATTTAAGTAGAATTAGGGCTTTTTATTGGTAAAAGTCTTGATGGTAAGAAAGGTTTGATAAAGTACTATGACCATTTTAGGAGTGGAGTACTCGTGTGGCGTGATCTACTTGGCTTAGGAGTGGCCAAGCGGGTTGAAGTACTTGGGCGTTTTGCTATTTGTCGATGTCGTCGCGGTATGTGAACCTCTTCCTATCTTTTCTAGCATGATTGTTGTGAACTATGTGATGCGGTGAGCGTCGTATGTGCTAAGTGATTTGGTTGGTTTAAAACATAGGGTGTTATAATAGCTTTATGGGAAGTTAGTTATAACGACTTTATGTAGGTAAAAGAATGGTTTATTGATTGTAGAAGTTAAGAGACTTGATCTTGAAAGATAAGAGACTTGACTTATAAACGACTTGATTTTGAAAGTTAAGAGACTTGATCTTAAAAGATAAGAGACTTGACTTAGTTTGACTTGTTATGAATTTTGTTAAAATGTTGTAAAAACCTCCTTCGCGAGTAATGAATAGTTGGTTTTAAAGAATAATGTTTTAATGATTTGGAAATGAGAATAAGTGTCGAACAAACCCTTTGCGGCGTTAATAAAGGAAAATGTATTGACAAATAACTAATTGTTATTAAAACGGTAGAAACCTCCATCTGCATATAAGCTAAGATAAGACAAAATGGTATTACATTTCCTAGATCATGATTCTTTGTAGCAAGATTGTTATAAACAAGAATAAGCGGCTCGCGCATAAGACATATGTTACTCAATTGTTTTAAAGAGATTAAGACTATGAGTTATGAAACCTTTCTAAAATAAGAAACTTGAGCATTTGAAATTAGGCAAACTTGAGCGTTTGGAAAATAATGTTGTTACTTGATTTTACAAAGGAAGTGTTTTAGTTTACTTAAAAGATAGTCACTCTATTTTTATACTACGGGTATTGTGTGACTTTTGTGAAAGAAATGGATCTGTTAAAAGAACTTAACGTCGTAATACTTTGGGGCTAGAACGGCCTTGGCGTAAAATGGAAGTACTTGAGTTGTGTGTAACTTGCCTATGTTTGCGTGTGATAGCCTTGTTGTGCAAGTATTGTATTTTTATACCACGCGTCTCGATGGGTAGGCTGATTTGTTATGTATGATTCTTTATCGAGTCCCGTAGGATGGTAGAGGCGTGTATTCAGCACGATTAACTTTATCGAGTCCCGTGGGATGGGCGAGACACGTATTCCACGATTCTTTATCGAGTCCCGTGGGATGGGCGAACACGTATTCCACGATTAACTTTATCGAGTCACATGGGATGGGCGAGACACGTATTCCACATGATTTATACCTAGGCTGGCGGTGAGGAAGGAGTTCCACGGGCGTGAGGATGACTTTGGCGTGAGCCCTGACTTAACATGGCGCTTTTATGTTATGAGCGTAGTTTGGTTATCATACATGTCTCTGTTTATATAAATTATGATTTCATTCTGATATTTTGATTTCACATACTTAGTACTGTTATGCGACCTCGCCCGAGGCTGCGTTCATCTGCATGAGTAAGTGCATCGGTTGTGGATCTCGCTCATGGGATCACAGTTCAGCGTATTAGGAAGCCGTTTCTCGGAGGCTTATCTTGTGGTATGTTACCACAGTGCAGCAGGTTCTTGTACATTCGAGGGTATGGCGGGGCCTGTCGTCATAGTTGTTATCCTTTCTTAGAAGTGCATGAAATCTTTGTTGTGGCGGGGTTGTAAAGGATGTAACTATTCAGATTAGGTATATATGCAAGAAGGCAACTGTTTGGGTTGACCTGTTATATTATCATATCTCTTGTTTCATGTTCATGTTTTTATTTCCGCTGATTTTCTCTGATGTTGTATCACTAGGGTGCCCGGGGTAAGGCACGATCCACGAACCCTGTTGGTGCGTGACAAAAGTGGTATCAGGCGATTAGTCTGGAAAAGTGTCTACTGAGCCGTGTCTAGTAAGTCTTGATTATCGGTGTGTTGTGCACCACATCTATGTCGAGGAGTGCGAGACATTTAGGATTGGTTTTCATTCTTCTCACTCTGAGATCGTGCCTTAGAGCTGTGTTATAAGTTGGACTCCCTCGGACGTATTCGTTTGTACTAGTTATGCCTCTGCGAAAGGCAACCTGGGCCCAGATGGGCAAGGCAGCAGAGGGAGCTACGAGTTGAACACCGAGGGTTGCGAGCACGAGCACTGGTCATTACACGAGATAGTACTTGGGCAGCGAGTTTTATGGCGCGCTAGCCCGGCGTAGTTTAGGCGACAACGGTTTCTACGGAGGCCACGATACAGGCCTCTAGTTCAGCGGCCGAGGCCGAGGATATGAGTTACAAAGAGATGGCGATTACTAGCTAGGGTCGTGGAAAGAAATGAGAGACGGGCGAGGCAGGTGGTTACTTTAGATCAGAAGGTCTAAGACTTGGGATTTCTTGAGTTCTTTGTTCGCGAGTTACATGGATAGAGGCGAGGATGGTCCTCGGGGTGTCGTACTAGTTTGGGAGATTGTTATGCTTGCGGCCCGGTGAGCCATTTGGTGAGGATTTGTCAGATTAGCGGTATACGGATGTAGAGACTCGACGCCGGGATCGGTGGTGGTTCGTGCACTTATATAGCTAGGCGCCTGCGGTGAGGATTATGGTTAGGCGACAAAGGAAAGTGAGGCGATAGTTGCGAGAGATATCTTTAGCCTTTAAGAGACTTGGTTATGTTGTTATGGTGGAGTGCGTGTGAAGTGCTATACGGATAGCGTTGTGTTAAGTGTAACTTAGAGAACATGACTAGTTGAAGAGGTAAGTTTGGGGTCATGGAAGGTGTGAACCTTAGAATATTATACGTGGAGACCTTAGATGCGAGGCCGTCTTGAGTAAAAGATTTGTTTCTGATTGACCTTTGTCGGAGTGCATAGTATCTGAGGGGTAAAATTGTGTGATAAGTCCCGAGTGGTGTGAATATATAAGGATAGTTATGATAAGAAGACCCGCTAGGTTTGCGTAACTTGATTAGTGAGATTGTCGGATCGGGAACAAGAGTTTAGCGCGGCAAATGGGTCGGGTTGAGGCAAGGTTGCGTGTCAACCCGCGGCCGGTTTGGGGTGGAGTCGATTCGAGTGGTCCAGCCGGTGGTAGGGTCACGAGGGTGCTAGGCCAGTTTAGGTAGCAGTTATGCGAGTTCGTGGATGCGTTCGACGAATCGGATCGTGAAGGCGGGAATGGCCTTAAAGAAATTTGAGGCTAGTAAGATGACCAAGTTTGGAGGTAGTGACTCGAGGTTTTGGAAAGCTGTGATAGCGGAGTATGGTATGTGTACTAGAAAGAGTTCGGGTGTGCGAGAAAGATCGACGAGTAAGAAAGAGAAGCGAACATGTGTTAAGAGGATGGAAGTGATCATTTTTGTGAAGTGAAGGTGCGAAGAGAGTATTCTTTGGACCAGGAGTGAGAGTTAGTGTTGTTTTACATCTTAGAGGTGATTCCTCGTTGGTTTGGATTTGGGTTTGTGGCGTATGTTATATTACGGCCATTGGTGGCATGATCGGTTTGTAAGTATAGTAGTGGAGACTATCACAAGCGCCAAATCGTTTGGAGACTTAGAAGGAACATTCGGGGCGAATGTTTCTAAGGAAGAATGTTATACCCGTAGTTTGAGTATGTATGTGAGGGCGTGCGTGCGAGAATCTGCGAAATTTGAAAAGAAAGAAAGATGTGATTTTTAATGGAAAATTTAGGATTTACGTGAAGGAAAAGGTTTGGGGATTGGATTCCCAGTTTGGTATTTGGGCCTCTTGAATTATATTAGAATTATGGAATTTTATTTAGGAATTGGTCACGTGGGGCCACGGGAGAAATTCTGGTTTTGTGGGGCCCACTTTGTTTTCGAGATTTTTGCCTTTATGGACATTTTCGGAAGATGAAATATTTTGGACGTGTAGGAGGGCGACACGTGTCACCCCCCTAGGTGGCTCTTGGCCGAATTATGCTAGACAAGTGGCAAGACAAGTGGCGAGTCTTTCTAGATATTTTGTGTGGACAAGTGGCTTGTGGGACCCACACACTTGTCCCCAATCTCAACCACACACTTTCCTTCATCCTAGCCCTTGGTTGTCCTATATATACACTACTAGTTGATGAAAACTTCCACTTAACCATTTGAGACTTGAACAAATACTCTCTCCACTTGCATGTGGTTTGGCCATGGTGCCATTCCTTGACCTAAATTTGTCCAACAATTCTTAAACTCTCAAGTGTTCTTCCTAAGGTGTTAGGAAGATTGTGTACCAAGAGTTGGAAAAGATTTCACACCACAACCTCTAAACTTCACGCTTGGCCGAGCTCAGAGCAAAAACCTAAGTGTTCTTCACTTTTTGGAGTTGAATCTTGAAGAGAAGTTGGTTAGGAGCTTCTATGGGTTGCTTGTAGCGGATTGGGCGTAAAGATTTGGAGCTAAGACTTGCTTGGGCGACATTAAGTTCTTGGATAGATTTTGGGCTATTTGATGTAGTAAATCTTAAACTCTATGGGAATTGGTCATTATACATATATTATAAGTATATTCTTTAGTATATAATATAGGGAGTAAAGTTTTGAAGAGTTGGATATTGTTAACTGGTTAAAAGAAAGGATTGGCGTTTGCCATTAAAATGGTAAAAAGCGTATTGACGTATCAAGCGTACCTTACTTGTGAAGAAGTATTTAACAAGTAACTATAACTTATATTAAGAATGGAAATATAAGTTGGATGACTAATGAGTAATTTGGATAAGTAAAATGGACAAAGTTGGCGATGACCCCAACTTAAGAATTATTTACTTTGGGCGATATTTACTTTGGGTATGTTACTTTGGGTGTATTTACATTTATTAGGGAAGATTGTTCAATCGCGTTAGTTTGGTCGTGTGATCCTCTTTTTAATTATTTTATTGTTATGAAGTCGTGATAGTAAGCGCGTTACGGTTGGCGCGTAATCCCCTTCTTTTACTTATTGTTATTATGAAGGCGTGATAGTAAACGCGTTACCGTTTGGGCGTGTAATCCCTTCTTTATGTTGTTTAATTATTACGCCTTATATATGGTATATATATTACGGTTATTGGGTCTTGGAGAATGATGGAAAAGTGAGTAAAAGCAGGAAAGTCTTGCCCAATTTCCGTAGAATTAGAGGGCTTTTATTGGTAAAAGTCTTGATGGTAAGAAAGGTTTGATAGAAGTACTATGACCATTTTAGGAGTGGAGTACTCGTGTGGCGTGATCTACTTGGCTTAGGAGTAGCCGGCGGGTTGAAATACTTGGGCGTTTTGCTATTTGTCGATAATCGTCGCGGTATGTGAACCTCTTCTATCTTTTCTAGCATGATTGTTGTGAACTATGTAGATGCGGTGAGGCGTACGTGTGCTAAGTGATTTGGTTGGTTTAAAACATAGGGTGTTATAATAGCTTTATGGGAAGTTAGTTATAACGACTTTATGTAGGTAAAGAATGTTTTTTTGATTGTATAAGTTAAGAGACTTTATCTTGAAAGATAAGAGACTTGACTTATAAACGACTTGATTTTGAAAGTTAAGAGACTTGATCTTAAAAGATAAGAGACTTGACTTAGTTTGACTTGTTATGAATTTTGTTAAAATGTTGTAAAAACCTCATTCGCGAGTAATGAATAGTTGGTTTTAAAGAATAATGTTTCTTGATTTGGAAATGAGAATAAGTCTCGAACAAACCACTGCAGCGTTAATAAAGGAAAATGTATTGACAAATAACTAATTGTTATTAAAACCAGTAGAAACCTCCATCTGCATAGAAGCTAAGATAAGACAAAATGGTATTACATTTCCTAGATCATGTTCTTTGTAGCAAGATTGTTATAAACAAGAATAAGCGGCTCACGCATAAGACATATGTTACTCAATTGTTTTAAAAGAGATTAAGACTATGAGTTATGAAACCTTTCTAAAATAAGAAACTTGAGCATTTGAAATTAGGCAAACTGGAACGTTTGAAAAATAATGTTGTTACTTGATTTTACAAAGGGAAGTGTTTTAGTTTACTTAAAAAGATAGTCACTCTATTTTTATACTACGGGTATTGTGTGACTTTTGTGAAAGAAATGGATCATTAAAAGAACTTAACGTCACGTAATACTTTGGGGTTAGAACTGCAGCCTTGGCGTAAAATGGAAATCTTGAGTTGTGTGTAACTTGCACATGTTTGCGTGTGATAGCCTTGTTGTGCAAGTATTGTATTTCTATACCACCGCGTCTCTCGATGGGAGGGCTAATTTGTTATGTATGATTCTTTATCGAGTCCCGTAGGATGGTAGAGACGTGTATTCCACGATTCTTTATCGAGTCCCGTGGGATGGGCGAGACACGTATTCCACGATTCTTTGCTCCGAGTCCCGTGGGATGGGCGAGACACGTATTCCACGATCGCTTTGTCGAGTCCCGTAGGATGGGATGGCGAGACACGTATTCAGCATGATTTATACCTGGGCTGGCGGTGAGGAAGGAGTTCCACGGGCGTGAGGATGACTTTGAGCGTGAGCCACGACTTGACATGGCGCTTTTATGTTATGAGCTGTAGTTTGGTTATCATATATGTCTCTGTTTTATATAAGTATTATGATTTCATTTCTGATATTTTGATTTCACATACTTGGTACTGTTATCTTGACCTCGCCGAAGGCTGCGTTCATCTGCGGTAGAATCATCGGTTGTGGATCCTGCTCATGGATCACGATTCGGCGTATTAGGAAGCCCGTTTCTCGGAGGCTTATCTTGTGGTATGTTACCACTGATGCATAGGTTCTTGTACATTCGGGGTATGGCGGGGCCTGTCCGTCATAGTTATTATCACTTTCTTAGAAGTGCAGTAATCTGTTGTTGGCGGGGTTGTAAAGGATGTAACTATTCAGTTATGTATATATGCGAAGGCAAGCTGTTTGGGTTGGCTTTGTTATATTATCATATCTCTTGTTTCATGTTCATGTTTTTATTTCGTGATTTTCTCGATGTTGTATTACTAGGGTGCAGGTAAGGCACGATCCACGGCCGGTTGGTCGTGACAAAAGTGGTATCGAGCGATTAGTCTGGAAAAGTGTCTGACCGTGTCTAGTAAGTCTTGATTATCGGTGTGTTGTGCACCACGTCTATGTCGGAGGCTGCGAGACATTTAGGATTAGTTTCCATTCTTCTCACTCTGAGATCGTGCCTTAGAAGGTGTTATAAGTTGGACTCCTCGGGCGTATTCGTTTGTACGATTATGCCTGCGAAAGGCAGCAGGCCGAATGGGCAGCGCGTGAGGAGGAGCTACGAGTTGAACAGGGTTGCGAGAGCACGAACTGGTCATTACGAGATAGTACTTGACGGCGAGTTTTATGGCGCGCTAGCCCAGCGTAGTTTAGGCGGCAGCGATTTCTACGGAGGCCACGATACGAGCCTCTGGTTCAGCGGCCGAGGCGAGGATATGAGTTACAAAGAGATGGCGATTACTAGCTAGGGTCGTGGAAAGAAATGAGACGGGCGAGGCAGGTGGTTACTTTAGATCCGATGATGCGAGACTTGGGATTTCTTGAGTTCTTTGTTCGCGAGTTACATGGATAGAGAGGCGAGGATGGTCCTCGAGGTGTCGTACTAGTTTGGGAGATTGTTATGCTTGCGGCCAGAGCCGTTTGGTGAGAGTTTGTCAGATTAAGCGGTATACAGATGTAGAGACTCGACGCCGGGATCGGTGGTGGTTAAATGCCTTATATAGCTAGCGCCTGCGTGGCGAGGATTATGGTTAGGCGACAAAGGAAAGTGAGCGATAGTTGCGAGAGATATCTTTAGCCTTTAAGAGACTTGGTTATGTTGTTATGGTGGAGTGCGTGTGAAGTGCTATCTGAGATAGCATTGTGTTAAGTGTAACTTAGAGAACATGACTAGTTGAAGAGGTAAGTTTGGGGTCATGGAAGGTGTGAACCTTAGAATATTATACGTGGAGACCTTAGATGCGAGGCGTCTTGAGTAAAGATTTGTTTCTGATTGACCTTTGTCGGAGTGCATTGTATCTGAGGCAAATTGTGTGATAAGTCCCAGTGGTGTGAATTATATAAGGATAGTTATGATAAGAAGACCATTGGGTTTGCGTAACTTGATTAGTGAGATTGTCGGATCGGGAACAAGAGTTTAGCGCGGCAAATGGGTGGGTTGAGGCAAGGTTGCGTGTCAACCCGACCAGTTTAGGGTGGGGTCGGTTCGCGGTGGTCACGCGGTGGTAGGGTCACGCGGTGCTAGGCGAGTTTAGGTAGCAGTTATGCGGGTTCGTGGATCGTTCGACGGAATCGGATCGTGAAGCGGGAATGGCCTTAAAAGAAATTTGAGGCTAGTAAGATGACCAAGTTTGGAGGTAGTGACTCGAGGTTTTGAAAGCTATGTGATGACGGAAGTATGGTATGTGTACTAGAAAGAGTTAGTGTCTGCGAGAAAGGTGCGGCGAGTAAGAAAGGAAGCGAACATGTGTTAAGAGGATGGAAGTGATCATTTTTGTGAAGTGAAGGTGCGAAGAGAGTATTCTTTGGACCGGTGAGAGTTAGTGTTGTTTTACATCTTAGAGGTGATTCCTCGTTGGTTTGGATTTGGGTTTGTAGCGTATGTTATATTACGGCCATTGGTGGCATGATCGGTTTGTAAGTATAGTAGTGGAGACTATCTGAAGCGCAAATCGTTTGGAGACTTAGAAGGAACATTCGGGACGAATGTTTCTAAGGGAAGAATGTTATACCCGTAGTTCCGGTATGTATGTGAGGGCGTGCGTGCGAGAATCGCGAGAAATTTTGGAAAGAAAGAAAGATGTGATTTTTGGCGGAAAAGTTTAGGATTTCGTGAAGGAAAAAGGTTCGTTGATGGGAATTGGATTCCCAGTTTGGTATTTGGGCCTCTTGAATTATATTAGAATTATGGAATTTTATTTAGAATTGGTCACGTGGGGCCAGGGAGAAATTCTGGTTTTGTGGGGCCCACTTTGTTTTCGAGATTTTTGCCTTTATGGACATTTTCGGAAGATGAAATATTTTGGACGTGTAGGAGGGCGACACGTGTCACCCCCCTAGGTGGCTCTTGGCCGAATTATGCTAGACAAGTGGCAAGACAAGTGGCCAAGTCTTGCTAGATATTTTGTGTGGACAAGTGGCTTGTGGGACCCACACACACTTGTCCCCAATCTCAACCACACACTTTCCTTCATCCTAGCCCTTGGTTGTCCTATATATACACTACTAGTTGATGAAAACTTCCACACAACCATTTGAGACTTGAACAAATACTCTCTCCACTTGCGCGTGGTTTGGCCATGGTGCCATTCCTTGACCTAAATTTGTCCAACAATTCTTAAACTCTCAAGTGTTCTTCCCAAGGTGTTAGGAAGATTGTGTACCAAGAGTTGGAAAAGATTTCACACCACAACCTCTAAACTTCATCTTGGCGAGAGCTCGTGAGCAAAAACCCTAAGTGTTCTTCACTTTTTGGAGTTGAATCTTGAAGAGAAGTTGGTTAGGAGCTTATATGGGTTGCTTGTAGCGGATTGGAGCGTAAAGATTTGGAGCTAAGACTTGCTTGGAGCGACATTAAGTTCTTGGATAGATTTTGGGCTATTTGAGGTAGTAAATCTTAACCTCTTTGTGAATTGGTCATTATACATATATTATAAGTATATTATGGAGTATATAATATATGGAGTAAAGTTTGGAAGAGTTGGATCTTGTTAACTTGTTAAAAGAAAGGATTGGCGTTTGCCATTAAAATGGTAAAAAGCGTATTGAGCGTATCAAGCGTACCTTACTTGTGAAGAAGTATTTAACAAGTAACTATAACTTATATTAAGAATGGAAATATAAGTTGGATGACTAATGAGTAATTTGGATAAGTAAAATGGACAAAGTTGGCCAAGGACTGACTTAAAATTTGTATTTACTTTGGGCGGTATTTACTTTGGTATGTTACTTTGGTGTATTTACATTTACATTAAGGAAGATTGTTCAATCGCGTTCGTTTGGCGTGTGATCCTTTTTAATTATTGTATTGTTATGAAGGCGTGATAGTAAACGCGTTAGGTTGGCGCGTAATCCTTCTTTTACTTATTGTTATTATGAAGGCGTGATAGTAAACAGCGTTACCGTTTGGGCGTGTAATCCACTTCTTTATGTTGTTTAATTATTCGCCTTATATATGGTATCTATATTACGGTTATTGGGTCTTGGAGAATGATGGAAAAGTGAGTAAAAGCGGAAGTCTTTGCCCAATTTCCGTAGAATTAGAGGGCTTTTATTGGTAAAGTCTTGATGGTAATAAAGGTTTGATAGAAGTACTATGACCATTTTAGGAGTGGAGTACTCGTGTGGCGTGATCTACTTGGCTTAGGAGTAGCCAGCGGGTTGAAGTACTTGGGCGTTTTGCTATTTGTCGATAATCGTCGCGAGGTATGTGAACCTCTTCCTATCTTTTCTAGCATGATTGTTGTGAACTATGTAGTGCGGTGAGCGTCGTGTGCTAAGTGATTTGGTTGGTTTAAAACATAGGGTGTTATAATAGCTTTATGGGAAGTTAGTTATAACGACTTTATGTAGGTAAAAGAATGGTTTATTGATTGTAGAAGTTAAGAGACTTGATCTTGAAAGATAAGAGACTTGACTTATAAACGACTTGATTTTGAAAGTTAAGAGACTTTATCTTAAAAGATAAGAGACTTGACTTAGTTTGACTTGTTATGAATTTTGTTAAAATGTTGTAAAAACCTCATTCGCGAGTAATGAATAGTTGGTTTTAAAGAATAATGTTTCTTGATTTGGAAATGAGAATAAGTGTCGAACAAACCCGCTGCGGCGTTAATAAAGGAAAATGTATTGACAAATAACTAATTGTTATTAAAACCGGTAGAAACCTCCGTCTGCATAGAAGCTAAGATAAGACAAAATGGTATTACATTTCCTAGATCATGATTCTTTGTAGCAAGATTGTTATAAACAAGAATACACGGCTCACGCATAAGACATATGTTACTCAATTGTTTTAAAAGAGATTAAGACTATGAGTTATGAAACCTTTCTAAAATAAGAAACTTGAGCATTTGAAATTAGGCAAACTTGAACGTTTGGAAAATAATGTTGTTACTTGATTTTACAAAGGGAAGTGTTTTAGTTTACTTAAAAGATAGTCACTCTATTTTTATACTACGGGTATTGTGTGACTTTGTGAAAGAAATGGATCATTAAAAGAACTTAACGTCACGTAATACTTTGGGGTTAGAACTGGCCTTGGCGTAAAATGGAAATACTTGAGTTGTGTGTAACTTGCCTATGTTTGCGTGTGATAGCCTTGTTGTGCAAGTATTGTATTTCTATACCACCGCGTCTCTCGATGGAGGGTCGGCTGATTTGTTATGTATGATTCTTTATCGAGTCCCGTAGGATGGTAGGCATGTATTCCACGATTCTTTATCGAGTCCCGTGGGATGGGCGAGACACGTATTCCACGATTCTTTATCGAGTCCCGTGGGATGGGCGAGACACGTATTCCACGATTCTTTATCGAGTCCCGTGGGATGGGCGAGACACGTATTCCACATGATTTATACCTAGGCTGGCGGTGAGGAAGGAGTTCCAGGAATGAGGATGACTTTGAGGCGTGAGCCACGACTTGACATGGCGCTTTTATGTTATGAGCGTAGTTTGGTTATCATCATGTCTCTGTTTTATATAGATTATGATTTCATTTCTGATATTTTTGATTTCACATACTTGGTACTGTTATCTTGACCTCGCCCGAGCTGCGTTAAATCTGCGAGTAGAAATGCATCGGTTGTGAATCCTCGCTCATAGGATCACGATTCGGCGTATTAGGAAGCCGTTTCTCGGAGGCTTATCTTGTGGTATGTTACCACAGTGCATGGGTTCTTGTACATTCGGGGTATGGCGGGGCCTGTCCGTCATAGTTGTTGTCACTTTCTTAAGTGCAGTAATGCTTGTTGTGGCGGGGTTGTAAAGGATGTAACTATTGAGTTATGTATATATACGAAAGTGCTGTTTGGGTTGGCTGTTATATTATCATATCTCTGTTTCATGTTCATGTTTTATTTCCGTGATTTTCTCGATGTTGTATCACTAGGGTGCAGGTAAGGCACGATCCACGAACCGGTTGGGTCGTGACAAAAGTGGTATCGAGCGATTAGTCTGGAAAAGTGTCTGAGGCCGTGTCTAGTAGAGTCTTGATTATCGGTGTGTTGTGCACCATCTATGTCGAGGAGGCTGCGAGACATTTAGGATTAGTTTCCATTCTTCTCACTGAGATCGTGCCTTGAAGGCGTGTTATAAGTTGGACTCCTCGGGCGTATTCGTTTGTACCGATTATGCCTCTGCGAAAGGCAGCACAGGCCCAGATGGGCAAAGCGGCGAGGAGCTACGAGTTGAACAGGGGTTGCGAGGGCACGAGCACAGTCATTACGAGATAGTACTTGACGGCGAGTTTTATGGCGCCATAGCCCCATCATAGTTTAGAGCGACATCAGTTTCTACGGAGGCCACGATACCTGAGCCTCTAGTTCAACGGCCAGGAGCCGAGGATATGAGTTACAAAGAGATGGCCCAGTTACTAGCTAGGGTCGTGGAAAGAAATGAGGACGGGCGAGGCAGGTGGTTACTAGATCAGATAGTCGAGACTTGGGATTTCTTGAGTTCTTTGTTCGCGAGTTACATGGATAGAGGCGAGGATGGTCCTCGGGGTGTCGTACTAGTTTGGGAGATTGTTATGCTTGCGGCCAGCGGGGCCATTTGGTGAGAGTTTGTCCGATTAGCGGTATACGGATGTAGAGACTCGACGCCGGGATCGGTGGGTGGTTAATCGCCTTATATAGCTAGGCGCCTGCGAGTGGGATTATGGTTAGGCGACAAAGGAAAGTGGCGGTAGTTGCGGAGATATCTTTAGCCTTTAAGAGACTTGGTTATGTTGTTATGGTGGAGTGCGTGTGAAGTGCTATCTGAGATAGCGTTGTGTTAAGTGTAACTTAGAGAACATGACTAGTTGAAGAGGTAAGTTTGGGGTCATGGAAGGTGTGAACCTTAGAATATTATACGTGGAGACCTTAGATGCGAGGCGTCTTGAGTAAAAGATTTGTTCTGATTGACCTTTGTCGGAGTGCATAGTATCTGAGGGTAAAATTGTGTGATAAGTCCCAGAGTGGTGTGAATTATATAAGGATAGTTATGATAAGAAGACATTAGGTTTGCGTAACTTGATTAGTGAGATTGTCGGATCGAGGGAACAAGAGTTTAGCGCGGCAAATGGGTCGGGTTGAGGCAAGGTTGCGTGTCAACCCGCGGCCGGTTTGGGGTGAAGTCGATTCGCGGTGGTCGCCCGGTGGTAGAGTCACGAGGTGCTAGGCCCAGTTTGGTAACCGTTATGCGGGTTCGTGGATGCGTTCGACGAGTCGGATCGTGAAGGCGGGAATGGCCTTAAAAGAAATTTGAGGCTAGTAAGATGACCAAGTTTGGAGGTAGTGACTCGAGGTTTTGAAGCTATGACAATGACGGAAGTATGGTATGTGTACTAGAAAGAGTTGGTGTGCGAGAAGATGCACGAGTAAGAAAGGAAGCGAACATGTGTTAAGAGGATGGAAGTGATCATTTTTGTGAAGTGAAGGTCTGAAGAGAGTATTCTTTGGACCGGGGTGAAGTTAGTGTTGTTTTACATCTTAGAGGTGATTCCTCGTTGGTTTGGATTTGGGTTTTGGCGTATGTTATATTCGGCCATTGGTGGCATGATCGGTTTTGTAAGTATAGTAGTGGAGACTATCTGGCGCCAAATCGTTTGGAGACTTAGAAGGAACATTCGGGACGAATGTTTCTAAGGAAGAATGTTATACCAGTAGTTCGAGTATGTATGTGAGGGCGTGCGTGCGAGAATCTGACGAGAAATTTTGGAAAGAAAGAAAGATGTGATTTTTAAACGGAAAAGTTTCGGATTTCGTGAAGGAAAAAGGTTAGTTGATGGGAATTGGATTCCCAGATTTGGTATTTGGGCCTCTTGAATTATATTAGAATTATGGAATTTTATTTAGGAATTGGTCACGTGGGGCCACGGGAGAAATTCTGATTTTGTGGGGCCACTTTGTTTTGAGATTTTTGCCTTTATGGACATTTCGGAAGATGAAATATTTTGGGCGTGTAGGAGGCGACACGTGTCACCCACAGGTGGCTCTTGGCGAATTATGCTAGGCAGTGGCGAGACAGTGGCCGAGTCTTGCTAGATATTTTGTGTGGACAAGTGGCTTGTGGGACCCACACACACTTGTCCCCAATCTCGACCACACACTTTCCTTCATCCTAGCCCTTGGTTGTCCTATATATACACTTAGTTGATGAAAACTTCCACACTTAACCATTTGAGACTTGAACAAATACTCTCTCCCACTTGCATGTGGTTTGGCCATGGTGCCATTCCTTGACCTAAATTTGTCCAACAATTCTTAAACTCTCAAGTGTTCTTCCCTAAGGTGTTAGGAAGATTGTGTACCAAGAGTTGGAAAAGATTTCACACCCACAACCTCTAAACTTCATGCTTGGCAGAGCTCAATGAACAAAACCTAAGTGTTCTTCACTTTTTGGAGTTGAATCTTGAAGAGAAGTTGGTTAGGAGCTTCTATGGGTTGCTTGTAGCCAGTTGGGCGTAAAGATTTGGAGCTAAGACTTGCTTGGGCGACATTAAGTTCTTGGATAGATTTTGGGCTATTTGAGGTAGTAAATCTTAACCTCTTTGTGAATTGGTCATTATACATATATTATAAGTATATTATGGAGTATATAATATATGGTGTAAAGTTTGGAAGAGTTGGATCTTGTTAACTTGTTAAAAGAAAGGATTGGCCGTTTGCCATTAAAATGGTAAAAAACGTATTGACGTATCAAGCGTACCTTACTTGTGAAGAAGTATTTAACAAGTAACTATAACTTATATTAAGAATGGAAATATAAGTTGGATGACTAATGAGTAATTTGGATAAGTAAAATGGACAAAGTTGGCGAGGACCCTGACTTAAGAATTGTATTTACTTTGGGCGATATTTACTTTGGGTATGTTACTTTGAATTTGTATTTACATTTTATTAGGGAAGATTGTTCAATCGCGTTCCGTTTGGGCGTGTGATCCCCTTTTTAATTATTGTATTGTTATGAAGGCGTGATAGTAAACCGCGTTACCGGTTGGGCGCATAATCCCCTTCTTTTAATTATTGTTATTATGAAGGCGTGATAGTAAACCGCGTTACCGTTTGGGCGTGTAATCCCCTTCTTTATGTTGTTTAATTATTACGCCTTATATAGTATATATATTACGGTTATTCGGGTCTTGGAGAATGATGGAAAAGTGAGTAAAAACGGGGGAAGTGCTGCCCAAATTTCCGTAGAATTAGAGGGCTTTTTATTGGTAAAAGTCTTGATGGTAGAAAGGTTTGATAGAAGTACTATGACCATTTTAGGAGTGGAGTACTACGTGTGGCGTGATCTACTTGGCTTAAGGAGTGGCCAGGCGGGTTGAAAGTACTTGGGCGTTTTGCTATTTGTCGATAATCGTCGCGAGGTATGTGAACCTCTTCCTATCTTTTCTAGCATGATTGTTGTGAACTATGTAGTACGGTGAGCGTCGTGTGCTAAGTGATTTGGTTGGTTTAAAACATAGGGTGTTATAATAGCTTTATGGGAAGTTAGTTATAGCGACTTTATGTAGAGTAAAAGAATGGTTTATTGATTGTAGAAGTTAAGAGACTTGATCTTGAAAGATAAGAGACTTGACTTATAAGCGACTTGATTTTGAAAGTTAAGAGACTTGATCTTAAAGATAAGAGACTTGACTTAGTTTGACTTGTTATGAATTTTGTTAAAATGTTGTAAAAACCTCATTCGCGAGTAATGAATAGTTGGTTTTAAAAGAATAATGTTTCTTGATTTGGAAATGAGAATAAGTGTCGAACAAACCAACTGCGGCGTTAATAAAGGAAAATGTATTGACAAATAACTAATTGTTATTAAAACCGGTAGAAACCTCCGTCTGCGTAGAAGCTAAGATAAGACAAAATGGTATTACATTTCCTAGATCATGGCTTTGTAGCAAGATTGTTATAAACAAGAATAAGCGGCTCGCGCGTAAGACATATGTTACTCGATTGTTTTAAAAGAGATTAAGACTATGAGTTATGAAACCTTTCTAAAATAAGAAACTTGAGCATTTGAAATTAGGCAAACTTGAGCGTTTGGAAAATAATGTTGTTACTTGATTTTACAAAGGGAAGTGTTTTAGTTTACTTAAAAGATAGTCACTCTATTTTTATACTCTACGGGTATTGTGTGACTTTTGTGAAAGAAATGGATCTGTTAAAAAGAACTTAACGTCACGTAATACTTTGGGGGTTAGAACTGGCCTTGGCGTAAAATGGAAATCTTGAGTTGTGTGTAACTTGCCTATGTTTGCGTGTGATAGCCTTGTTGTGCAAGTATTGTATTTCTATACCACGCGTCTCTCGATGGAGGCGGTGATTTGTTATGTATGATTCTTTATCGAGTCCCGTAGGATGGTAGAGCGTGTATTCCACGATTCTTTATCGAGTCCCGTGGGATGGGCGAGACACGTATTCCACGATTCTTTATCGAGTCCCGTAGGATGGGCGAGACACGTATTCCACTTTGATTAACTTTATCGAGTCCCAGGATGGTAGAACACGTATTCCACATGATTTATACCTAGGCTGGCGGTGAGAAGAAGAGTTCCACGGGCGTGAGGATGACTTTGAGGCGTGAGCCACGACTTGACATGTTGCTTTTATGTTATGAGCGTAGTTTGGTTATCATACATGTCTCTGTTTTATATAGTATTATGATTTCATTCTGATATTTTGATTCACATACTTGGTACTGTTATGCGGCCTCGCCCGAGGCTGCGTTCATCTGCATGAGTAGAAATGCATCGGTTGTGGATCCTCGCTCATAGGATCACGATTCGGCGTATTAGGAAGCCCCGTTTCTCGGAGGCTTATCTTGTGGTATGTTACCACAGTGCAGCAGGTTCTTGTACATTCGGGGTATGGCGGGGCCTGTCCGTCATAGTTGTTATCACTTTCTTAGAGTGCATGAAATCTTGTTGTGGCGGGGTTGTAAAGGATGTAACTATTGATTATGTATATATGCAAGAAAGGCAAATGTTTGGGTTGCTTTGTTATATTATCATATCTCTTGTTTCGTATTCGTATTTTTATTTATTGATTTTCTCGATGTTGTATCACTAGGGTGCGGGGTTAGGCACGATCCGGGCCGGTTGGTCGTGACATATTCATGGTGCTTTGATATCATGGCTGCCGTGATGAGGAGGTATTCCACGGGCATGATTGATGTTATGGGCGTGAGACCCGTAGTGATATTTAGTGATGACTTTGAGGTGTGAGTCACGACTTGACATGGCCTTATTTATTGTGAAGCGTAGTTTGGTTATCATACATGTCTCTATTTTATATAGACTACTATGATTTCATTTATAGTATTTTTGATTTCACATACTTGGTACTGTTATGCGACCTCGCCGAGCTGCGTTCATCTGCGGTAGAAGTACGCGGTGTTGATCCTCGCTCTTAGGATCGCGATTGACGTTTTGGGAAGCTCCGTTTCTCAGGAGGCTTATCGATGGTATAGTCCTGTCGTTGTAGGTATTTACATTGGGGTATGGCGAACCACTGTCCATTGTTGTCATATCATTCTTATAGATGCATGAAATGCTTGTTGTGGCGAGTTGTAAGAAGGATGTAATTATTCGAGTTTAAGTTTATATATATATCGAAAGACAACTTTTCTTGAGATAATTGTTTCATATTTCATGTCTTGTTTTATATTCGATTACTCGATGTATGTATCACTAGGGTGCGGGGTAAGGCACGATCATGGGCCGGGCAGTCGTGTGATCATTTATTATTTTGCGGATTTTTAGAGATGAAATATTTTGGACAGCGAGAGGGTGACACTTGTCACCTCGAGTGAAGCGATGTGGATGGCGGTTGGGTCACGTTCTTGGCTTGTTTGAGGCCTAAATTGTCGGTCGATGTTTGTGAGGATTTGTGGAGTAGGGCTAGGGGCACTTAGGCAAATCTTGGCCTCACTTGCCCCACTTGGCTAGATCATGGCCGTTGAACTCCACTATAAATACCCCGCTCTTCTTCATCCAAAAACTTCTAAGTCTTGAAAGCCCTCTTCCCCCTTTGTGTTGAGTTCTCGTCCTAGCCTCCCCTCACTTTCGTGAGGCCATGGCGAGAAGTGCCTCTCCCTCTCACAGTGGCCTTGGCGAGTACCCCACTCTCTTGAGTTGTCTCGTATAAATACCCACTCTTGGTAGAAAATACTCTCAGTATTATTACTATTCCAAAATACCTTGGCCCAAATACCTTGTAGTATTCCAAGGTTACACTTATACTAAAAGCCCGAAATACTATTATACTTCCACTTGGTCACTAAGCGAAACCACAGGAAAATCTTCATAGTCGGTTGAAGTGTTAAGTAGAAGTTCGTAGAACTTCTAAGGGTTGTTTGGGCGGGTTGGAGCACCGGAGTAGGAGCTAAGCGTTGCTCGGGATCGACGTTAAACTTGTATAATTTTGGCCTTACAGGTAAATAATCCTATCCTTCTATTGTAATTGGAAATTACATCTGTAGTTGTATAGAAATGAATATAAGATTCATAGAAGAGATTTGAAGCGTAATAGAAGGATATTCTGAAAAGACTTGAGCGAAATCACATCGGAAGAATAATCTACGAGTAGTCTAGGCATTGATAGACTTGTATAACCTTTATAGGTTGAATGTTACTGCGAGTAGCATGTACTACTTGAATGGTGGACAAGGCTAGCGGGTTATAACCGTGGGCGTTTTGCTAATAGTCGATAATCGTCGCGAGGTATGTGATTCTTCTATCCTCTTGAGCATGATATTTTAAAAGGATATATATATATATAGTGCGGTAGGCGTGCGTGTGTAGCTGACGTAGTTTTACGGCAATGTCTTTTGACTTAAGCCTGAATAATAAAAATCTTGAAGTAATTCAAAAGAGTTAAGAAACCTTTTTGAAAGAAGAGTAATGCTTGGTTTTAAAAGCTTAAGAGTTATACTAGCTTTATGGGAAGTTAGGTATAACGACTTAAGAGAAGTAAAAAGAATGGTTTACTGATTTTAGAAGTTAAGAGACTTGATCTTAAAAGATAAGAGACTTGACTTAATTATATTAATGTGAATTTTGTTAAAAGGTGTGAAACCTCATTCGTGAGTAATGAGTATTTTGGTTTTCAAAAGGAATGATGTTTTACTGATTTCAGAAATCAGAATAAGTGTCGAACAAACCACAGCAGCGCTAATAAAGGGAAATGTATTGACTAATAATGTCACGACCCGTTCCGGGGCCCGTGACTGGTGCCTTACCCGGGCACCCAAGTAGTCATACATCAGAGAATATCAGCGGAATATAAAAACAAGACATGAAACAATGTAAATTGAGACACAACTTATTTGAGAAAATCGCCTTTCGGCATATAAATATAAACAAAAAATCTGGCAGTTTACATCCCAACTATACAATAGGACTACAGACCTCTAAGGAAGTAAACAACTATGGCGGGACAGGGCCCCGCCATACCCTGAATGTACATAACTATCTATAACAACAGGGAGATCATACCCAGCGAGCCTCGGAGAAGATGGAGCTCACACCAAAGAAAGATCCTAAGGCGAGGATCCGCTACCTTCCCTTTACTGCGGCATGAGCATTTGTTATACCGTATTTCGGTATATGCGTAGGGCGTGCGTCTGGTTTAGCCTTAAGTTAGGCATAATGGGCGATTTTGGGCCTGACTCGCAAAGCGGATGGTTTTAAATGAAGCGTTTTACAAAACTTGCGTAGGGTAAATTACGGCTATGCCATTTCTAATTTTTGCGGATTTTTCCGAGAGACAGAGCATTTTTGGGCCAACGAGAGGGTGACACTTGTCACCCTCAAGTGGCGGCAAAGGGGGCCTTGGCCTTGGACGAATGGCCTTGTTTTGGGTCTTAAGACATGGGTCATTGTTTGTGGAGTGATTTGAGGAGTAGGTTAGGGGCACTTGGGCAAATCTTGGCCTCCACTTGCCCCAGCTTGATCATGGCCTTTGGTTTCCCTATAAATACCCCCGTTTGAAGACTTCTTCACAAATCTCAGTCTAAAATCCTCTTTCCCACTTGTGAGCTTCTCATCCTAGCCCCTCTCCCATCTAGTGAGCTGGCAGAAACACCCTCTCCCACTCTAGCCTTGTGGCTTTGGCGAAGTCTTCCCCCTTGGTGAAAGTTGTCTTCCAAGTATAGCCACTATTCAAAATACCTAGTCGAATCCCTTTTAGTATTTAAGTAGAAGTTGTTGGAAACTTCTAAGGGTTCTTGGAGCTATCGGGCGTGCAAACTAGGAGCTAAACCTTGCTCAGGATCGACTTTTAACTTGGATAATTTTGGGCTTATCGAGGTAAATATATTGTCTTTCTATTGTAATTGGAAATTACATATAAGAATAGTTAAGACTTGGGTATAAGATATTGAAGGATATTAAAGAATAGAAGTGAAGCTATTATCACGATGAAAGGGTAAAGCAGAAGAAGAATTAAGCGTACTTACATAGAATTTGTATTCTGATGAACTTGTATAGCTTACGGGTAGGGTAGTCTTTGCCCGATTTTCCGTAGAATAGAGAACCCTCTGCTTAGAATAGTCTTGAGTAGTCTAGATATTGATAGGCGTGTCGACTATTATAGGTTGATTCTCTGTAGCGACATATTCGACTTGGCGGTGGATTTACGAGAAGGTATGTGATTCTTCCTATACCATGAGCATGATATTTTAAAGTATATATATGATGCGGTGAGCGTCGTGTGTTAGCGAGCGTGGTTGTACGGCAATGTCTTTTGACTTAAGCCTGAATAATAAAGATCTTAAAGTCTTTCAAAAGAATTATAAATCAGTTTTGAAAGAAGAATATTTGTTTTTAAAACAAGAAGCTTAAAAGTTATACTAGATTTATGGGAAGTTAAGTATAACGACTTAAGAATGATAAAAGGAACAGTTTACTTATGTGTTATAAAAGACTTATATTGATTTACGGAAAGTATAATAAGATGGTTGATAAGTAGACTTGATATGATGCTATGTGTATTAGTGTCTTGTAACGTTTGTATAAGAGGGTATTCTTGTTGTGCTTATGTTGTTTAACGATAAGTTGTTATGTTAGTATTATATCACTCACCTCTTGACATGTTCAGGGGTTAAGGCGCCTCCGATGCGGGGTAGACTCGGTGATGCAGGACCGTGATTCGAGGATACCTCATGCGGGTCGAGGGGACTATGCGGGCTGCGAGAGTTCGAGGTTAGTGTGCGGCCTTTATGGTCATGCGATGCATGTGGCCATGCGGACTACGAGTCGGGGCGATGCGGAGTAGCTACCCTCGATGCGGGAATACCCATGCGAACTGCGTGAGTGGCCTATGCGGTGCGGGAGTCGAGTTAGACATGCATAATGATACTATGGGCGATTGGCGCTTGCGATCATTCGCAGCCTAGACAAGACCTGTTACAATTTACCTATTGTTGCTCTTGTTTATGATGTGGCACCATGTGTAGTTACTTTGGTTGTTTCATACATATTTGTAAAAATTGGTTCTAAAATGATATGGTTTCATTTAAGTACTTTACAGTTTCACATACTTGGTACCTGTTGTACTGACCTCCTTGAAGCTGCGTTCATCTGCGGTAAGAGCAGCAGTGCTAGATCCGCATCCTTAGGATCTTTGCTTTGGTGTCGGAGCTCCATCTTATAGGAGGCTCGACTTTTGGTATGGTTCTCCTGAGTTGTAGATATATGTCCATTCGAGGGTATGGCGGGGCCACTGTCCGCCATAGTTGTTATTTCCTTAAGTGCAGTAGTCTGTTATGCAGTTGGGATATGCTTGCGAATTTGGGTTTATATATATTATCTTAGAAAGCGACTTTTCTCATATAAAGCGTCTAAATTTTTATTGATTCATGTCTTGTTTTATATTTATTTGATTTTCTCGATGTATGGCCAGGTGCGGGTAAGGCACGATCCGTGCCGAGCAGTCGTGACAAAAGTGGTATCGAGCGATTAATCCTCGGAAAGTGTCTGAGCCGTATCGATGAGTCTTGATTATCGGTGTGTTGTGCACCACACGATGTCGGAGGCTATAGGATATTTAGGATTGGTTTCCATTCTTCTCACTCGAGATCGTGCCTTAGAAGGCGTGTTATAAGTTGGACCCTTCTAACGTGTTCCTTTTCTATAACGATTATGTCTCCCGTAAAAGGCAACGGGCCCGAGAAGGCAAGCGGTGAGGAGGCGCTAGTAGGACACCTAAGTCACGAGCCTGAGCCCGATCTATGCGAGGCAGCCCGAGTTCACGCGCCCGCCCGAGAGGTTTAGGGCGCGGCGATGGTTGATGAGACCACGATACCTACACCTCGATCCCAGCGGCTGGAAGCGAGATGAGATAGATTCTGAAGATGGCGATTCTTGGCGGGATCGTGGCGAACATGAGGCAGTGGATCTGGCGGATTCGATTCGGCCCAGTAGTACGTGGATTCACGAGAAGCGAGATAGTTTGAGGCTACGGGATTTCTGAGTTGTAGCGCGAGTTCTGGTCGAGGCACGAGGATGATCGCGAAGTTCATCCGTCGATTCTGAAGGATTATGCGGGTGATCGAGCTTGAGAGGCCGAGTGTGACGCCGGTTGCGTCGGTTGCGTGATACCACGGTCGATTGGTTTGATTAGTAGGAGTTATCTCGGGAAACCGCAGCGTCCCGGCTACTTGGGCGAGTTCTCGGAGGCCTTTCTCGCTCATTTCTTGCCTCGCGGATGAGAGGCGCGGTAAGCAATTTTTATTCTTTGAGACGAGAGGGCGCCTTGCGATTAGAAATACAGCGTTGAGTTTGATTCGTTGGCTCGATATGTCCACTGCGTTGGTAGCGAATGGAGGGCGAGTGCATCGTTACGTCACGGGCTAGATGATTATATGGCGAGTCTTGTGCGGGTGTGGCTCTTGACCCGAGCATGGATATTACTGCATGCGAGCTCGTACGCTTGGATGCGAGCGTAAGGCGGCGGGTTGTGAGCGGCGAAAGAAGGCAGGGGCGGCGAGATCTTTTGGTGGCTATCGTGGTGGCGGCCTCGGCGGCGATCTGGGTGCACCCACGGCGGCTCGAGCACTCTGCCGCGTCTCAGCCACGGCGAGATATTGGCGAACCGGGGCCCAGGACTTGAGCGTCGAGCGGCGAAATGCGGCGATCGGGACCACCCGCCGGTGTGGCCGTCGGTAGATCGGCCGGGAATTGTGATGCGCTATGGGAGTTTATTCTGATTGTAGCGGCGGGGTCGCTGCGAGCTGTCCGTCAAGGCGCGCGAGATGGTGAAGTCGGACTACGAGTTCTTTTCGCGGGTCTTCCATCTCTGATTACTCGCCCGGAGGTAAGGTACTCGTGGGCGGCCAGTCGTGGCGGAGGTCGTGGCGCGGGTCCCGATTCAGCGATCCTCGAGCCGTGTTATGCCTTGTCGGTAGCGGGATCGGAGGCCTCACGATGTCGTCACATGTACCTTATCGGTTCTGGATTTGATGTGTATGCCTTGATAGATCGGGTTCTACTCTGTCTATATATCTCCCCTTATTGCTAGTAGGATAGGGATAGAGCACGAGTCCATAGACCCTTTCGAGTAGCTACGCGATGGGTGATTCGGTGGTAGCTCGGCGGGTATATAGGGCTTGTCGGTGACCATTCTGATCGTCGGACCACTGGCGACTTGATAGAGTTGGATATGGTGATTCGGCGTGATCATGGGTATGGATTGGCTGGCTTCTTTCGCCAATGTAGGCTGAGGAGAAAGTAGTGCAGTTCGGTTTCTGAGGAAGCGATTGTTGAGTGGGAGGAACACGGTGTCGTAGGGGTAGGTTTATTTCCTACCTCGAGGCTAGGAAGATAGTGCGAAGGGTATATTTACCATCGTTGGGTGTTAAATCACGAGGCTGCGGTGCAGTTTTGATCGATTCTGTAGTCGAGAGATTTCCCGGGCGTGTTTCGGATGACCTCCGGGTATCCCTCACGAGAGAGATAGAGTTTTGTATCGATGTCTTTGCGGACACTCGGCCTATTTCCATTCCGCCATCTGAGAATGGCACTGCGAGTTGAGAGAGTTGAAGGACGATTCACGAGATTTCTTTGGAGAAGGGCTTCATCGAGCCTAGTGTTTCTCCTTGGGAAGCGCCGGTATTGTTCGTAAAGAAAAGAAGGGCGGGGCAGCTGCGCATGTGTGTTGATTCTGACGGTGAACAAGGTGACCATTAAACGAATACCCGCTTCCGAGATTGATGATTTGTTCGACGGTTGCGAGCGCGAGATGTTTCTCGAGATTGATCTGCGATCGGGCTATCATCAGTCACGAGTTAGAGGCGGATGTCCCTAGATGCATTCGGACGATACGGGCATTATGAGTTGAGGTTATGTCTTTGGGTTGACCAATGCTCGTGGTATTTATGGATCGATGAGCAAGTGTTCAAGCCATTTTGGACACGTTTGTGATAGTGTTCATTGATGACATCTTGGTTTATTCTCGCTCGGAAGCGGGGCGTGCGGAGCATTTGAGGCTTGTCTTGAGAGTTCTCGAGACCAGCGGTTATGCGCCACGTTTTCCAAATGTGAGTTTTGGTTAACCGGTGGCTTTTCTTGGGCATATTGTGGTGATGGCATTGGTGAATCTGGCCAAGATCGAGGTAGTCGAGTTGGCCTAGACCTACTACTCGACAGTGCGCGATTTTAGGCCTTGCGAGTTACTATCGGCGGTTCGTGGAGAAGTTTGCTTCTATCTGCACCATTGACTAAGTGACTCGGAAAGCGGCTAAGTTTGATGGGCGATGCGTGTGGCGGGGTTTCGATTCTTGAAGGAGCGGCGACCTCACGTTCTTACTCTTCCGAGAGGTCGAGACGGTTATGTTGTGTATTGTGATCGTCGGCGTTGGGCTCGGATGTGTGTTGATGCAGTGGGGTAGGTTATTAAGCGTCTGCGTCCGGCGGCAAAGGAAACCAACGAGCCCCATGCTGGTTGGAGTTGGCGGCGCATGTGATTCACGCTTTGAAGATCTGGAGCACTATTTGTATGGGGTTCGTGGATATTTATACAGACCACAGAGCCTCGGTATATCTTGACCGAGAGGAGCGAACTTCACGACGGCGGTGGTTAGAGTTACTCGAGGATTATGGCGTTGATATCTGTACCACGGGGAAGGCCAATGTTGTGGCGAATGCCGCTTAGTCGTAGGTCGATGGGTAGCCTATCAGATGTGCAGCCAGAGAGGAGGGGCATGGTTCGTGATTTGCATCAGTTAGCGAGCGTTGGTGTCCGTTTGATTGATTCTAATAGCAGTGGGGTTCGAGTTCGAGAGGTTGCCGAGTCTTCCGTCGTCGAGGAGGTGAAGAAGCAGCGATTTGAGGATCGGTTTTGATTCGGTATCGTGATCTGACTCTTACGTGAGGAAGAGTCCTTTTGAAGTAGCACGATGAGGTGCTAAGGTTTGAGGAAGGTTGTGTGTTCGGATGTTTAGGACTTGGCGGCGGAGTTAGGGAAGCCTGCGGCGGCGTTACTCTATCCATTCGAGTCGACCAAGATGTACCGCGACGCTTAGATACGTGTATTGGTGGGATGGCTTGAAGAGGGCGTTGCGAGTTTGTAGCTCGGTGCGTGTTGTCGGCCGGTGAAGGTAGAGCACGAGGCACAGTGGTTTGTTGCGAACAATAGAGATCCAGGACACGGAAGTGGGAGGTGATCAACATGGACTTTATCACGGGATTACCTCGCTTTCGGAGGAGACATGATTCTATATGGGTTATCGTCGGCGGTGTGAAATCAGCCCACTTTCTTCCGTCGGGGCGACTTTTGGTGAGATTATGCGGACTTTACATCAGAGATCGTCGGTGCGTGAGTCCTATTTCGATCATATCGACGGAGAGCGGTTCTGACTAAGCTTACGGAGGTCTTTCGAGAAGGGTTTAGGGGCGGTGAGCACAGTCTTGCATTCCATCCGCAGAGCAGAGCGGGACGAGTTGGCGCCTTATCGGACTCTTGAGGATATCTTTGCGAGCTTTGTGTTATTGACCGAGGTAGCTAAGAGGATCATTTGCCTCTGGTTGAGTTTGCGTATAATAATAACTACCACTCCGGTATTCGGATGGCGCCTTATGAGGCCTTGTATGGGAGGAAGTGCGGTCGCCGATAAATTTGGTTTGATAATGGCGAGTGCGATTAGTGGGACGGTTGGTGCGGCGGTACGTGGATAAGGTGAAAGCTTATCCGAGGCGATTCTTGGCGGCTTCGAGTCGGCCAAGTCATATGCAGATCATCGTCATCGGCATCTGGAGTTCGAGATTAGTGATTGGGTTTTCTTGAAAGTGTCACCCATGAAGGGGGTGATGAGATTCGGGAAGAAAGGAAACTTCGGCCGAGTACGTTGGGCGTTCAGTTGTCGCGAGGTAAGCAAGGTTGCCTATGAGTTGAATCTGCCGTCCGTCTGGAAGCGGTGCATCAGTGTTTCATGTTTCTATCTTTGAGGAGATGTATCGGGGATCCATCTAGAGTGCATCCTATTGGCGATGTCGGTGGCCAGGGGTTATCGTATGAGGAGGTTCCATGGCGATGTCGATCGTCAAGTTAGGCGTCTGCGGACCAGGGCGTGGCTTCCGTCAAAGTCTTGTGGCGGAGCGAGCTCGGGGAGGAGATGGCGTGGGAAGGCGAGGAGGACATGAGGCGAAGTATCCTCACTTTATTCCCACGCCTCGGGTAACTCACTTTCCTACTTGTAAAATTTCATTGACCTATTTTGCTTAAAGTGTTGTTTTATGGCCATGTGAGGCATTTGCTAACTGTTTAAGTTATGAGAAACCTTATCGTTATCTGTCTTGGGAAGGAACATTCGGGACGAATGTTTCTAAGGAGGGTAGAATGTTATACCCCGTATTTCCAGAGTATGTACGTAGAGGCGTACGTACAAAAAGTTTAGCCTTAAGTTAGGCATAATGGACAATTTTGGGCACAACTCACAAAACGGATGGTTTTCCGACGAAACGTTTTACAAAACTTGCGTAGGGTAAATTACGGCTATGCCATTTCTAATTTTTGCGGATTTTTCCGAGAGACGGAACATTTTTGGGCCAACGAGAGGGTGACACTTGTCACCCTCAAGTGGCGGCAAAGGGGGCCTTGGCCTTGGACGAATGGCCTTGTTTTGGGGCTTAAGACATGGGTCATTGTTTGTGGAGTGATTTGAGGAGTAGGTTAGGGGGCACTTGGGCAAATCTTGGCCCTCCACTTGCCCCACGAAGCGATCATGGCCTTTGGTTTCCCTATAAATACCCCCCCCCCCCTTGAAGACTTCTTCATCACAAATCTCCAAGTCTAAAAATCCTCTTTCCCCCCTTGTGAGCTTCTCATCCTAGCCCCTCTCCCCCCTCTAGTGAGCTGGCAGAAACACCCTCTCCCATACAGCCTTGTGGCTTTGGTAGGAAGTCTCCCATGGTAGAAAGTTGTCTTCCAAGTATAGCCACTATTCCAAAATACCCTAGTCCAAATCCCTTTTAGTATTTAAGTAGAAGTTGTTGGAAACTTCTAAGGGTTCTTGGAGCTATCGGAGCGTGCAAACTAGGAGCTAAACCTTGCTCAGGATCGACTTTTAACTTGGATAATTTTGGGCTTATCGAGGTAAATATATTGTCTTTCTATTGTAATTGGAAATTACATATAAGAATAGTTAAGACTTGGGTATAAGATATTGAAGGATATTAAAGAATAGAAGTGAACTGTTATCACAGTAAAAGGGTAAAACAGAAGAAGAATTGAACTGTACTTACATAGAATTTGTATTCTGATGAACTTGTATAGCTTACGAGGTAGGGTAGTCTTTGCCCGATTTTCCGTAGAATAGAGAACCTCTGCTTAGAATAGTCTTGAGTAGTCTAGATATTGATAGGCGTGTCGACTATTATAGGTTGATTCTCTGTAGCGACATATTCGACTTGGCGGTGGATTTGTAGAGAAGGTATGTGATTCTTCCTATACCATGAGCATGATATTTTAAAGTATATATATAGTGCGGTAGGCGTGCGTGTGTTAAGCGAGCGTGGTTATGCGACAATGTCTTTTGACTTAAGCCTGAATAATAAAGATCTTAAAGTCTTTCAAAAGAATTATAAATCAGTTTTGAAAGAAGAATATTTGTTTTTAAAACAAGAAGCTTAAGAGTTATACTAGCTTTATGGGAAGTTAAGTATAACGACTTAAGAATGATAAAAGGAACAGTTTACTTATGTGTTATAAAAGACTTATATTGATTTACGGAAAGTATAATAAGATGGTTGATAAGTAGACTTGATATGATGCTATGTGTGTTAGTGTCTTGTAACGTTTGTATAATAGGGTATTCTTGTTGTGCTTATGTTGTTTAACGATAAGCTGTTATGTTAGTATTATATCACTCACCTCTTGACATATTCTGGGGTTAAGGCGCCCTCCGTCACGGGGTAGACTCGGTGATGCAGGACCGTGATTCGAGATACCTCATGCGGGTCGGGGACTATGCGGGCTGCGAGTTCGAGGTTAGTGTGCGGCCTTTATGGTCATGCGGTCTATGTGGCCATGCGGACTACGAGTCGGGGCGATGCGAGTAGCTACCCTCGATGCGGGAATACCACATGCGGGCCTCGTGAGTGGCCTATGCGAGCGGGAGTCGAGTTAGGCATGCATAATGATACTATGGGCGATTGGCCTTGCTTCGATCATTCCCAGCCTAGACAAGACCTGTTACAGTTTACCTATTGTTGCTCTTGTTTATGATGTGGCACCATGTGCGGTTACTTTGGTTGTTTCATACATATTTGTAAAAATTGGTTCTAAAATGATATGATTTCATTTAAGTACTTTACAGTTTCACATACTTGGTACTGTTGTCTTGACCTCCTTGAAGTGCGTTCATCTGCGCGAGTAAGAGCAGCAGTGCTAGATCCGCGTCCTTAGGATCTTTGCTTTGGTGTCGGGAGCTCCGTCTTCTAGGAGGCTCGACTTTTGGTATGGTTCTCACGAGTTGTAGATATATGTCCATTCGGGGTATGGCGGGGCCTGTCCGCCATAGTTGTTATTTCCTTATAGGTGCAGTAGTCTGTTATGCAGTTGGGATATGCTTGCGAATTTGGGTTTATATATATTATCTTAGAAAGCGACTTTTCTCATATAATACGTGTCTAAATTTTTATTGATTCATGTCTTGTTTTATATTAGTGATTTTCTCGATGTATGGCTTGGGTGCGGGTAAGGCACGATCCACGAGCCGAGCAGTCGTGACAAGCGACCCGAAGGAGAGTCGATTACAACAGGTACCAAGTATGTGAAACTGTAAAGTACTTAAATGAAATCATATCATTTTAAAACCAGTTTTACAAATATGTACGAAACAAACAAGGTAACCGCACATAGTGCCACATCACAATAAGAGCAATAAGAGGTAAACTATAACAGGTCTCTTTCTAGGCTACGAATGATCGAAGCAAGGCCAATCGCCCTTAGTATCATTAAGCATGCCTAATCCTGGACTCCGCGATCCGCATGGCCACTCCGTAGGCGCGTAGGTATTCCCGCGTCGAGGGTAGCTACTCCTCGGCGTAAATCGTCTGGACTCATAGTCCGCGTAGCCACATAGACGCGTGAGGTATAACCCGCACTAACACAGTGTCACGACCGAACCGGGCGTGGTAGTGCCTTACCGGGCACCTGGTGATACAACATCGAGAAAAACCGGTGAAATAAAAACATAAACATGAAATAAGAGATATTATATAACTAGGCCAAAGCAGTTGCCTTACGTATATAAATACATAAAAACCGAGCAGTTTAATCCTTTTTACAACCACACTTGCGGTACTACGGACCTCTAAGATTTACAACAACCATGGCGGGACGGGGCCCGCCATACCACGAATGTACAAGAACCTCTGACTCGGGAACACATCAGAAGAATAAGCCTCGGAGAAAGCGGAGCTTCCCAATCTGTTGGCGTGATCCTATGGCGAGGATCAGCTAGGTGTACTCTACTGCGGCGTGAGCGGCCCGAATGAGTCGATGCTGGCCAATTACAGTATGTGGCGAAAATCTGCGATTAAATCATAACGATCTATATAAGCGGGAGGCATGTATGATAACCAAAATCGATGCGCGACATAAGCGATCAAGTCGAGGACTCGCGCCCTCAAAGTCATCACTCGATATATAACTATGGGTCTCGCGCCCGCAGCATCAATCATGTTAGCATCATGGCCACGTGCCGGAATTATGCATCGGTGCGAGCGTGTCCATGATGCGGCAACAATAACAATGCCGCGTAGCGCGTACCGTAATTACGCCGGTGCGGACGTGTCCATGTAACATCAGCAACAATATCTTGGGTGGTCAACCTGCCGCGTAGCCACGTGCCGGAATTCTCGCCGGTGCGAACCGTCCATGTAACAATAATAACCATATATCGGGTAATCAACCTGCCGCGTAGCACGTACCCCGAGTGCGTCGGTGCGAACGCGTCCGTGTAACAATAATAACCGTATATCGGGTAATCAACCTGCCGCGTGGCCGCATGCCGGAGTTCTGTTATACCGTATTTCCGGTATATGCGTGGGGCGTGCGTGAAAAGTTTGAGCCTTAAAGTAGGCAAAGTGGCGAATTTGTACACAAGTGCGAAAAGAATCGTTTTCGGCGAAGCGTTTTACAAGACTTGCGAAGGGAAAATTAGGCTATATCATTTATAATTTTTGCGGATTTTTAGAGAGGCGAAACATTTTGGACCAGCGGGAGGGTGACATGTGTCACCCTCGCATTGGAAGAAGTGAAGCGGTAATGGACGAAAATAGGTGGCATGGGTTAGGTAGGATATTTTGTGCAAGTTGGTGTGGTAGATGGATAAGGTGCACTTGGCTTAATCCTAGCCCTACACTTGCCTTACACTTGGATGGATCTTGGCCATTGGTTGGCCATTTCTTGACCTATAAATACCCCCCCTAAGTGATGAACTTCATCATCCTAAAATCATTTCCAAGTCTCGAATACTCCTCACCCTTGTGGTAGTTAGTCGCCACCACCCTCACTTTGAGAGGCCTGTGAAGCCTACCCCTAGCCTAGTTGTTTCGTATAATACCCCCTTTTGTGGTATAGAAATACTCTCTAGTATTGTTATAATGCCCAAATACCTTGGCCCAAATACCTTGTAGTATTCCCAGGTTACCTCTATCTGGCTTGGAAAATACTATTATACTTCCTTTAGCCACAAACGAAACCACATGGAAAATCTCCATAATTGGTTGGAGTACTAAGTAGAAGTTGTGTAGAACTTCTAAGGGTTTCTTGGAGCAAATCGGGTGCGGAGTAGGAGCTAAGCGTTGCTCGGGAGCGGCGTTAAACTTGGATAATTTTGGGCTCATCGAGGTAAATACTCTTTGTCCTTCTATTGTAATTGGAAATTACATGCGTAGTAGTGGTAAAATGAATATAAGATTCATAGAAGAGAATTGAGCGTAATAGAAGGATATTACGGTAAAGACTTGGCGAAATCACGTGAGAAGAATATAAGTAGAAGATTAAAGCGTACTTACATAGTGTATTCTGATGGCGATAACCTTTATTGGTTGAATGTTACTGAAGTAGCATGAACTACTTGGAAGGTGGACAAGGCTAGTAGGGTTATGGCGAGTGGGCGTTTTGCTTATAGTCGATAATCGTCGCGAGGTATGTGATTCTTCCTATACTCTTGAGCATGAAGTATTTTAAAAGAATATATATAGTATGGTAGGCGTCGTGTGGCAATGTCTTTTGACTTAAGCTGAATAATATGTATATATAATATGGTAGGCGTCGTGTGCTAGCGAATATAGTTATGCAGCGATGTCTTTTGACTTAAGCTGAATAATAAGAACCTTGAAATATTTTAAAAGGAATATATATATAGTGCGGTGAGCGTGCGTGTGTTAAGCGAATGTAGTGTTCTGGCAATGTCTTTTGACTTAAGCTTTGAATAATAAAGAATCTTGAAGTATTTCAAAGATTAAGAAACCTTTTGAAAGAAGAGTAATACTTGGTTTGAAAACATAGGAGTTATACTAGCTTTATGGGAAGTTAGGTATAACGTCTTAAGAAGATAAAAAGAATGGTTTCTTGATTTTTAGAAGTTAAGAGACTTAATCTTAAAAGATAAGAGACTTGGTGAATTGTATTGATATGAAGTTTGTTAAAAGTGTGAAACCTCGTTAAGTGAGTAATGAGTACTTGGTTTTAAAAGGAATAATGTTTCTTGATTTGAGAAATCGAGAATGAGTATCGACAAACCAACTGCGGCGTTAATAAAGGAAAATGTATTGAATAATGAAGTATTGTATTAAAACCGGTAGAAACCTCCATCTGCATAGAAGCTAAGATGAGACAAAATGATATTACATTTTCTAGATCATGATTGCTTTAATAAATGGTTATAAAAAGAATAAGCGCTCACGCCTTTATGGCATATGTTACTCAATTGTTTTAAAGGAGATTAAGACATCGAACTATGAAACTTTTCTAAAATAAAGAGACTTGAGTAATTGAAATTAGGCAAACTGGAACTCTAGGGAAAAGAAAGGCATTGTTTTGTCTTAAATTGGTTTAAAACATAAAGTGTTATAACAGCTTTATGGGAAGTTAGTTATAACGACTTTATGAGAACAAAAGAAGGGTTTTATCATTGGTTTTAATGTGGTAACTTGACTTTAAAAAGAGAAGTGTTTTGGTCCAAAAAGAAGGCATGGTATTGCCTTAATTTTGTTTTAAAAAGGAAAGTATGGAAGTTGTTTTGGTTTACTTAAAAGATGTAAGTCACTCTATTTTTATACTACGGGTATCGGGTGACTTTTATAAAAGGAATGGATCATTAAAAGAAGTTTAACGTACGTAGTACTTTAGGGTTAAAACCCGGACTTTGGCATAAATGAAAGTACCTTGAGTTATGTATAACTTGCCTATGCTTGTTGCTGTGAAACTTGCCTATGCTTGTTGTGATAGCCTTTGTTGTGCAAGAATTGTGTTTCTATACTATCGCGTCTCTCGATGGAGGGCCGGTTGACTTGTTGAGAACTTACTTGGGCGTGCGGCGGTGTGGAGAATTCCGCAGTGCAGCTCGCATTGATAATGTTATTTTTGCTAATCGCTTTGGACATACTGACACGATGCGTGGCGCACGGGTATGGTTCCATTTTGATTGTCATCTAGTTGTTTCCTTTTGGACATACTGACACGATGCGTGGCGCACGGGTATGGTTCCATTGGGATTGCTGTCTTGTTGTTTCATACGGACATCTTGACACGATGTGTGGCGCGGGTATGGTTCCATTGGGATTGTTATTCCATGGACTAGCTCTCCGTGAGGTTTCTTGTTGACGCCTTGGTATACGGTAGTCGGCTTTCGTACTTGCCAGTGTCGGCCGTGGTTTGGTTGTATTGTATTGTTAGTGCGACTTTGGCATCGGTAGGACTTGGTGTTGGTGTACTTCTTGGTGTTATCATATCATAGGCTTGGCGGTGAGAAGGTATTCTATGGGCATGATTGATGTTTTAGGCGTGAGACCCGTCGTTATATTTGAGTAATGACTTGGGCGTGAGTCACGACTTGATATAAGCGTTATATGTGTGTATCTTGTAGTTTGGTTATCATACAGGTCTCACGCTTTATATAGACTATTATGATTTCATTTCTGATATTTTCTGATTTCACATACTTGGTACTGTTATGCGACCTCGCCGAAGTGCGTTCATCTGCATGAGTGAAGTCATCGGTATCGATCCGCTTTTAGGATCACCCTTGGCGTATTGGGAAGCTCCGTTCCTTGGAGGCTTATCTTTGGTATGTTACCACAGTGCATGGGTTCTTGTACATTCGAGGTATGGCGGGGCCACTGTCGTCATAGTTGTTGTAAAAATCTTAGAAGTGCATGCCTTTGTTGTGGCGGGGTTGTAAGGATTATGCTTGTTCAAATGTCTATATTTATATATGTTGAAAGGCCGTTTGGTTGGCCTATTTTCTTTATCTTGATCCATTATCTATTTGAATGTTTAAGTTTTTATTTCATTGGTTTTTCTACGATGTTGTATCACTAGGGTGCGGGGTAAGGCACGATCCACGGGCCGAGCGAATCGTGACAAAAGTGGTATCGAGCGATTAGTCCTCGGAAAGTGTCTGAACCGTGTCTAGTAGAGTCTTGATTATCGATCGTTGTGCACCACGTCTATGTCGGGAGAATGCGGGCGTTTAGGATTGGTTTCTATTCTTCTCGTTACGAGATGCGTGCCTTAGAACGTGTGATAAGTTGGACCCTGCAGCGTGCCGTTTTCACGATTATGCCTCTGCGCAAAGCAACCGGGCGAAGAAGGGCAAAGCGTGAGGAGGCTGCGAGTAAACGGCGCGATCTTCTGAGACCACGATGCACGAGCCTCGATCCGCTGATCGGGCGAGAGGAGATGGGTTACTGAGTGGGCGATTGATGGCGAGTTGTGGCGGACTTGAAGATAAGGCTGGGCCGGCGGTTCGATAGCACGATGGTTCACCCTAGTTCGAATAGTTTGAGGCTACGGGATTTTACGAGATGTAGCGCGAGTTTATGGATCGAGGCCGGAATGATCGCGAGAGTTCATCAAGCGATTCTGGATCGTAAGTGATTAAGGCATCGGAGACCGAGTCGATGGTCTAGGTTCGCGTCATTGCGTGATACGCGATCGTGGTTTGGTCGTGGGGCTGTCGGGGAGAAAGCCTTCCGGCTTTATGGGGCGAGTTCTCAAAGGCATTTCTTGCACACTTCTTGCCTCGCGGATGAGAGGGCTCGGGTAAACAGTTTTTGGTGTTGCGGCGAGCAGGCGTGCAGTTGGGAGTACAATGTGAGTTCGACTCATTGGCGTGCGTCCCGCGTTAGTGGCTAGTATGGAGGATCGAGTGCACCGATATATTCTGAGGCTCGATGATTGCCTAGCGAAAGTTGTTGGTGTAGCTCTTGATCGGGCATGGACATTGCCGCGTGCGACTTATGCACTTGGATGTGAGGCGGAGAAATCAGCGGAAAAGACGAATCGGCGAAGGGCGAGCAGCGGGGTCGCTTTGGTGACTTCGAGCGGACCGCCTCGGCGACTAGTTATGCGCCTCACTTGATCTGAGTGGTCTCGCAATCTTGGGGCATCGAGTATTGAGGAAGCGGTCGGGGCTCGAGGTTGAGATTTCGGGAGGCGGTGTTAGCGGATGAAGCCACCCTACCTCGTTGTGGCATGTGGTAGACTCGTAGTGGGAGTGTCGTGCTAGTTCGAGTTTGTTTTACATGCGGCGGAGGCCATTTCTGGTGTCCGGCCGGAGGTGTAGTGGTGAGGCGGCCGGACTACGGGATCTATGGTGGTTCATCACTTTGACTATCGCCACTGATTAGAGTAAGCGGTAGATCTGGTATATCCTTACCCTCTAAAGACTTGTATGTATTGATGTTATGATGATGTGTTAAGTGTTATGTTGGATAGCTTTGTGCTAAAATGTGATTTAGAAACACAGTTAGTGAAAAGGGTAAGCACAGGGGTGAGAAAATGATGAACCTTAGAATATTACTACATAGTTATACCGTATCATGCTGAAAAAAGGTAGGAAGGTTTTCGTCTCTGTCGCGAGTTATCATTAATGTTAAAGCGCTCCCAGTACCTCACCTCAGTGTCGGCTACTCAGCCAAGTAGATCGCCGCGCGCGTATAGTACAACCCCTATAAGGCGGCATTATTAACATTTAGATCTCTTGGTAGGCCTTCTCGAAGAAAAGGCCTCCATGCTCCATGGCGACATCCTCTCGTCCATCTCCTCGCCATCGCTCCGCGACAACGAAACGCGGGGTGGGTCGTCTAGCGGTGTACTATTCCTCGAACTACCACGATTTCTGTCTCAAGTCTCGCATTCTGATTCGATTCTATTCTTTAAATTTCTCTTAAGTAAAAAAGACAAGTCCCTTGCAGAGCCTTCTTCGATTCTATATATAGTATACTTCAACTATACATCACGTTCAGCTATATGTTTCTATTACAATGAAAGGGAAGGTCGATGTTCTTACCGATAAGCCCATCATCAGAGTTTAAATGTCGGTCACAGGCAAGTTTAGCTCACATTTCGATGCGCTCCGCACAGTTCCTTGACCAACCCAAGCTCCTTCTGACTGAAACTCGACCTCAACCAATTTAGTTTTTCCTTGGAAGGGTTTGAGACAAAAGGGACATTTAGGTAGTATAGTATTTCTTTGCTCTGCTACATTTTGGAATACTACAGTATACTGCTAAGGTAATTTGGGTATAATTGAAATGATTTTGGTATTTCTATTAGAGGGGGGAGATTATACACCACGACCAAGTGGGGGTGTATACCTCGGCCAGACCGGTACTCGGAAAGCGAGGGGAGGGCTGAAGCGACCCGTAGCGACCGTTCGGGGCGATTCTTGGTGCCTTACCACAGGCACCACTAGTGATACATCATCGAGAAAATCAGCGGAACATAAAACATGAGACATTTAACAAGGGATATAATAAATAAGCAGGCTGACAAAAGCGATTGCCTTGGTATATACATAAAACACGAGCAGTTTAATCCTTTTACAACCACCTTGCGATACTACGGACCTCTAAGATATCTGATGACTATGGCGGGACGGGGCCGCCGTACACGAATGTACAAGAACCTCTGACTCGAGGAACACTGCCAAAGATAAGCCTCGGAGAAGCGGAGCTTGAATCTGTTGGCTTGATCTATGGCGAGGATCACGGCGATGTACCTCTACTGCGGCGTGACGCGGCCCGAAGAGTCGATGCTGGTACAGTATGTGGCATGCAATCGTAAATGAAATCATACTAGTCTATATAAAGCGGAGGCATGTATGATAAGCAAACTCTGATTCGCGACATAAAGCGATCATCCTCGATATAACTATGGGTCTCGCCCAGGCATCAATCGAGTTAGCATTATGGCGCGTACCCGGAATCTTGCGCCGGTGTAGACATGTCCGTGATGCGACAATAATACCAATGTCCGTAGCCGCGTGCCGGAGTCTGCGCCGGTGTAGACATGTCCATGTGACCTCAGCAACAAGGCAATCAAATGGAAGCATACGTGCGCTACGCGTCGTGTCGATATGTCGAAGAAACAATAAGACAACATTCCAAATGGGCGCATGCGTGCGCTACGCGTCGATGTCGGTATGTCGAAGGAAATCCTGGCGATAATCAAAATGGAAACATGCGTGCGCTACGCGTCGTGTCGATATATCAGCGATTAACCACGAGACCTTAACCAAAATGGAAGCATGCGATGCGCTACGCGTCGTGTCGGTATGTCCAAAGCGATTAACAACAATAATACTATCAGCGAGAGCGTGCGTGGAATTTCTCGTCGCTGTAAGCGCGTCGAGTAAGTTCTCAACGATCAGCGACCTCTATCGAGAGGCGGTAACACGAAACACAGCGTTTGTACAATAAAGACTATAAATCATGGCGTAAGCAAGTTTCCTGACAACAAGCGTAGGCAAGTTTCACCTGACTCAAAGTACTTTCATTTTATGCCAAAGTCAGGGTTTTAACCCCAAAGTACTACATCGTTAAGTTCTTTTAAAGAGATCCATTACTTTTATAAAAGTCACCGATACGTAGTATTAGAATGACCAACCATCTTCCTTTTCAAAATCAAGTAATGACATTCTTTTCCTAAGTTCGGTTTGCCTAGTTTGATTACTCGAACTTCATTTTCAAATGGTTTCATAGTTCCGAACTTAATCACTTGATTCCTTTTTAGAACAATTGAGTAACATATGTCATATATGTGAGTAGTTTATTCTTGTTTATAACGATCTTATTACGTGACCGTGATCTAGAAAATGTAATATCATTTTGTCTCGTCTTAGCTTATGCGGATGGAGGTTTCTCTTGGTTTTAATACAACGTCATTATTGATACATTTTCCTTTATTAGCATTTGCGATAGTGCGTCGATACGTTACGATTCGAAATCGATAAAACATTATCCCTTTAAAACCAAGTACTCATTACTCACGAATGAGGTTTCACGCAACATTCACATTAAAACAAATAAGTTAAGTCTCTTATCTTATAAGATCAAGTCTCTTAACTTCTAACATTGATAAACCATTTTCACTACGTAAGGTCGTTATAACTAACTTCCCGTAAAGCTATTATAACACCACATGTTTTAAACCAACAAATCACTTAGCACGTATGCGTCTGCCGTACTACATAGTTCACACATATCATGCTAGAAGAGATAGGAAGAGGTTCACATACCTCGCGGCGATTTATCGACAATAAGCAAAATGCTCCAGTACTACAACGCACTGGCCCTTTCCGACTCCTCGAGTAGAATACGCTACTCTTGTCTTTCACTATAAAGGTCATGGCGTCTATTAACCCCAAAACACAAGTTTACATCTTTACATAGAAAATTCGTGACACTCCCACATGGCGGCGTAAATCTCTCTCTATCGGTAGGCTACCAAGCCAACCAAGGGGGTTTACGTCTACGGGCGTGTACAATTCTACTCGATAATACTACACAAGTCTCTTGTCTGATCCTATGTAAATCTGATTCGATTCGATTCTTTATTCTTGAGGCTTAAGTCAAAGACATTGCGAATACTAAGTATAGTTCCGTATATAGTATCTTCAACTATATACTCTAACAAGCATGTAATTTCCAATTACAATAGAGAACAAGATAATTACCTCGATAAGCCCAAAATTATCAGAGTTTAATGTCGCTCACGAGCAAGGTTTAGCTCGCTCCATGCGCTCGAACCACTCCAAACAACCCTTAGAAGTTCTAACCAACTTCTCACATCTTGACCAAGTATGAAGATTTCCTTAGGGTTTCGGTTTGAGACTAAAAGGACAAAGGTAGTATTTAGGACTCTACGTAAAGAGGTATCTTTGGAATACTACAAGGTCTGAGCTAAGGTATTTTGGGCATTATAACAATACTTGGAAGACAACTTTCTACCAAGGGGGTAGGCTCGGCTAGCACAACTAGGCTAGGGGAGGGTGTTCTCGGCGAGGGCCTCTTTCTAAGGGGAGAAGGGAGTTGGGCGAGAGCAACTGACAAGGAGAGGAGGGATTTCAAGACTTAGACAAAGTGAGGAGTGAATGAATAAGTCTTCGAGGAGGTATTTATAGCAAAGCCAAAGGCCAACCGATGGCGAAGATCTGGCCAAGTGCTACACAAGTGTAAGGCGAATCAAGCCAAGTGCACCTAACCTACTCCACAAATCCTCACAAATATCTCTGCAAATATCTACCTGACTTGCCCGTGATTCGGCCTGGCGGCTTGAATCCGCTGACGAGAGGGTGCCAAGTGTTGCCTCTCGTTGGTCCAAAGCGTTAGTCTCTCGGAAAAATTCGCAAAAATACTAAATGACATAGCGAATTTTCCCGCCGTGAAAGCAGTAAAGCGTTTAGTCAGCGACTCTGTCGGGTGTTGTGCCTGATAAATATTTCGGCCAAGGGTGCCACGTGGGGTGACACGTGTCGCCCCGGTCGCCCGAATATTTCGTCTTAGAAAATATCCAAAATCTGAAATCTCAAAAACAAGCGGGCTCCAAGGCAGTAAATTTCTCCGTGGGCCCAGCGTGACCATTCAGAAAATAAAATCTCAAAATTCTAATATAATCTATGAAGTCCAAATACCAAATCACAGGAATCAATTCCCGTTAATGAACCTTTTTCTTCACAAATAGCAGGAAACTTTTAGTCGAAAACTCAGCGTCTTTCTTTCTTTTCAAAATTTCTGTAGTACTCTCGTGCGTCGTCCTCACATACATACCACGCAACTACGGTATAACATTCTCCCTCGCCGAAACATTCGTCGAATGTTCGCTTCTCAAGCGGATATCGATGAAGTTCCTCTAACGAGTTGTCAGCGCCACGCAGCGCGAAATAACTTTGCGTTATCTTATCCCTTACTCGTTGTACCGCTTCCGAACACTAGAACTCTCGGTCGTACCATACTTGATCATTACTTAGTTCGAAAATCTGCGGAGTCGCTACCTCGAGCTTGGTCATCTTACTAACCTCGAACTTCGTAAGGCCATTCCGGCCTTCTGAACGCTTCTGGTGAGCGCGTCCACGAACTCATCGATGATCATCTAAACTCGGGCCTAGCATCCTCGTGACCCTACCACCTGGCGGGACCACCCAGAACTGGCCCCACCCCAAACGGGTTACGGGTTGACCCGCAAATGGTCCTAAACCCGACCCCAACGTGCCAAACTCTTGTTCCGATCCGAAACAATCTTACTAATTCACATCATGAAAGCTACCACTTCCGTCTCACACTGCAGTGGACTTATCACACAAATAAATCCCGCATACTACTACTCGATAAGGGTCAAAAATAAATCTTTAACTCGAGCGACCTTACCACAGGTCTCGATCGTGACATAGTCTAAGGTTACACTTACCGTACCACATCGTATCCTCGACTAACCATACATTAACTCACACATATCACAATGCTATCCGTACATAGCACACAATAATGAGACCATCATAACGGCGTACCAAAACTCTAGAGGTTAAGGATATGCACGAAGCTCTGGCTCCTCTAATCATAGGCACATACTGCCAGTGCATTGTAGAAGGTGATGAACGACCACAGATCACGAAGGTGAGTCGTAACATCGCGCTTCCCTTGGTCGGACGGTTCCTCGCAAAATGGCCTGCTGTCGCATGTAAAACAAACTCCCAATCTAGCACGACACTCTCCAAAATGGAGTCTACCGCGATAGTCCGGTGAGGTAGGGGTGGCTTGGTGGTTAACACCACTGCTCTGAAAATCTGAACCGCGGAGCCACGACTGCTCACGAAGGCGGTGGAGGACTACTGCATGCGGTGGGGTATATAACTAACTTCTTCTTGGCGGTCCGCCTCGAAAGCCACGAAAGGACCTGCCGTCACGGCCTCTTCTGGCGATCGGTCGTTCAGTCGACCCCTCGGTGCCTCGCGTCTGGTGCATGAGCTGCGTGCGGGCAATGTCGTGCGGTGAAGAAAACACCCGCGCAAGATTCGGCCATATAATCATCAAGCGGTGGCGTGGCGATGCACCTATCCTCCATGCTCTGCAACTAAGCGCGGGGACATGCTCGAGCGAAGAATCGAACTCGACATTGTACTCACGGCGGTCGCCTCTGTCTTAGTAACAAAAATCGCCGGCGTGCCCTCGCCATCTGCGGAGGCAGAAGTGCGTGAGAAAGCCACGAAAACTCATCCCATCTGCTGGAGTGCGTACTCTCCCGGAAAGCTCCGTGAATCAAACCAATCGGCGGCGGTATCACGCGGCCGATCACGAACCAAGGTCACGAACTCGGTTTACGAAGCCTTGATCACCGCGTGATCGGCTAGCTGCCGGATGAACTCCTGCGGATCATCCTCGAGCCTCGACCCGTAAAACTCTGGCGGGCTACAACTCGAGAAAGTCCGTAGCCTCGAACTATCTGCTCGGGGTGAACGGCTGGTGCTCTTTGGGCGGGCTGCTGCGTCGGCTGTCCTCATATCGGCCTGACCACGGCGATAAGCGGGCCATCTCGCGTGACCCGTCTCACTGCTCGGTGTGGGGTGGAGGCTCGAGTCTTGTAGTCTCATCGACCCGCTGCTGCGGCTCTAAACTCTCTTTGGTCTTTGGCGTCGCGAAACCGCCGTCTGAAGCCTGACCTCAGTCTTGCGGGCTGCGCCCTCGTACTCCTGTATCTCACTCGCGGCACCTCGGCTGCGCCTTGCCCAGGCTCTGGTTGCCTTGCGGAGGCATAAGCGGTAAAGCGAGATCGTCGGAGAGTCTGACAACTTTTCTGACTCTAAGGCGCGATCTCGGAATGAGAAGAATGAAACCAATCCTAAATGTCCTGCGACCTCACGATTATAGATGTGGTGCCTGACACGTCGATAATCAAGACTCTACTGAACCGCGATGCGTAGACACTTTCAGGATTAAGCGCTCGATACCACTTTTGTAACGACCGTTCGGGGCGTTCTTGGTGCCTTACCAGGCACCACTGGTGATCATCATCGAGAGAAAATCAGCGGAACATAAAACATGAGTCATTTAACAAGGGATATAATAAATAAGCAGGCCAACCAAAGCGATTGCCTTGGTATATACATAAAACACGAGCAGTTTAATCCTTTTACAACCACACCGCGGTACTACGGACCTCTAAGATATCTGATGACTATGGCGGGACGGGGCCACGTACCACTGAATGTACAAGAACCTACAACTCGAGAACACTGCAAAAGATAAGCCTCGGAGAAGCGGAGCTTAATCTGTTGACGTGATCACATGGCGAGGATCCACGGCGATGTACCTCTACTGCGGCGTGAGCGCGGCCGAGAGTCGATCTGGCAGTACCAGTATGTGGCTGCAATCTGTAAATGAAATCATACTAGTCTATATAAGCGGGAGACATGTATGATAACCAAACTACGATTCGCGACATAAAGCGATCATCGCTCCGATATAACTATGGGTCTCGCGCCGCAACATCAATCGAGTTCGCATTATGGCGCGTGCCGAATCTGCATCGGTGTAGGCGTGTCCATGATGCGACAATAATACAATGTCCCGTAGCGCGTGCCCGGAGTCTGCGCCGGTGTAGACATGTCCGTATGACCTCAACAACAAGCGACAATCCAAATGGAAGCATGCGTGCGCTACGCGTCGTGTCGGTATGTCGAAGAAACAATAAGACAACATTCCAAATGGGCGCATGCGATGCGCTACGCATCGTGTCGGTATGTCGAAGAAATCCTGGCGATAATCAAAATGGAAACATACGTGCGCTACGCGTCGTGTCGATATATCAGCGATTAACCGCGAAGACCTTAACCAAAATGGAAGCATGCGATGCGCTACGCGTCGTGTCGGTATGTCGAAGCGATTAACAACAATAATACTATCAGCGAGAGCGTGCGGTGGAATTTCTCGTCGCTGTAGGCGCGTCAGTAAGTTCTCAACGATCAATGACCTCATCGAGAGCGGTAACACGAAACACAGCGTTTGTACAATAAAGACTATCATCACAAGCATAGGCAAGTTTCACAACAACAAGCATAGGCGAGTTTCACCTGACTCAAAGTACTTTCATTTTATGCCAAAGTCGGGTTTTTAACCCCAAAGTACTACATCGTTAAGTTCTTTTAAAGAGATCCATTACTTTTATAAAAGTCACCGATACGTAGTATTAGAATGACCAACCCGTTCCTTTTCAAAATCAAGTATGACATTCTTTTCCTAAGTTCGGTTTGCCTAGTTTGATTACTCAAACCTCGTTTTCAAATGGTCAACATTTTAGAAAGTTTCATAACTTAATCACTCTTAATCCTTTTTAGAACAATTGAGTAACATATGTCATATATGTGAGTAGTTTATTCTTGTTTATAACGATCTTATTCGTGACCGTGATCTAGAAAATGTAATATCATTTTGTCTCGTCTTAGCTTACATGCGGATGGAGGTTTCTCTTGGTTTTAATACAACACGTCATTATTGATACATTTTCCTTTATTACATTTGCGGTGATGCAGCCGATACACGTTACGATTCGAAATCGGTAAAACATTATCCACTTTAAAACCAAGTACTCATTACTCATGAATGAGGTTTCACCTGACATTCACATTAAAACAAATAAGTTAAGTCTCTTATCTTATAAGATCAAGTCTCTTAACTTCTAACGTGATAAACCATTTTCACTACATGAAGGTCGTTATAACTAACTTCCCGTAAAGCTATTATAACACATGTTTTAAACCAACCAAATCACTTAGCACGTATGCGTCTGCCGTACTACATAGTTCCGACATATCATGCTAGAAGAGATAGGAAGAGGTTCGCGTACCTCGCGACGATTTATCGACAATAAGCAAAATGCTCAGTACTACAACGCACTGGCCACTTTCCATACGGTAGAATCGCTACTCTTGATCTTTCACTATAAAGGTCCTGGCGTCTATTAACCCCAAACACAAGTTTATCTTTACATAGAAAATTGGCACCTCACATGAGCGTAAATCTCTCTCTGTCGGTAGGCTACCAAGCCAACCAAGGGGTTTGCGTCTACCGGGCGTGTACAATTCTACTCGATATCTTACACAAGTCTACCTTGTCTGATCCTATGTAAATCTGATTCGATTCGATTCTTTATTCTTGAGCTTAAGTCAAAAGCATTGCGAATACTAAGTATAGTTCGTATATAGTATCTTGACTATATACTCTAACAAACATGTAATTTCCAATTACAATAGAGGACAAGATAATTACCTCGATAAGCCCAAAATTATCAGAGTTTAATGTCGCTCACGAGCAGGTTTAGCTCGCTCCACGCTCGAGCCACTCCAGCAACCCTTAGAAGTTCTAACCAACCTGCTCACATCTTGACCAAGTATGAAGATTTCCTTAGGGTTTCGGTTTGAGACTAAAAAGGACACAGGTAGTATTTCCGGACTCTACGTAAAGAGGTATCTTTGGAATACTACAAGGTACAAGGCTAAGGTATTTTGGGCATTATAACAATACTTGGAAGACAACTTTCTACCAAGGGGGTAGGCTCGGCTAGCACAACTAGGCTAGGGGAGGGTGTTCTCGGCGAGGGCCTCTTTCTAAGGGAGAAGGGAGTTGGGCGAGGCAACAAAGGGAGAGGAGGGATTTGAGACTTAGACAAAGTGAGGTGAATGAATAAGTCTTCGAGGAGGGTATTTATAGCAAAGCCAAAGGCCGACGATGGCGAGATCTAGCCAAGTGCTACACAAGTGTAAGGCGAATCAAGCCAAGTGCACCTAACCTACTCACAAATCCCTGATATCTCTGAAATATCTATGACTTGCCCGTCGATTACGGCCCTGGCGCCAAGTCCGCTGGCGAGAGGGTGCCAAGTGTTGCCCTCTCGTTGGTCCAAAGCGTTCGTCTCTCGGAAAAATTCGCAAAAATACTAAATGACATAGCGGAATTTTCCGCCCGTAAACAGTAAAATGTTTAGTCGGCGACTCTGTCGGGTGTTGTGCCTGAAAAATATTTAGGCCGAGGGTGCCACATGGGGTGACACGTGTCGCCCCGAATATTTCGTCTTAGAAAATATCCAAAATCTGAAATCTCAAAAACAAGCGGGCTCCAAAGCCGTAAATTTCTCCGTGGGCCCAGCGTGACCATTCAGAAAATAAAATCTCAAAATTCTAATATAATCTATGAAGTCCAAATACCAAATCAGGAATCAATTCCCGTTAACGAACCTTTTCTTCATGAATAGCAGGAAACTTTTAGTGAAAACTCATCTTTCTTTCTTTTCAAAATTTGCGTACTCTGCGTGCGTCCTCACATACATACCACAACTACGGTATAACAACCGACGAGGGCCTGCGAGGGAGGGCGAGAACACCTGAGGGGAGGGGAGGATTTCTAAGACTTAGAAAATTTTGGAATGGATGAAGAAGTCTTCCAAAGGGTATTTATAGTACAAGCCAAGGCCAACCAATGGCCAAGATTAAGCCAAGTGCCATGCAAGTGTAGGGTCGAGATTATGCCAAGTGCACCTTATCCATCTACCACGAAATATCCTACCTTACTTGACAAAAATGTCAAGAAAATGCGTCGGGGCGCAATTTCCGATGAGAGGGTGCCAAGTGGCGCCCTCTTGTTGGTTGACACGTTCGACTCTCGGAAAAATCCGCAAAATTAGAAATGACATGGCGAATTTTCCCGCCATGAGTTGTGTAAGCGTTTGTCAGCGACTCTAGCAAGGTGTTGTGCCTGAAAAATATTTCGGCAGCCAGCACAAAGTTCAAATTTCTCTCTCGTCGTCCTCACGTACATACTGCAGAAAATACGGGGTATAACGGGGTGGCTCTTGGGCCAAAGCCACCACTAGGCTAGAGGGGAGAGGTGTTTAGAATTTCAGGGGTGATGGCTCTTGGCCAGCCACTAGGCTAGAGGAGAGGAGGGGTGTTCGGAGCTCTCTACAGAGAGGTGAGGCTAGGGCGAGAAGCTCACAGGGGAGAAGGGATTTCATTTGAGACTTGGAGATTTGTGGAGTGGATGAATAAGTCTTCAAAGGCGGGGTATTTATAGGAAACCAATGGCCATGATCAAGCTATTATACCCGTATTTCAGTATATGCGTGGAGGCGTGCGTCTGAAATTGAACTTAAAGTTTGGCATAGGTTGAAATTTATGCCTGACAGGTTAAGTCGTTTTTCGGTGAAGCGTTTCTGAGCTTGCGTAGGAAAATTCGGCTATGTCGTTTTGTATTTTTGCGGATTTTTAGAAGCGGTGGAACATTTTTGGGCCAGCGAGAGGTGACACTTGTCACCCTCAGTGGGCGCAGAAGCGGTTTGGCCTTGGCGATTGGTGCCTTGTTTTGTACCTTACTTTGTGCCATGTTTGGTGCCATGTTTTGAGCCTTGTTTTGGGGTGTAGGGTTAGGGTGCACTTGGCTTGATCAAGGCCTTACACTTGCCTTGCACGTGGCTTGATCTTGGCCGTTGGTTGGCACTGGCTTCCCTATAAATACCCTCTCTTGTTGAAGACTTCTTCGTCTAAATTTCACTAAGTCTTGAAATCCTCCCTCCTCTTGTGTTGTGTTCTCGTCCAGAGTTCCCCACTTTTGAGAAGCTTTGGCGAGAGGCCTCCCTCACCTTAGTAGTGTTGGTAGAGGTACCCACTGCCTAGTTGTTTCGTATAATACACCACTCTTGGTAGAAATACTCTCAGTATTGTTATAATGCCCAAAATACCTTAGCCTTTACCTTGTAGTATTCCAAAGTTACCTCTGTCATTAGAGCCAGGAAATACTACCTTTTGTCCTTTAGTCTCAAGCCAAAACCACTAAGGAAATCTTCATAGCGAGTTGAAGTATTTAAGTAGAAGTTGGTTAGAACTTAAGGGTTGTTTGGAGGCGGATTGGAGCGCCACGGATTAGGAGCTAAAACTTGCTCGGGATCGACTTTTATCTTGGATAATTTTGGGCTTATCGAGGTAAATATTCTTGTCCACTTGTTGTAATTGGAAATTACATATGGTAGGATTATATAGTTGAGGTATACTATATATAGAAATGAACATAGCTTGCGTGATGTCTTTTGACTTAAGCTGAATTTAAGAAGAAAGCGAGCTGTAATTACATGGGGTGTATTCTGATGGACTTGTGGTATTCTTGTATAGTAGAAATTGTATCACGTCAGGTTAGGCGTATAAACCCCACGGTTGGCTTGGTGGCGGCCTCGATAGAGGAAGAGATTTCTGTTTGTTGCGGGGATAGTCTTGCGAATTTTACGTAGAATATGGAACCGTGCGGTTAGAAGTTAATGAGCGTTTGTGGCCTTATAGGTGGGAGTACTACGAGTGGCGTATTCTACTTGAAGAGTGGAAGCGGCTGGCAGATTCTGATCTTGTGGGCGTTTTTGCTTATTATCGATAATCGTCGCGAGGTATGTGAACCTCTTCCTATCCTTCTAGCATGATGCTTTGTAAACTATGTGATGCGGTGAGCGTACATGTGTTAAATGAGTTGGTTGGTTTAAAACATAGGGTGTTATAATAGCTTTATGGGAAGTTAGTTATAACGACTCTATGTAGGTAAAGATTGGTTTTTGATTGTAGAAGTTAAGAGACTTGATCTTGAAAGATAAGAGACTTAACTTGTTTTACTTAGTTATTAACATTTTGTTAAATGTGTTGTGAAACCTCATTCGCGAGTAATGAGTACTTGGTTTTAAAAGAATAATGTTTCTTGATTTGGAAATGAGAATAAGTGTCGAGCAAACCCAGCGCTAATAAAGGAAGGTGTATTGACAATTAACTAATTGTTATTAAAACCAGTAGAAACCTCCATCTGCATAGAAGCTAAGATAAGACAAAATTGTATAACATTTCATAGATCATGGCTCCTGTAACAAGATTGTTGTAAACAAGAATAAATGGCTCACGTCTACAAGACATATGTTACTCGGTGTTTTAAAAAGATTAAGACTATGAGTTATGAAACCCTTCTAAAATGAGAAACTTGAGCATTTGAAATTAGGCAAACTTGAGCGTTTGGAAAATAATGTTGTTACTTGATTTTACAAAGGGAAGTATTTTAGTTTACCTAAAAATGTGAGTCACTCTATTTTTATACTACGGTGTCGGGTGACCTTTATGAAAGGAATGGATCTCTTAAAGGAATTTAACGTGCGTAGTACTTTGAGTTAAAACCCGGACTTTGATCTGAAATGGAAGTACCTTGAGTTGTGTGTAGCTTGCCTATGCTTGTTGTTGTGTAACTTCGCCTATGCTTGTTGTGATAGCCTTTGTTGTGCAAGTGTTGATATCGGGTGACTTCTTGGGAAGGAGTGGATCTTTTATAAAAGTCTAGAAGTATGGTAATTTGCTTGAGCTTGTTTGTGATGCTTTGGTTGTGCGGTATATTGTTGTTGATGTCACATGGACATGTCTACACCGATCACGAATTCGGGGCATGTGGCCGTGCGGCGGGGTTGATTACGATATATTGTTATTGTGGTTACATGGACATGTCTGCCGTCTGAGAATTCGGGCGTGTGGCCGTGCGGCGGGGTTGATCACCCGATATTATTGTTGTTAATGTCACGTGGGCGTATCTACACCGATCTGGTCGGGGCATGTGGCCGTGGGGCATTGTTATTATTGTTGCATCATGGACATGTCTACCGATGCAAAATTCGGGGCATGTGGCCGTGGGGCATTGTTATTATTGTTGCATCGTGGACATGTCTACACCGTCTGGTCGGGCATGTGGCCATGGGGCATTGTTATTATTGTTGCATCATGGACATGTCTACACCGATGCATTAGGGGCATGCGGCCATGATGCGAACATGATTGATGTTGTGGCGTGAGACCCGTAGTTATATTCAGTGATGACTTGAGGCGTGAGTCACGACTTGACATATGGCTTTTATATTGTGAGCGTGGTTTTGTTATCATACATGTCTCTGTTTTTATATAGTATTATGATTTCATTCTGATATTTTGATTTCACGTACTTGGTACTGTTATCTTGACCTCCTTGAGGCTGCGTTCATCTGAGTAGGAATACATCGGTAGTGGATCACCGCTCATAGGATCACGATTCGGCGTATTAGGAAGCTCCGTTTCTCGGAGCTTATTCTTTGGTATGTGTTCCACTGAGTTGTAGGTTCTTGTACATTCGAGTATGGCGGGGCCTGTCCGTCATGGTTGTTGTAAATCTTAAGTGCATAATCTTGTTGTGGGCGGGGTTGTAAAGGATTAAAGCTGTTGGGTTTTATGTATATATCTGACATTGTTTTTAGTTGCTTTGTTTATGATCATACATCTTGTTTCATGTTTATGTTTTATTTTCCGCTGGTTTTCTCTGATGTTGTATCACTAGGGTGCCCGGGGTAAGGCACCAGTCACGGGCCCGGGATCGGGTCGTGACACAAGCCAAGTGGGGGGCAAGTGGAGGGCCAAGATTTGCCCAAGTGCCCACAACCTCCTCGAATCACTCTGAGCAATGGCCCGTGTTTTGTACCCTGAAACCTTGCCAGCAGTGGCCTCCCTTGCCGTCGATGAGGGTGACAAGTGTCACCCTCCCGTTGGTCCAAAATATTTCATCTCTCGGAAAAATCCGCAAAAAATATAAATGACATAGCCGGAATTTTCCCGTCGCAAGTTTTGTAAAACGTTTCGTCGGAAAACTAATCGTTTTGTGAGTTGTGCCCAAAAATCGTCCTATGCCTAATCTTTAAGGCTAAACTTTTGTACGTATGCCCTTACGTACATACTCTGAAAATACGGGGTATAACATTCTCCCCTCGCCGAAACGTGCGTCCGAATGTTTCCTCCCAAACAGAATAATGATAAGGTCATTCATGCATAAGCAGTTAGCAAATGCCACGTATGGCCTGAAACAACACTTAGGCAATAAGTAAATTAAATCAACAAGTAGGAAAGTGAGTTACACGGAGGTGTGGGGAATAAGTGAGGATACTTACGCCTCGTGTCCTCGCCGACTTCCACGTCATCTCTCCGCAGGCTCGTTCGCCACAAGACTTTGTGGAAGCCACGTCCTTGGTCGTGAGCGCCTAACTGGCGATCGATTATCCTATGGGAATCTCCTCATCGATAACCCACCGGTCACTGGACATCGTCAATCGGGTGTATTCTAGATGGATCCGATACGTCTCCTCGGCGTAGAAACATGAAACACGGATGCTGCGCCTCCGGTCGGACGGCGAGATCGACTCGTGGCAACGCTTGTCTATCCTGCGGACAATCTGAAGCGGCCGATATACCTCGGTGAGTTTCCCTTTCTTCGAATCTCATCACACCGCCGTGGTGACACGCCAGAAAACCCAATCGTCGACCTCGAACTCGGATCTGCAGCGAAGATGATCTGCATATCACATCGACTACGGTGTCGATGCTTGCTCTGGATAAGCCGCCTTATCGCGACTGCTGCGCCGTCTGGTCCCATTAGCGTACCTCGCCCACGTGAACCCGACTATCGGCGATCTGCACTTCCTCGTACAAGGCCTCATAAGGCGCCATCTGAATCTTTGGAGTGGTAGCTATTATTATCATGAAACTCAACTAGAGGCAAATGATCCTCGGTACCCACGAAGTCAATAACACGGGCTCGCGTCGTATCTCGAAGTGCGGATGGTGCGCTCGGCTTTGTCCGATGCTGCGTGGATGGAATCACGATGCTCGGCTCGCTGCGTCCCAAACCATACGGAAAGACCTCCAAAGTTAGCGTAAATGGGCTCCTGCATGCGATATGATCGAAATAGGGACTCCGTGCGATCGGCGATCTCTCGGATGTAAAGTCGGCGTAATCCTCGGTAGAAAAGTCGTCTTGGCGGGAAGAAAGTGGGCTGATTTAAATCGACCTCGGCGATAACCCATATAGAATCATGTCTCCTGCGAGTGCGAGGTAATCACGTGATAAAGTCCATGTTGATCACCTCCACTTCAGTCGGGATCTCGATAAATGCGCGACAAACCACGGGCCTGCGGTGCTCTGCCTTCGCTGCGGCAACCACGGACGCTGAGCTACAAACTACGCAGCGTCCCTCTTTAAGCCATCCCGCGATACGGATCTAAGGTCGTGGTACATCTTGATCGACCGGATGGATAGATTAGCCTTGTTGTGTGCTTCCCTAGAACTTCTTTGCCGAAGTCTGCGTTATCTGGAACCTGACACGCCCTCAAACGCACCCGTGGTGCTACCTCGAAAGGTCCGCTTTCCCTGCGAAGAGTGTATCGCGGTGCCGTGTCAAAGCCGGATCCTCATGTTGCCTCTTCACCTCGCCGGCGATGGAAGACTCGGCAACCTCTCGAACTCGGACCCTGCTATCGAGAATCAATCAAGCGGACGCTGGCTCGCTAAGCGTGCAAATCACGAACCGTACCTCCTCTGCTGCGCATCGATAGGCTACCCATCGACCTTCGACTAAGGGCATCTGCCACAACATTGGCCTTTCCTGGGTGGTATAGGATGTCGACATCATAATCCTTAAGCAACTCTAACCACCGTCTGCATCGTAAGTTCGGCTCCTGCAGGTGAAGATATCTGGAGGCTCTTGTGAGTGCGTATAAATATCCACATGAACCCGTACAAATAGTGCCTCGGATCTTGGCGTGAACGGCGCGCGACTCCAAATCATGGGTGGGGTAGTTTCTCTCATGCTTCTTAAGGTGTCGGGATCGTGCGCTATAACGCTTGCCTGCTGCGTCAACACATCCCAACCCGATGCACGGCGCATCTGATACGACATAGCCGTGCGGACCTGCGGAAGAAGTAAAGCGAGGCGATCGTCGATCTATCGCCGATGGCGGAAACCACTGCTCCACGCGTCGATCCGGCTGAAACTTAGGCGCATACGAGTCGGCCCTAGTCAATGGTGCGAGATAGAAGCAAACTTCTCTGAACGCCGATAGTAACTGCGAGGCCAGCTGCGCACCTCAGCCGGAGTAGTAGGTCTAGGCCAACTCACATTGTCGATCTTGGCGTATCCACCCGAATGCCATCGGCCGACAATATGCCCGAAAAGCCACGAAGTTAACCAAAACTCACATTTGGAAAACTTGGCGTCTGTTCTGCAGTCTGGAGAACTCGGCCACGATCCTTAAATGCTCGCGTACTCGCTCTGGCGAGAATAAACCAAGATGTCATCAATGAACACTATCACAAGCGTGTCCAAAAATGGCGAACACTGGTTCGCCAGATCCGTAAATACGCGGAGCATTGGTCGGCCGAAAGACATGACCACACGAACTCATAATGCGTCACGGGTCGGAATGCGATCCTAGGGACATCGCCTCTGACTTCGTGCACGATGATAGCAGATCACGAGATCAATCTTGGAGAAACATCTCGCGCCCTGTTGGTCGAACAAATCATCGATCACAGGAAGGGTATCATTCTTAATGGTCACCTTGTTGCATTTTTGTAATCAACACACGTGCGACGTCTGTCCTGCTTCTTCACGAACAATGTCGGCGCTCCCGAGGAGAAACACTAGGCGATGAAGCCGCCTCCGGCAAATCTCTCGGTGGTCCTTGACTCTCTCTCGGCGGTGCCGTCTGTATGGCGGAATGGAAATAGGCAGTGTGCAGCACATCGATACAAAACTCTATCTCCTCTCGAGGATACGAGGTCATGCAGAAGCTCGTCGAGAACTCTCGACTACGAGGCCCGAAAATCTGGTACGCGCCGATTATCAAACACGAGCGAGATGGTAGATGTACCCTTACGCACCGTCTTCCTAGCCTTGGTAGGAAATAAACCTACCGCCGGCGTCGGTGTTCCTCGCTCACTCAACAGGCTCCTGGAAGCTGGAACCGTACTACCCTCTCCTGCGGTCTACATTGGCGTAGCAAGAAGCTAGCCAATCCGTACCCGTGATCGCGTAAATCGGTCATATCGACTCTGTCAAGTCGGCTGAGTAAAGCGGCAGTGTATATAATCCTTTGGACAAGCCTATATACCAGAGCTACCAAGATCACCCGCTGGCGTAGCTACCTCGAAAGGGTCTATGGACTCGGGATCTATCCACATCCTACTAGTGATAAGGGAGATATATGGGCCAGTAGAACCGGATCAATCAGGCATACGTCAAATCCGAGCGATAAGGTACATGGCGACGCTCAGTGAGGCCTCACGATCTTGCCCGGTGGACAAGGCATAAATGCGATTCTGGACGCTAGAAGCTGAGACCAGCGCCACGACCTATCTGCGACTCTTTGGTCCATGGTACCGCCTCGGCGAGTATGCTGGAGGCGAAGAGACGGCCGTGAAAGAACTGTGGTGACTCACCACCCGTGGCGCTCTGGATCGGGCGATCTGCAAAGTGACCTGCGGCATGGCCAAGCGAGCTCCGAGCAGTACCACGATTCCGTAATGGGACCTGCGCGTCAGCCACAGTGAGGCGGTGGTCCCGTCGGCGGCACCTCTGCTACTGCGGGCGTTTGAAGTCACAGGGCCTGATACGCCTCGAATATCCGGTGTCCCGAGGCGGAGCGAGTGCTCTGGTGTTGTGGTGCAAATCTAGGCTAGCTGCGAGGCCGCCCACCACGATAGCTACCAAAGACCACAGCGTCACGGTGCCTGCTGCATCTGTCATCAACCACGTCGCTCTCGCTCTTGCATCTAAGTGCATGAGCTGCGTGCGGGTAATATCCATACAGGTGAAGAGCCACCGCGCTGAACTTCGACCATATAATCATCTGGCGGTGGCGTAGCGATGCACCACATCCTCCATGCTCTGCTGCAGCGAGGGCATATCGAGCAGCGAATCAAACTCAGCGTTGTACTCACTGGCGTGCGCCTCTGCGTCCGTGACAAAAACTTGTCGGCGTGCCTCGCCGTGCTGGAGGCAAAGTGAGTGAGAAAAGCCTCGAGAACTTCGTCCCAGTAGGCGGGGCGCGTGCTCTCCCGGGATAACTCCGTGAATCAAACCAATCATTGCGGTATCCACGCGACCTATGTGAGCGAAGATCCACGGACTCGGTCTGAAGCCTTGATCACTCGCGTGATCTCTGGCGGCGGATGAACTCCTGCGGATCATCCTCGAGCCTCGACCGTAGAACTTCTGGCGGGCTCTGACTCGAGAAAATCCGTAGCGCATGGCCCATGCGATCTCGGGTGAACGCGAACCTTCTGGGCCAGGCTAACTGCGTCGGCCTATCACCGTGTGCCCGCGATCACGGCGATGGCGCGACCATCTCACCGTAACCCGTCTAAATGCTCGGTGTGGGGTGGTGTCGCGACGAACCGGGCGTGGTGGTGCCTTACCGGGCACCTAGTGATATAACATCGAGTAATCGGAATATAACACATAACATGAAACAATGTAAGGAGACACATGTTTATTTGAAGAAAAGTTGCCTTTGGCGTATATATATATAAAAACTTAAATCACGAGCGATTCATCCCATTTCAACTCGCCCAGCGGTACTACGGACCTGCGAATGATATGACAATAACGGGACGGGGCGCCCGTACCACGAATGGCTACAACAGCGAGGACTATACGAATAAGCCTCGGAAGCGGAGCTTCAGCAACGCGTGATCCTAGGCGAGGATCGGCGGGTGTACCTCACTGCGGCATGAGCGCGGCCCGAAGGAAGTCGGTCTGGCAATTGCAGTATGTGGCGAAAATCACGTAAATGAAATCATAGTAGTCTATATAAGCGGGAGACATGTATGATAACCAAACTCTGATTCGCGATAAATAGCGGGCATGTCAAGTCGGGGCTCGTGCGCCAAAGTCATCACTCAAATACAACTATGGGTCTCGCCCGCACATTAATCATGCGTGGAATACCTTCCTCACTGCCGTGATCTATGATATAAAGCACCACATGAACACGGGTCCACGTGTCATAATAAACGTGCGGGGTAAATGCGAAGGCATAGCCACTACTAAAACCCACAGTGCAGCAAGGTCATAAAGCGTATCATGAGATCTGTCTAGGCCACATGATCGTCTTTGGCCGCGATATCTAATGTGAGAAAAATGCTCCTGATGCTATCTCCCTTAAGAAGAATATGTTACCGTAGTACTTGATCCTATAAAGTAATAAGCGTCTATCAAACTCTTGAGCGTAGAATAAACTAAGTGCAAAGTCCACAAATTCTCGACAATTTGGGCGAGAACTTCCTTTGTCTCTACTAACTTTGCCACCTTTTTCAAGGTCGAATTTCAATAATAGCCACATTTAAGGCCGCTTCAGCTAACCACAAAGGGGATTACACGCCTTTACAGGAGGCGTAAAATTCCGCCCCACAATGATACAAAACAAACCAATAATTTCTCACGAATGAGGTTTTATACTTTTCAACACCAATTAGGTCAGTTATAAGTCAAGTCTCTTATCTTTTGAAAATCACAAAGCCATCGCGACCGAACGAGCAGTATTGGTGTCTTACCGCACCCAAGTAGACATCCAGGTAATGTCAGTGAACATAAAACAAGACATGATATAATATAAAATGTGAAACGATGTCTGAGAAAACTTGCCTTACGGCATATATATAAATAAACTTGAGCGATTACGTCCCGCACACAAACCACACTGGCGATCTACGGACCTCAGAATGATATGGCAACAGCGGGACGGGGCCCGCCATACCACAGATATGGCACCTACTGACGAGGACTATACGAATAAGCCTCGGGAGAAGCGGAGCTTCCAATGGCTGTGACCATGGCGGATCAGCAGTGTACCTCTACTGCGGCATGAGCGGCCCCGAAGAAGTCGATACTGGCGGTACCAAGTATGTGGCGAAAAATAATGTAAATGAAATCATAGCGATCCATATAAAGCAGAGACATGTATGATTAGCAAACTCTGATTCGCGATAAATAGCGATCGTGTCAAGTCGAGGACTTCGCCCTCAAGTTATCACTCGAGTATAACTATGGGTCTCGCGCCCATGACATCAATCATGCGTGGAATACCTTCCGCTGTAGGCGATCTATGATATAAAAGCACGAGGAACACCTGCATGAACACGGGTCCGCTGTGTCATAATAAAGCCGTCACGGGGTAAGTCACGAAGGCATAGCCGCTACTAAAACGGTACCAACAAGGTCATAAAGCGTATCATGAGATCTGTCTAGGCCGTCGCATGATCAAAGGCGGCCTCGCGCGATATCTAATGTGCGCGTCTAGCCTGGAACTTCATGACTCGCGTAGGCCAACCTCGTAGGCCGCGTAGGTATTCCTCGCGTCGGTGCTTCTCCCGGTATCCGCTGGACTCGCGGTCGCGTAGCCCATGAACCGCGTGACCATAAAGGCCGCGCTAACACGAAACTCTCGTAGCTCGCATGGGTCCGGGACCGCGTAGGTATCCTCGAATCATAGTCACCTGCGCACTGAGTATTACCGCGTCGGAGGCGACAACCTCGGGATCAAGTGAAGGTGGTGGTATAATACCAACATACTTGGTGATCGTTAAACAACTTAAGCGCAATCGAAACCCCTTTACAATCATCACGAATGCTAACACGCGTAGCATCTGGCATGTCTTATCAAATCAACGAGAAAGTATTACAAGATTACCACAAACCAACACAATCGAGTTATTCACACAAGGTACTTTCTACTATATGATTAACAAGGTCGGGTTTTATCCCCGAAGTGCCATACATTATCTCTTTTAAAGATCCGTTTCTTTCACAAAAGTCACCTGATACAGTAGTATAAAAATGGGGACTATCTTTTAAGTAAACCAAAACAACTTCTCTTTGTAAATCAAGTAACAATATTCTTTCCAAATGTTCAAGTTTGCCTAATTTCAAATACTCGAGTTTCTCATTTTTGAAAGGTTTGGTAGTCAGTAGTATTAATCACTTAATGATATAATTCTCTTTTAAAACCATTTGAGAAACATATACCTTATATGTGAGTAGGTTATTCTTGTTTATAACAATCTTATAACGTGACCGTGATCTAGGAAATGTAATATCATTTTGTCTCATCTTACACATGCGGATGGAGGTTTCTCTTGGTTTAATAATACTTAATTAGTCAATGCATTTCCCTTTATTAAGCTTGCGTAGTGCATTCGATACTTATTGATTTCGAAATCGGTAAAACATTATTCCTTTTAAAAACCAAGTACTCATTACTCACGAATGAGGTTTCACTTTTTACAAAATTGATTAATTCAATTAAGTCAAGTCTCTTATCTTTTAAGATCAAGTCTCTTAACTTCTTAAATCAATAAATCATTCCTTTTATCTCTCTTAGCCGTTATACCTAACTTCCCGTAAAGCTAGTATAACTCTTGGCTTTAAAACCAAGTATTACTCTTACATTAAAAATGATTGATGTTAACTTTTGAAATACTTCAAGATTATTGAGGCTTAAGTCAAAAGACATTGCGTAATTATTATTAGATTAACAGCGTCGTCTCTGTACTATATATATTTTAAAATATCATGCTCAAGAGTATAGGAAGAATCACGTACCTCGCGGCGATTATCGACTATTAGCAAATAGCTCCAAATCTTGCGTAGTCAGGCTGGCCTTTTCCACCCTCCAGGTAGAATACGCTACTCGCGATCTTGACTTATAGCGGTTATATAAGTCTATCAACCTGCATTAATATTCTCAGGCGATTTGATTAAAGTCTTTCTGTAATATCCTTACATTACAGTTCAATTCTCTTCTATGAATCTTATATTCATTTCTATACTACTACGTTATGTAATTTCCAATTACAATAGAGACAAGATATTTACCTCGATAAGCCCATAATTATCCAAGTTTAAATGTCGATCTGAGCAACGTTTAGCTCTACTGCAGGCGCTCCAACCGCTCCAAACAACCCTTAGAATTTCTACGCCATACACTTAATACTTCAGGCTATGAAGATTTTCCTTAGGGTTTCGGTTTGAGACAAAAAGGACATAAGGTAGTATTTAGGACTCTACGTATAGAGGTAACTTTTGGAATACTACAAGGTATAAGGCTAAGGTATTTTGGGTATGGTAACAATACTTGGAGTATTTCTACCAAGAGGGTACCTCTCGGCCACACCACTAGGAGGGGTGTCTCGGCTAGAACACCTGAGGGAGAGGGTGGTTTCGGTGAGGCCTTATCAAGGGGAGGGGATGGCTTGGGCGAACACAACCAAAGGGAGGGAGGATTTTAGGCTTGGAAGGTTTGATTTGTGGATGAAGAACTCTTCATCAAGAGGGGTATTTATAGGACTTTTAAGGGCTAGGATGAAGCGAAGTGCAAGGCAAGTGTATGGTGAGGATTTGCCCGAGTGCACCTAACCCTCCGCGAAACATTGACCCGTGTTTTAAGCCCCAAAACCGTGTTGATCGTCGAGGCGCACTTGGCGTCCACGAGGTGACAAGTGTCGCCTCCGTTGATCTAAAATGTTTCGTCTCTCGGAAAAATCCATAAAAATAATAAATAACATACGGAATTTTCAAATGTGAGTTTTGTAAAACGTTTCGTCGGAAATCCATTCGTTTGATGAGTTGTGCCCAAAAATCGTCCGAGGCCTAATCTGTAAGGCTAAACTTCTCGTGCGCCCTCGTACATACTGCGGAAATGCGGGGTATAACATTCTCCTCAGAAACATTCGTCGAATGTTCATGTAATCTCAAAACAAGCGTCGCGGTATAGTCTTCTTGCTATACTTACGAAAACAATCATGCCACTGCCCTGATACAACAGCGCGAATACTTACATCCGAGTCCACGAGGAATCCATCCATCATCTACAAAACTCCCACCCGAGGCTAAAAGATACTCCCGCGCCTGCTTTACAAAAGCGATGATCACGTCTATGTTCTTAACACGTGCTGCTTCCCTTACTGCGTGTCGTACCTGCTCATTACACTCGAACTCTTTCTCATAACTTATCAAATTTCTGCTACTGCTTCAGTTTCCAAAATCTCGGGTTACTACCACCAACTTGGTCATCAGTACTGGGAACATTATGGGTGGATCTCCGATACCTTCTCGAACATAACAACACGAAAATGGGCCTTACGGCCTCGCGTTGGGCCAATGCCAACTATAGGCAGCTTGGCCTATCCTCGAAGGATCTGAAAACGCTCAGTACCTCGGGCTAAGTTTCCTCGGTTTTCCAAAACTCGTCGCACCTAGCCACGCCTGTGAAAGCGGTATGAACCAATAATCGAACGCACCAACGTGAACAATCGGCCGGCACTTACACTTCGCCCTGAGGCTTCGTAAGGCGACATCAAACTGAAATGGTAGTTATAAAACACTCCCTCAGCGGAGGCAACAATCCTCACTACCCACGAAAACCAAACAGCGGCGGGGCGAATGCGTCTGGAGACTCACTGAGTTCTAACCTGCTGGTAAAACTTCGAAACGAAAATAAGCGTAGCAGGGCTCGGCGCTGGCGTAAGGTGGCGGGCACCTCGTGCGAGCACAACCTTCTGATATAATCATCTCGCATAACCATTGCCGAGTACACGGCCACCCGAAAGACAAGATGGTGACCTCGTCGGCCGACTACTGGTCGAGCGCGTCCACGAACTCGTCTGATGGTTAACTAAACTTGGGCCTAACACCCTGTGACCCTACCACGGAGGACCGCTGGCCCGGCCACGCGAAGCAGTGCGGGTTGACGCGGCGTGGCCTCAACCCGACCCACTTTCGCGCCAAAACACTTGCTCCCGTCCGGAACAATCTCGCTAATCAAGTTACGAAAACCTAAGCGGTCTTCTTAGCTCGGCTACCCTCTTTCATTCACACTACTCGGGGCTTATCCCATGACCATGCTCGCGTGTACTATGCACTCGATAAGGGTCAAACATAAACTAAATCTTTTACTAGAGATGGCCTTGCCTCTAAGGTCTCCACGTATAAAACTCTAAGGCTCTTTCCCTTATCCCCCGATCTTACCCTTTTAACTAACCATGATTTCTAATCGCGATTATCCACATCCAATCTCTAGAAGGTTAAGGATATACACATGTCTCTTGCACCGCTCGCTTAGTCGTTCTAATCAAACACGCCAGTAGTGGCATTGCTAGGAAGATGATGGCGGTCAGCGATCATGAAGGTGAGTCCTCTGCTTACATCCCTCCTACTAGGACATCCTTTGACACATAATGGCCACGCGGTAGCGAGTAAAACAAGTACCAACTAAAAGGCGACATTCCGGGATGGCGCTGTCTGTGTGAACGAGGGAGCGAATCCGGTGGTGGAACTACGTGTAGGTGAGCGGAAGCTGCGGGCTCGACGACTCGGCTTATCCCAGCGTCACGAACTCAGGTGGAGGACCACTCTGCTTGGTGGATGTGCGTATCTAATCTGTTCTTTGAGGTGGTTCGCCTCGAAAGTTACCAAAGGACCTTCTTCATTACAGCCTCTTATAGCATCGCTTGGTTAACCGTCGATCTCTACGTTTCTCGGCTGCGTGCATAAGCGTACACGGCCATGCTCGAGCCTAAGCGAAGAATTACTCCTGCGACCCTCTCTTAGATATTCGTCAAGACTCGCGGTACATCGGTATACTCTCTGGTAGCCACGTCCAGCTAATGAGTCGTCTCTTTGCAATCTATACTTTACGCTCTTGCAGTCGTGGGCGAAGGTTGACTAACATGGTCGCGATGGAGCCCGATCTTGTGCTAAACTCTGTGAAATTTGGTGGCGTGTGAACTCCCGAATGAAACACCACGGTGATGATTGGGCTGTGCCTAGTAACCTACATGCTCTACTCGCGACTCCGCCATTTGCCTTGCCTCACAGGCGGGTTGCCTTCAGCGGAGCATAGCGGTGGGGAAAGAAATACGTTAGAGGTCCGACTTATAACCTGACTCTAAGCACGATCTCGAGTGAGAAGAATGAAACCGATCCTAAATATCCTATAGCCTCACGATTATTGGTGTAGTGCGCTGTAGATAATCAAGACTCACTAGATCTGATGCGTAGACACTTTCAGGATTAAGCGCTCGATACCACTTTTGTCACGACCGAACGAGCGTGGTGGTGCCTTACCCGGGCACCCAGTAGGCATCGTAGTGTCAGCGGAACATAAAACAAGACATGATATAATATAAAATGTGAAACGATGTCTGAGAAAACTTGCCTTACGGCATATATATAAATAAACTTGAGCGATTACATCCCCTTTTACAAACCACACTTGCCAGTACTACAGACCTACAGAATGATATGACAACAGCGGGCGGAGGCCCGCCGTACCACGAATGGCACCTACAACAGCGAGGACTATACGAATAAGCCTCGGAGAAGCGGAGCTTCCCAACCAATGACTGACCACATGGCGAGGATCGACCTTTGGTGTACCTCTACTGCGGCATGACGCGGCCCGAAGGAGGTCGATCAGCGGTACAGTATGTGGCGAAAAATGCGTAAATGAAATCATAGCGATCTATATAAAGCAGGAGACATGTATGATTAGCAAACTCTGATTCCTGATAAATAGCGATCATGTCAAGTGGGGACTCCGCCTCAGTCATCACTCAAGTATAACTATGGGTCTCACGCCCACAGCATCAATCATGCCGTGGAATACCTTCCTCATCGACGATCATGATATAAAAGCACCGAGGAACACACATGAACACGGGTCCACGCTGTGTCATAATAAAGCCGTCTGGAGTAAGTGCGAAGGCATGGCCAGGCTACTAAAACACAGTACCAACAAGGTCATAAAGCGTATCATGAGATCTGTCTGACGTCACATGATCAAAGGCCCACTTCGCCGCGATATCTAATGTGCGCGTCTAGCCACTGGAACTTTCCGCGACTCGCGTAGGCCAGCCTCATAGGCGCGTGAGGTATTCCTCGCGTCGAGGTAGCTACTCCCGTATCACGCTGGACTCGCGATCGCGTAGCGCGTGAACCGCGTGACCATAAAGGCGCGCTAACACGAAACTCGTAGCTCCGCATAGGTCCGGGACCGCGTGAGGTATCCTCGAATCATAGTCACCGCAGCACGAGTATTACCGCGTCGGAGGCGACAACCTCGGGATCAAGTGAAGGTGAGTGGTATAATACCAACATGCGGTGATCGTTAAACAACTTAAGCGCGATCGAGAAACCCGCTTTACCTGATCATCACGAGATACTAACACGCGTATCATCTGGCGTGAGTACTTATCAAATCAACAAGAAAGTATTACAAGATTACCTGAGCCAACCTGATCAAGTTATTCACACGAGGTACTTTCTACTATATGATTAACAAGGTCGGGTTTTTATCCCCAAGTACTTCATACATTATCTCTTTTTAAAAGATCGTTTCTTTCACAAAGTCACCTGATACAAGTAGTATAAAAATAGAGGACTATCTTTTTAAGTAAACCAAAACACTTCTCTTTGTAAAATCAAGTAACAATATTCTTTCCAAATGTTCAAGTTTGCCTAATTTCAAATACTCAAGTTTCTCATTTTGAAAGGTTTAGTAGTCAGTAGTATTAATCACTTAATGATATAATTCTCTTTTAAAACCATTTGAGAAACATATGCCTTATATGTGAGTAGGTTATTCTTGTTTATAACAATCTTATAACAATGACCATGATCTAGGAAATGTAATATCATTTGTCTCGTCTTAACTTATGCGGATGGAGGTTTCTCTTGGTTTTAATAATACTTAATTAGTCAATGCATTTCCCTTTATTAAGTATTTGTTGTAGTGCATTCGATACTTATTACGATTTAGAAATCGGTAAAACATTATTCCTTTTAAAACCAAGTACTCATTACTCACGAATGAGGTTTCACACTTTTACAAAATTGATTAATTCAATTAAGTCAAGTCTCTTATCTTTTAAGATCAAGTCTCTTAACTTCTTAAATCAATAAATCATTCCTTTTATCTCTCTTAAGTAGTTATACCTAACTTCCGTAAAGCTAGTATAACTCTTAAACTTTAAAACAGTATTACTCTTACATTAAAAATGATTGATATTCTTTTGAAATACTTCAAGATTATTCGGGCTTAAGTCAAAAGACATTGTCGTAATTATTATTCGATTAACACGTCGTCTACCGTACTATATATATTTTAAAATATCATGCTCAAGAGTATAGGAAGAATCGCATACCTCGCGGCGATTATCGACTATTAGCAAATAGCTCCAAAGTATTGTAGTCAGGCTAGCCTTTTCCACCCTCAGAGTAGAATACGCTACTCGCGATACTTGAACCTATAGCGGTTATATAAATCTATCGACTTGCATTAATATTCTCTTGAGGCGATTTGGTTAAAGTCTTTTCTGTAATATCCTTCTATTACAGTTCAATTCTCTTCTATGAATCTTATATTCATTTCTATACTACTACAGTATGTAATTTCCAATTACAATAGGGGGACAAGATATTTACCTCGATAAGCCCATAATTATCCAAGTTTAAATGTCGATCCTGAGCAACGTTTAGCTTCGTACTGCGGCGCTCCAACCCGCTCCAAACCACCCTTAGAAGTTCTACGCCACTTCTACTTAATACTTCAACCGGCTATGAAGATTTTCCTTAGGGTTTCGGTTTGAGACAAAAAGGACATAAGGTAGTATTTCCGGGCTCTACGTATAGAGGTAACTTTTGGAATACTACAAGGTATAAGGCTAAGGTATTTTGGGTATAGTAACAATACTTGGAGAGTATTTCTACCAAGAGGGGGGGTACCTCTTGGCCACACCACTAGGAGGGGGGGTGTCTCGGCTAGAACACCACAAAGGGGGAGATGGGTGGTTTTGGCCAAGGCCTTTTCAAGGGGGAGGGGGATGGCTTGGACGAACACAACACAAAGGGAGGGAGGGATTTTAGGCTTGGAAGGTTTGATTTGTGGATGAAGAACTCTTCATCAAGAGGGGGGTATTTATAGGACTTTTAAGGGCTAGGATGAAGCCAAGTGCAAGGCAAGTGTATGGTGGGGATTTGCCCAAGTGCACCCTAACCTACTCCACAAAACATTGACCCATGTTTTAAGCCCCAAAACCATGTTGATCGTCCGTGGAGCGCCACTTGGCCGTCCACTCGAGGGTGACAAGTGTCGCCTCGGTTAATCTAAAATGTTTCGTCTCTCGGAAAAATCCATAAAAATAATAAATGACATAGCGGAATTTTCCGTCATGAAGTTTGTAAAACGTTTCGTCGGAAAACCATTCGTTTTGTGAGTTGTGCCCAAAAATCGTCCTAGGCCTAATCTTTAAGGCTAAACTTCTCTACGTACGCCCTCACGTACATACTCTGGAAATACGGGGTATAACACAAACCATTCTTTTACCTACATAAAGTGGTTATAACAAACTTCCCATAAAGCCGTTATAGCACTTTATGTTTTAAACCAACCAATTACCACTATAAACATTTATGAGGCCAATAGGGCTCGTTCATTAACTTTCCAAGTACCGTTACTAACGGATAAGACTTTACTACTTTTTCCACACAATGAAACCCTTTACACTTTGTATCAAGTCAAGACACAAAGAAATCAAATTCCTTTAACAACGTGCGTCTACCGCACTATATATTTACAAATAGTAAATGCTGAAGAGGATAGGAAGAATCGCATACCTCATGACGATTGTCGACAATAAGCAAAATGCTCCGCAGTACTATCTCCCTTAAGAAGAATATGTTACCGTAGTACTTCAATCTATAAGGGTCGTAAAAGCGTCTATCAAACTCTAGCTTGAGCGTAGAATAAACTAAGTGCAAAGTCCCTAAATTCTCGACAATTTGGACAGAACTTCCTTTGTCTCTACTAACTTTGCCACCTTTTCAAGGTCGAATTTCAATAACCAACGCCACATTTAAGGCACACAACTCGGCTAACCACAAAGAGGATTACACGCCTTTATGGGGCGTAAAATTCACCCACAATGATACAAAACAAACGATAATTTCCATGCCAATCTTGGCCAACAATATCACGATACTAACCCCTTTCAACTCTTTTCCAATCCAAATTCTTAGGTCTAACATGATATCTAGCCTAGACATCTTAACAAATACAATTGTTATACCTGTATTTTGAGTATATGCGTGGGGCGTGCGTAGAAAAGTTTGAAGCTTAAAGTAGGCTTGGCGATTTTATTTTGTGCGCGGCACGGTTAAGTCGTTTTTGGTAAGCGTTTTACATAACTTGCGAAGGAAAATTCGGCTATGTCATTTTTAATTTTTGCGGATTTTTAGAGACAAAACATTTTGGACCAGCGAGAGGCGACACTTGGCACCTATCATTGGTGGGCGTGTGAGGCGACACGTGGGACGATTGGTCTTGGCTTTTGTCAGTAGTTGGTAAGATATTTACGAGGTTTTAAGGAGTAGGGTCTAGGGGCACTTGGGCATATCTTGGCCTCCTTGCCCCCTTAGCTAGATCTTGACCCATGGTCTTCCTATAAATACCCTTCCCCGCTGAAGACTTCTTCGTCCGTTCCTAAACTTTCCTAAGTCTTGAGGCTCTCCCTTTGAATAGTGTCTCGTCCAAGAGTCCCCTCCCCTTTGAGAAGGCCCTTTGGTGAGCCCCCTCCACTTGGCGAGTACCTCCTGGTGGGGTTGGTAGAGGGTATACACACACTTGTGGTGTTGTCTCATATAAATACCCACTCTTGGTGAAATACTCTCAAAGTATTGTTCTTATACCAAAATACCTTAGTAGTATACCTTGTAGTATTCCAAAGTTACCTCTATCGTAGAGGCAGAATACTACCTTATGTCCTTTGTCTCATAAGAAACCCAAGGAAAATCTTCATACTTGGTTGAAGTATTAAGTAGAAGTTGCGTAGAACTTCTAAGGGTTGTTTGGAGCGGGTTGGAGCACCAGTAGGAGCTAACGTTGCTCGGGATCGACATTTTAACTTGGATAATTATGGGCTTATCGAGGTAAATATCTTGTCTCCGCTTTTGTAATTGAGTATATACAATTGAAGTATAAGAATTAAGTATAAGGTATATCTGAGGAAAGTATATAGAAGAGAATTGAAGTGTAATAGAAGGATATTCTGGAAAAGACTTGAAGCGAAATCATATCGGAAGATTAACTGCGAGTAGTCTAGACTTTAATAGACTTGTATAGATTATAGGTTGAAGTCTGCGGTAGCGTATTCTACTCGGAGGGTGGAAAAGGCTAAGCGGACTACGATGCGTTGGGCGTTTTGCTTATAGTCGATAAATCGTCACGAGTTATGTGATTCTTCCTATACTCTTGGCATGATATTTTAAAGAATATATATATAATGCGGTAGGCGTACGTGTGTTAACTGAATAATAATTTCGGCAATGTTTTTTGACTTAAGCCTGAATAATAATTACGGCAATGTCTTTTGACTTAAGCCTGAATAAAGAGAATCTGAAATATTTCAAAAGAATTAAGAAACCTTTTTGAAAGAAGAGTAACACTTGGTTTTAAAAGCTTAATAGTTATACTAGCTTTATGGGAAGTTAGGTATAACGGCTTAAGAGTGATAAAAAGAATGATTTATTGATTTAAGAAGTTAAGAGACTTGATCTTAAAAGATAAGATACTTGACTTAATTGAATTTTGTTAAAAATTGTGAAACCTCATTCGTGAGTAATGAATACTTGGTTTTTTTTTAAAGGAATAAATGTTTCTTGATTTGAATCGAATAAGTATCGAGCATGGACCACAGCGCTAATAAAGGAAATGTTTTGACTAATAAAGTATTATTAAAACGGTAGAAACTTCCATCTGCATAGAAGCTAAGATGAGACAAAATGATATTACATTTCCTAGATCATGATTCTTTGTAATAAGATTGTTATGAACAAGAATAACCTACTACACATAAGGTATATGTTTCTCAAATTGTTTTAAAGGATTATAACTATGAACTACGAAACCTTTGAAAATGAGAAACTTGAGTAATTGAAATTAGGCAAACTTGCGTTTGGAAAGAATATTGTTACTTGATTTTACAAAGAGAAGTGTTTTGATTTACTTGAAGATAATCACTCTATTTTCATATCTACGAGTATTGTGTGACTATTTGTGAAAAACGGATCTCTTAAAGAATTAATGTATGAAGTACTTTGGGGATAAAAATCGATCTTGTTAATCATATAGTAGAAAGTACCTTGTGTGAATAACTTGATTGTGTTGGTTTGTGATAGCCTTGTAATACTTTCTTGTTGATTTGATAAATAAACATGTTAGGATCTTACGTGTGTTAGTATCTTGTGATGTTTGTGTAAAGGGTTTCCGCTTGATTGTGCTTATGTTGTTTAAGCGATTAAGCGTTATGTTGGTATTATATCACTCACCTTGATCCGGGGTTAAGGCGCCTCCGTCACGGGGTAGACTTCGGTAGTCTGTGTGACCTATGATTCGAGAATACCTCATGCGGGTCGGGGGCTATCACGGAGCTCACGAGTTCGAGTTAGTGTGCGGGGTTATACCTCATGCGGTCTATGTGGCCCATGCGAATGGCGAGTCGGGGCGGTCGGGAGTAGCTACCCTCGATGCGAGAATACCTCATGCGGGCCGTTGGGTGGCCTATGCGGGCTGCGGGAAGTTCGAGGCTAGGCGCGCATTAGATCTGAGCGAGTGGCGGCTTTGATCATGTGGCGATGCAGGCAGATCTCGTGATCTGATTTATGACCTTGTTTGTATTGTAGGTTCTAGTAGTCGGCTATGCCATTACTTACCGTGCGGTTTTATGATGACACATGTAGGACACGGTGTTCATGTATTCCTTGGTGCTTTTATATCATAGGCTGGCGGTGAGGAAGGTATTCACGGGCGTGATTGATGTTGTGGGCGTGAGACCCGTTGTTATATTTGAGTGATGACTTTGAGGCGTGAGTCACGACTTGACATATTGCTTAATTATTGTGAGCGTAGTTTGGTTATCATACATGTCTCACTTTATATAGACTACTATGATTTCATTTCTGATATTTTCATTTCACATACTTGGTACTGTTATCTTGACCTCGCTTGAAGTGCGTTCATCTGCGAGTTGAGCTACACCGATCGTTGATCCTAGCTCTCGAGTCACGATTCGGCGTTTGGTAAGCTCCGTTTCTCAGGAGGCTTATCGATGGTATAGTCCGCATCGTAGTAGGTGCTTACATTGAGGTATGGCGGGGCCACTGTCCATTGTTATCATGTCACTCTTAGAGGTTTGTAATCTTGTTGTGGGCGAGTTGTAAAAGGATGTAAGCGTTGGATTTAAATTGATTTATATATGTCAGAAAGGCAAGTTTCTCAGTTATTGTTTCTTACTTCATAATATTTTCATGTCTTGCTTTATGTTCAGATTACTCGATTTTTGTATCACTAGGGTGCAGGGTAAGGCACGATCACGGGCAGGTTGGTCGTGACAAAAGTGGTATCGAGCGATTAATCCTCGGAAAGTGTCTCTGAGCCGTATCTAGTAGAGTCTTGATTATCGGTGTGTTGTGCGCCACCATGTCGAGGCTATAGGATATTTAGGATTGGTTTCTATTCTTCTCACTCTGAGATCGTGCCTTAGAGTGTGTTGTAAGTTGGACCCCTCTAACGTATTTCTTTCCTGCAGTTATGCCTCGCGTAAGGCAACGAGCCGGGAGGGCAAAGCGGCGAGGAGGCTGAGTAAATCTGAGAGGTTCTGACGAGGGCTGGGCCCAATCATCACACGGGTGGTGTTTGATCGGGGAGTTATGCTCGTCACGGCCCAGCGAGTTTAGCGGCGACAGATTCTCTGCGGCCATGATAGTTGAACCTTGATTCCATGGCCGGAGCAGAGAATATAGATTGCAAAAGGCGCCGCGTTACTAGCTAGGGATTTAGCGACCCGAGAGCATTTTATGTATCGATTTATCACGGGTCTTGATATTTGTCTAAGAGGTTGTGCAAGTAATTCTTGATTAGGCTTGAGCATGGCTGCGTTCGGGCTTATGTGCAGCAGATTGAAAGCGTAGAGATCGGCGGGTTAACGAGGACAAGAAGAGGGCGAGCAAGAAGTCCTTTGGTAACTTTGGCGAATCACCTGGCCAATTAGATATGCGCGTCCGCGGTCACGAGTGTTCCTCCAAAGGTTGAGCGTTCGGGGTGGCGGAGTTGGTGAGCTCGAGCTTCGGTTCCACGGCTACTGGCGTAGGTTCGGCCAGTGAGTCGATTTTCCCGGTATTCACGGTGTAATGAGGCGTCGTCGGGAATGTCGTCTTTTAGTTGGTACTTGTTTCGTGGCGATCGGGGCCGTGTGTCGAAAGGATGTCCTTGTAGGAGGACTCGGCCCGGATCGGTGGGTCGTCATCTTCCTGCTATCGCCCACATGGTAGGTTTGATTAGAACGACTAAGGAGAGTGAAGCGATGAATCTGGTATATCCTTAACCTCTAGAGTTTAGTACATGTAAGATGAGTATATCTTAAGTATTATGTTGGATAACATAAGTGAGAAATTGTGATTAGAAATCATGGTTAGAAGCAGGGAAGATTGGGGATAGGAAAAGTGTGAGCCTTAGAGCTTTATACGTAGAGACCTTAGAGGTAAGGCCGTCTCGGGTAAAGATGTATTGTTATGTTTGATCCTTATCGGGTGCATAGTGCACGTGAGCTATGTTTGTATAATAAGTCCTGAGTAGTGTGAAATGAAAGAGGGTAGTTGAGCTAAGAAGACGCTAGGTTTTCATAGCGTGATTAGTGAGAGTTTTCGGATCGGGAGCTAGTGTTTTGCGGCGTTGCGGGTCGGAGTTGAGGCCACGTTGCGGGTCGACCGCGGCTTTGTATGGTGGTGGGGTCGGTTGTGGTAATCGCGGTGGTAGGGTCACGGTGTTAGGCCCAGTTTAGTTAACCATCGTGCGAGTTCGTGGATCGTTAAACCCGATGATCGGGCGATGAGTCGGTCCTCTTGTCTTTCGATCAAGGTATTTACTCGCGAGTTATGCGAGATGTTTTTATCGGGGAAGGTTGTAAGGCTGCAGGTGCCTACTTTCACCTTATGGCGATGTGAAGCCAGTGGTGGCTATTTCGTTTTTGGAAGTTTTACGAGCGGGGTTAGGAACTGGTGAGTCTCGATGCGCATTCGCCCCGGGCGGTGTTTGGATTTCGGGGTATGTGAGTATTGTTGCCTCTGTTGAGGAGTGCTTTTATAACTAACATTTGGTATTCGGATATCGCCTTACGAAGCCTCGTAGGCGGAAGTGTAAGTTTGGTCGATTGGTTCGATGTTGGCAAAGTTCGGATAGTGGGTTCATACTTGTTTGGCGGGATGGGGATGGGTGAAGCCTATCCGGTGAGGTTATCGGCGGCTCGGAATCAGCGAAGTCGTGCGGATGATCGGCGGCGGCGCTTGGAGTTGAGTTGGCGGTGGGTCTTCCGAAGGTACCACCGGAGAGTGGCGAGTTTTGGAAAATAGAGGAAAGCGTGGCGAGTTACTTTGGGCCTTTTAGTCATGAGAATAATAGGCCAAGTTGCCTATAAGCTTGCTTGCCGTCCGGCGTAGGAGGCAATCATCCGATCTTTCATGTTGCTATGTTCGGAAGAGTATGGAGATCCATCAGAATGTTCCCGATTAATGATGACCAAGTTAGAGATAGTAACCCGAGTTTTGGAACGAATCGATGCAGGTTTGGTAAGAAAGAGTTCGAGTGTGCGAGAAAGTGCAGCAGCGTAAGGAAGAAGCGAGCATGTATTGCGAGCATAGGTGTGATCATTTCTTTTGTAAGGAGAAGGTGCGAAGGAAGTATATTTTAGACCTCGGGTAAGGGCTTTTGTGTCGCTAGAATTGTTTTCTCGTGGACTTGGATGTAAGTATTTGCGGATGTTTACGTGGCTAGGTGTGGCGAGATTATTGTCGTAAGTATAGCGGTGAAGACTATCTGAGCGCATGTTTGTTGAGACTTAGAAGGAACATTCGGGCGAATGTTTCTAAGGAGAGAATGTTATACCCGTATTTTGAGTATATGCGTAAGGGCGTGCGTAGAAAAGTTTGAAGCTTAAAGTAGGCTTGGCGATTTTATTTTGTGCACAACACCGGTTAGAGTCGTTTTTTTGGAAGCGTTTTACATAACTTGCGAAGGAAAATTCCGGCTATGTCATTTTTAATTTTGCAAATTTTAGAGGCGAAACATTTTGGACCAACGAGAGGCGACACTTGGCACCCTCTCATTGGTGGCGTGTGGGCGCACGTGGGGACGATTGGTCTTGGCTTTTGTCAGTAGTTGGTAAGATATTTGTGAGGGTTTTAAGGAGTAGGGTCTAGGGGGCACTTGGGCATATCTTGGCCTCCAGCCCCACTTAGCCAGATCTGGACCTTGGTCTTCCTATAAATACCCCTGAAGACTTCTTCATCCATTCCTAAACTTTCCTAAGTCTTGAGAGCTCTCCCACTTTGAGTAGTGTCTCGTCCAAAGAGTCCTCCCCCTTTGAGAAGGCCGCTTTGGCGAGCCACTCCCACGGCGAAAGTACCCCCTCCTAGTGGGGTTGGTAGAAGTATACACCATGTGGTGTTGTCTCGTATAAATACCCCTCTTGGTAGAAATACTCTCAAAGTATTGTTACTATACCAAAATACCTTAGCAGTATACCTTGTAGTATTCAAAGTTACCTCTATCGTAGAGCAGGAAATACTACCTTATGTCCTTTTGTCTCATAGAAACCACTAAGGAAAATCTTCATACTTGGTTGAAGTATTAAGTAGAAGTTAGTAGAACTTCTAAGGGTTGTTTGGAGCGGGTTGGAGCACCAGTAGGAGCTAAGCGTTGCTCGGGATCGACATTTTAACTTGGATAATTATGGGCTTATCGAGGTAAATATCTTGTCTCCCTTTTGTAATTGAGTATATCTGATTGAAGTATAAGAATTAAGTATAAGGTATATCTGAGGAAAGTATATAGAAGAGAATTGAAGCGTAATAGAAGGATATTCTGAAAAAGACTTGAGCGAAATCATATCGGAAGATTAACTGCGAGTAGTCTAGACTTTGATAGACTTGTATAGCCGTTATAGGTTGAAATCTTTGCGAGTGGCGTATTCTACTCGGAGGGTGGAAAAGGCTAAGCGGGACTACGATGCGTTGGGCGTTTTGCTTATAGTCGATAAATCGTCACGAGGTATGTGATTCTTCCTATACTCTTGAGCATGATATTTTAAAGAATATATATATAAATGCGGTAGGCGTCGTGTGTTAACTGAATAATAATTTCGGCAATGTCTTTTGCTTAAGCCTGAATAATAATTACGGCAATGTCTTTTGACTTAAGCCTGAATAAAGAGAATCTGAAGTATTTCAAAAGAATTAAGAAACCTTTTTGAAAGAAGAGTAACACTTGGTTTTAAAAGCTTTATACTAGCTTTATGGGAAGTTAGGTATAACGGCTTAAGAGTGATAAACAGAATGATTTATTGATTTAAGAAGTTAAGAGACTTGATCTTAAAAGATAAGAGACTTGACTTAATTGAATTTTGTTAAAAGTGTGAAACCTCGTTCGTGAGTAATGAATACTTGGTTTTTAAAGGAATAAATGTTTCTTGATTTGAAATCGAATAAGTATCGAGCAGACCACGGCGCTAATAAAGAAATGTTTTGACTAATAAAGTATTATTAAAACCGATGAAACTTCCATCTGCATAGAAGCTAAGATGAGACAAAATGATATTACATTTCCTAGATCATGGCTTTTGTAATAAGATTGTTATGAACAAGAATAACCTACTCACACATAAGGTATATGTTTCTCAAATTGTTTTAAAGGATTAAAACTATGAACTACGAAACCTTTCAAAATGAGAAACTTGAGTAATTGAAATTAGGCAAACTTGAGCGTTTGGAAAGAATATTGTTACTTGATTTTACAAAGAAGTGTTTTGATTTACTTCAGAAGATAATCACTCTATTTTCATATACTACGAGTATTGTGTGACTATTTGTGAAAGAACAGATCTCTTAAAGAATTAATGTATGAAGTACTTTGGGGATAAAAATCTGATCTTGTTAATCATATAGTAGAAAGTACCTTGTGTGAATAACTTGATTGTGTTGGTATGTGATAGCCTTGTAATACTTTCTTGTTGATTTGATAAATAAACATGTTAGGATGCTACGTGTGTTAGTATCTTGTGATGTTTGTGTAAAGGGGTTTCCCTTGATTGTGCTTATGTTGTTAAAACGATAAAGCGTTATGTTGGTATTATATCACTCACCTTGATCCGGGGTTAAGGCCCCTCCGTCTGGGGTAGACTTCGGTAGTGCTGTGTGACCTATGATTCGAGAATACCTCGTGTAGGTCGAGGAGCCTATGCGGGCTACGAGAGTTCGAGTTAGTGTGCGGGGTTATACCTCATGCGGTCTATGTGGCCATGCGGACGGCGAGTCGGGGCGATCTTGGGAGTAGCTACCCTCGATGCGAGAATACCTCATGCGGGCCATTGGAGTGGCTTTATGCGGAGGCTGCGGGAAGTTCGGGGCTAGGCGCGCATTAGATCTGCGAGGCGAGTGGCGGCTTTGATCATGTGACGGTGCAGAGCAGATCTCGTCTGATTTATAACCTTGTTTGTATTGTGGGTTCTAGTAGTGGCTATGCCTTCGTACTTACCGTGCGGTTTTATGATGACACAGTGGGACACGGTGTTCGTATGTATTCCTTGGTGCTTTTATATCATAGGCTGGCGGTGAGGAAGGTATTCCACGGGCATGATTGATGTTGTGGGCGTGAGACCCGTTGTTATATTTGAGTGATGACTTTAAGGCGTGAGTCACGACTTGACATGGCTTAATTATTATGAGCGTAGTTTGGTTATCATACATGTCTCTGCTTTATATAGACTACTATGATTTCATTCTGATATTTTGATTTCACATACTTGGTACTGTTGTCTCGACCTCCTTGAAGTGCGTTCATCTGCGAGTTGAGGTACACGATCGTTGATCCTAGCTCTCGGTCACGATTCGGCGTTTGGGAAGCTCCGTTTCTCGGAGGCTTATCGGTGGTATAGTCCCTGTCGTAGTAGGTGCTTACATTGAGGTATGGCGGGGCCACATCCATTGTTATCATGTCACTCTTAGAGGTTTGTAGAAATCTTGTTGTGGGCGAGTTGTAAAAAGGATGTAGCTTGGATTTAAATTGATTTATATATGTGTAGAAAGCAAGTTTTCTCAGTTATTGTTTCTTACTTCATAATATTTTCATGTCTTGCTTTATGTTCGTGATTACTCGATGTTGTATCACTAGGGTGCAGGGTAAGGCACGATCACGCAGGTTGAGTCGTGACAAAAGTGGTATCAGGCGATTAATCATCGGAAAGTGTCTGACCGTATCTAGTAGAGTCTTGATTATCGGTGTGTTGTGCACCACAATAATCGAGGAGGCTATAGGATATTTAGGATTGGTTTCTATTCTTCTCACACCTTTGAGATCGTGCCTTAGAAGTGTGTTGTAAGTTGGACCCTCTAACGTATTTCTTTCCACGGTATGCCTCGCGTAAAGCAGCCGAGCCCAGGAGGGCAAGGCGGCGAGAGGCTGCGAGTAAATCTGAGAAGGGATTCTGAGGCCTGAGCCCAATCATCACAGGGTGGTGTTTGATCGGGAGTTATACTCGTCACGGCCCAGCGAGTTTAAGCGGCGGCAGCGATTCTGCTGCGGCCATGATAGTTGAACCTTGATTCACGGCCAGGAGCAGAGAATATAGATTGCAAAGAGACGCCCTTGTTACTAGCTAGGGATTTAGCGACCAGAGAGCATTTTATGTATCGATTTATCACGGGTCTTGATGACTGTCTAAGAGAGGGTTGTGCAAGAGTAATTCTTCAGTTAGGCTTGAGCATGGCCTGCGTTCAGGCTTATGTGCAACAGATTGAAAGCGTAGAGATCGGCGGGTTAACGAGGACAAGAAGAGGTCGAGCAAGGTCGCTTTGGTAACTTTCATGGCGAATCACCTCGGCCAATTAGATATGCACATCCGCCGGTCGCAGTGTTCCTCGAAAGGGTTGAGCGTTGGGTAAGCGGAGTTGGTCGAGCTCGAGCTTAGGTTCCACGACTACGTAGGTTCGGCCGGCGGATTGAGTTTTCCCGATATTCACGGTGTGAGGCGTCATCCGGGAATGTCGTCTTTTAGTTAGTACTTGTTTCACAGGCGTCGTCGAGAACCATGTGTCGAAAGGATGTCCTTGTAGGAGGACTCGGCCTTGAGATCGGTGGGTAGTTAAGTCATCTTCCCTATTTATCGCCCAGAGTAGGTTTGATTAGAACGACTAAGGAGAGTGAAGCGATGAATCTGGTATATTCTTAACCCTCTAGAGTTTAGTACATGTAAGATGAGTATATCTTAAGTATTATGTTCAGATAACATAAGTGAGAAATTGTGATTAGAAATCATGGTTAGAAACCGGGGAAGATTGGGGGATAGGAAAAGTGTGAGCCTTAGAGCTTTATACGTAGAGACCTTAGAGGTAAGGCCATCTCGGGTAAAGATGTATTGTTATGTTTGATCCTTATCGGAGTGCATAGTGCACGTGAGCTATGTTTGTATAATAAGTCCCTGAGTAGTGTGAAATGAAAGAGGGTAGTTGAGCTAAGAAGACCGCTAGGTTTTCATAACGTGATTACTGAGAGTTTTTCGGATCGGGGAGCTAGTGTTTTGCGGCGTTGCGGGTCGGGTTGAGGCCCACGTTGCGGGTCAACCCGCGACCGTATGGTGGTGGGGTCGTTTGTGGTAATCCGCCGGTGGTAGGGTCACGGGTGTTAGGCCCAAGTTTAGTTAACCATCGTGCGAGTTCGTGGATGCGTTCGACGATGATCGGGTAGATGAGGTCGGTCCTCTTGTCTTCGATCAATTGTTTACTCGGTAGAGAGTTATGCGAGATGTTTTATCGGGGAAGGTTGTAAAGTGCACGGTGCCTACTTTCACCTTATGGCGAAGTGAAGCCAGTGGTGGCTATTTCGTTTTGGAAGTTTTACCAGCGGGGTTAGGAACTCGGGTGAGTCTCGATGCGCATTCGCCCGGGCGATGTTTGGATTTCAGGAGTAGCTGTGAGTATTGTTGCCTCCTGTTGAGGGAGTGCTTTTATAACTAACATTTCAGTATTCGGATATCGCCTTACGAAGCCTCGTAGGGGCGGAAGTGTAAGTTGCCGGTCGATTGGTTCGATGTAGGCAAAGTTCAGATAGTGGGTTCATACTTGTTTGGCGAGGATGGGGATAGGGTGAAGCCTATCGGTGAGGTTATCGGCGGCTCGAGAATCAGCGAAGTCGTGCGGATGATCGGCGGCGCGGAGTTCGAGTTGGCGGTGGGTCTTCCGAAGGTACCACCGGAGTGTGGCGAGTTTTGGAAAATAGAGAAGCGTGGCGAGTTACTTTGGGCCTTTTCAGGTAATGAGAATAATAGGCCAAGTTGCCTATAAGCTTGCTTACCGTCCGACGTAGGAGGCAGTACATCCGATCTTTCATGTTGCTATGTTCGGAAGAGTATCGGAGATCCGTCAGTGTTCCCGATTAATGATGACCAAGTTAGAATAGTAACCGAGTTTTGGCGAATCGATGAGAGGTTTGGTAAGAAAGAGTTCGAGTGTGCGAGAAAGTGCAACAGCGTAAGGGAAGAAGCGAGCATGTATTGCGAGCATAGGTGTGATCATTTCTTTTGTAAGGAGAAGGTGCGAAGGAAGTATATTTTAGACCTCGGGTAAGGGCTTTTGTGTCGCTAGAGGTGTTTTCGTGGACTTGGATGTAAGTATTTGCGGATGTTTACGTGGCGGTGTGGCGAGATTGTTGTCGTAAGTATAGCGGTGAAGACTATCAGGCACATGTTTGTTTGAGACTTAGAAGGAACATTCGGGACGAATGTTTCTAAGGAGGGGAAAATGTTATACCCCGTATTTTCAGAGTATGTACGTAAGGACGTACGTAGAAAAGTTTGAAGCTTAAAGTAGGCTTGGCGATTTTATTTTATGCACAACACACGGTTAAGTCGTTTTTAAACGAAGCGTTTTACATAACTGCGAAGGAAAATTCCGGCTATGTCATTTTTAATTTTTGCGAATTTTTAGAGGCGAAACATTTTGGACCAACGAGAGGCGACAGCACCTCTCATTGGTGGCGTGTGAGGCGGCACATGGGACGATTGGTCTTGACTTTTGTCAAGTAGTTGGTAAGATATTTTTGAGGGTTATAAGGATTAGGGTCTAGGGGGCCCTTGGGCATATCTTGGCCTCAGCGCCCAGCCAGCTAGATCTTGACCATGGTCTTCCTATAAATACCCACTTTGAAGACTTCTTCATCCGTTCCTAAACTTTCCTAAGTCTTGAGAGCTCTCCCCGCACTTTGAGTAGTGTCTCGTCCAAAGAGTCCCTCCCCTTGAGAAGGCCGCTTTGGTAGAGCCCTCCCCATGGAAAGTACCCACTCCTGTGGGGTTGGTAGAGGTATACACCACTTGTGGTGTTGTCTCGTATAAATACCCCCTCTTGGTAGAAATACTCTCCAGTATTGTTCTTATGCAAAATACCTTAGCAGTATACCTTGTAGTATTCCAAAGTTACCTCTATCGTAGAGCCGGAAATACTACCTTATGTCCTTTTGTCTCATGCTTGAAACCTAAGGAAAATCTTCATACTTGGTTGAAGTATTAAGTAGAAGTTGCGTAGAACTTCTAAGGGTTGTTTGGGCGGGTTGGAGCACCAGTAGGAGCTAAGCGTTGCTCGGGATCGACATTTTAACGGATAATTATGGGCTTATCGAGGTAAATATCTTGTCTCCACTTTTGTAATTGAGTATATACAATTGAAGTATAAGAATTAAGTATAAGGTATATCTGAGGAAAGTATATAGAAGAGAATTGAGCGTAATAGAAGGATATTACGTAAAAGACTTGGCGAAATCATATCGGAAGATTAACTGCGAGTAGTCTAGACTTTGATAGACTTGTATAAGATTATAGGTTGAAATGCTGCGGTGGCGTATTCTACTCGGAGGGTGGAAAAGGCTAGCCGGGCTACAGTACGTTGGAGCGTTTTGCTTATAGTCGATAAATCGTCACGAGGTATGTGATTCTTCCTATACTCTTGAGCATGATATTTTAAAGAATATATATATAAATGCGGTAGGCGTCGTGTGTTAAGCGAATAATAATTTGGCAATGTCTTTTGACTTAAGCACGAATAATAATTACGGCAATGTCTTTTGACTTAAGCCTGAATAAAGAGAATCTGAAGTATTTCAAAATAATTAAGAAACCTTTTTGAAAGAAGAGTAACACTTGGTTTTAAAAGCTTAAGAGTTATACTAGCTTTATGGGAAGTTAGGTATAACGGCTTAAGAGTGATAAAAGAATGATTTATTGATTTAAGAAGTTAGAGACTTGATCTTAAAAGATAAGAGACTTGACTTAATTGAATTTTGTTAAAAAGTGTGAAACCTCGTTCGTGAGTAATGAATACTTGGTTTTTAAAGGAATAAATGTTTTACTGATTTCGGAAATCAGAATAAGTATCGAGCAGACCACGTGTGCGCTAATAAAGGAAATGTTTTGACTAATAAAGTATTATTAAAACCAGTAGAAACTTCCATCTGCATAGAAGCTAAGATGAGACAAAATGATATTACATTTCCTAGATCATGGGCTCTTTGTAATAAGATTGTTATGAACAAGAATAACCTACTCACACATAAGGTATATGTTTCTCAAATTGTTTTAAAGTTAAAACTATGAACTACTGAAACCTTTCGAAAATGAGAAACTTGAGCAATTGAAATTAGGCAAACTTGAGCGTTTGGAAAGAATATTGTTACTTGATTTTACAAAGAGAAGTGTTTTGATTTACTTGAGAAGATAATCACTCTATTTTCATATACTACGAGTATTGTGTGACTATTTGTGAAAGAAACAGATCTCTTAAAGAATTAATGTATGAAATACTTTGGGGATAAAAACCGATCTTATTAATCATATAGTAGAAAGTACCTTGTGTGAATAACTTGATTGTGTTGGTTTGTGATAGCCTTGTAATACTTTCTTGTTGATTTGATAAATAAACATGTTAGGATCTACGTGTGTTAGTATCTTGTGATGTTTGTGTAAAGGGGTTTCCACTTGATTGTGCTTATGTTGTTTAAGCGATAAAGTTATGTTGGTATTATATCACTCACTTGATCCGGGGTTAAGCTTGTTATACCGTATTTCAGTATATGCGTGAAATACGTCAAAGTTTAGCCTTAAAAGTTAGGCTTGGGCGAAAATACTTGGGCACAACTCACAAAGAATCGTTTTCAGGCGAAGCGTTTTACACAACTCGCGTAGGATAAATTCGGCTATGTCATTTCTAATTTTTGCGGATTTTTCAGAGGCGAAACACTTTGGGCCAACGGGAGAGACCTTGTCACCCTCCGATTGATGGACTTGAGGCGTCCGTTTGGGCCGAATTGGATAGCCATTTTGTCAAGTAGTTGGTAGGATATTTTGTGTGCAAGTTGGCTAGGTACACTTGCCTAATCTTGACCTTACACTTGCCTAGCACTTGGCTAAATCTTGGCCCTTGGTTGCCCATGGCTTGACCTATAAATACCCCTTAAGATGAAGAGTTCTTCGTCCACAAATTCCTTTCAAGTCTTGAAAATCCTTCTCCTCTCCTTAATCCTTTTAGTCCAACACCCCTTTGAGAAGCTTAGCGAGGCTATTCCCCTAGCCTAGCTGAAATCTACCCCTCCCTTGGTAGAAAAGGTGCCTTCTAGTATTGTTATAATGCCCAAAATACCCGAGCCCAAATCCCTTAGTCCTTAGTAGAAGTTGTGAAGAACTTTTAAGGTTTTCTTGGAGCTACCGGAGCGTACAACTTAGGAGCTAAACCTTGCTCAGGCGTGACTTTTATCTAGGATATTATTGGGCTTACAGAGGTAAATAAACTTGTCCTTCTTTTGAAATTAGAGAATACATCTTGTAGAAGTATAGTAATAAGTATAAATACTTAGAAGGATATTAAAGAATAAAGTGGTATTATCACGGTGAAGGGTTTAAAGAAGAATAATCAAAGCTGTACTTACTTAGAATTTATTTTCACGATGAACTTGGTAGCTCAGGGTAGGGAAGTCTTGCCCAATTTTCCGTAGGATAGAGAACCCTCTGCTTGTTTTTGAGTAGTGCGAGCGTTGATAGGCGTGTCGACTATTATAGGTTGATTCTCTGCGCGCGACATATTCAACTTGGCGGTGGTTTATTTGAGAAGGTATGTGATTCTTCCTAAAGCATGATATTTTAAAATATATATGTAGTACGGTGAGCGTACATGTGTTAAGCTGAATAATAACTACGACAATGTCTTTTGACTTAAGCTGAATAATACTTACGGCAATGTCTTTGCGACTTAAGCACGAATAATAAGGATCTTAAAGCATTTCAAAAGAATATTGAATCATTTTCTTCTGAAGAAAACTAATTGGTTTTAAACATCAAGCTTAAGAGTTATACTAGCTTTATGGGAAGTTAGGTATAATGACTTAAGAATGATAAAAGGCAGTTTACTTATGTGTTTATAACGGACTTATATTGATTTATGAAAGAATAATAAAATGGTTTGATAAGTAGGCGTGATATGATGCTTTATGTGTGGTAGTGACTTGTAACATTTGTATAAGAGGTATTCTTGTTGTGCTTATGTGGTTTAACGATAAGCTGTTATGTTGGTATTATATCACTCACCTTGACATGTTCAGGGGTTAAAGGCGCCTCCGTCGGGGTAGACTCGGTGATGCAGGACCATGATTGAGAATACCTCATGCGGGTCGGGGACCTATGCGGGCTACGAGTTCGAGTTAGTGTGCGGGGTTATACCTCGTGCGATGCATGTGGCCGTGCGGACTACGAGTCGGGGCGTTGCCGGAGTAGCTACCCTCGATGCGGGGTTATACCTATGCGAGCCTAAGTGAGTGGCCTATCACGGACTACTGAGTCGAGTTAGGCTTGCTTAATGATACTATGGGCAATTGGCCTGCTTGATCATTCGCGACCTAGAAAAGACACATTCTGATTTACCTATTGTTGCTCTTGTTTGTGATGTGGCACTTATATGCGGTTTCATAGTTGTTTCATACATATTTGTAAGCGGTTTTAAAATGATATGATTTCATTTAAGTACTTTACAATTTCACATACTTAGTACTGTTGTCTTGACCTCCTTGAGGCTGCGTTCATCTGCGGTAAGGGCAAGCAGTGCTAGATCCACATCCTTAGGATCTCTTTGCATTGGTGTCGGAGCTCCATCTTCTCGGAGGCTCTACTTTTTGGTATGATCTCCTGTATTGTAGATAGTTTGTACATTCGGGGTATGGCGGGCCACTGTCCGCCATAGTTGTTACTTCCTTAAGTGCAGTAGTCTGTTATGCAGTTGGGATGTAGCTGCAAAACTATGTTATGTATATATCTGAAAGCGACATTTTCTCACATAAAAGCGTGTCTCTTTTACAAGCTGTTTCATGTCTTGTTTTATATTCTGATTACTCGATGTATGACTACTTGGGTGCGGGTAAGGCACGATCACGGGCCGGGCAGTCGTGACAAAAGTGGTATCGAGCGATTAATCCTCGGAAAGTGTCTGACCGTATCTAGTAGAGTCTTGATTATCGGTGTGTTGTGCACCACCAATAATCGAGGCTATAGGATATTTAGGATTGGTTTCCATTCTTCTCATTACGAGATCGTGCCTTAGAGTGTGTTATAAGTGGACCCTTCTAACGTATCCTTTTTGTATGATTATGCCTCGCGTAAGGCAACCGGGCCCGAGAAGGGCAAAGCGTGAGGCTGCTAGTGGGACACCTAAGTCACGAGGCTCGAGCCGGTCGATACGAGGCAGCGAGTTCTGGCCGCCGCCCCGAGGAGGTTTAGGGCGCGGCGGCGGTGATGAGACCACGGTACCTACCTCGATCCCGCGGCTGGGCGAATAAGATAGATTCTGAAGAGATGGCGATTCTTGGCGGGATCGTGGCGAACATGAGGCAGTGAATCGGCGATTCGATTCGGCCCGATAGCACCGTGGTTCGCGAGGAAGATAGTTTGAGCTACGAGGTTTCTGAGTTGTAGCCGCGAGAATTTTGCTGGTCGTCTTGGGAGGATGATCGCGAGTTCATCCGTCGACTCTGAGGATTATGAGTGATCGGGCGTCGGAGGCCGGTCGTGACCTTGGTTCGCATAAGCTGCGTGATACTGCAGTCGACTGGTTTGATTCATGGGAGTTATCCGGGGAAACCGCAGCGTCCCATTTGCAGGATGAGTTCTCGGAGGCTTTCTCGCTCACTCTTGCCTCGCGGATGAGGAGGCGCGGGTGACAATTTTTATTCTTGAGGCGAAGGGCGTGCTGTTAGGGAGTACAATGTCGAGTTTGATTCATTGGCTCGATATGTCCAGCGTTGGTAGCGATATGGAGGATAGGGTGCCATTCGTCGCGGGCTAGATGACTATATGGCGAATCATGTGCGGGTGTTTCTCTTGGCGGTATGGACATTACCGCGTGCGAGCTCGTGCTTTTGGATGCGAGGCGTAGAGGCCGAAGCGGGTTGTGAGCGGCGGCGAAGAAGGCCGGGGCGGCGAAGTCTTTTGGTGGCTATCGTGGTGGCGGCCTCGGCCAAGATCTGGGTGCACCACGGCCCGGCTCGAGCACTCTGCGCGTCCTCAGCCACGGCCCGGGATATTGAGCGAACGGGGCGGGGCGAGCGTCGAGCGGCGAAGTGCGGCGTCGGGACCCCACCATTGTGGCGTCGGTGATCCCGCCGGGAGTTGTGGTCTTTGCTACGGGAGCTTGTTTCGATTGTAGGCGGGGTCACTATCGGCTTGTCAGGCCAAAGCGATCTTGATGGTAAGTCGACTACGAGTTCTTTGGGTCTGCCGTCCCAGCGGCTACTGCGCCCGGAGAAGGTGCTCATGGACCAGTGTGGCGGAAGGTCGTGGCGCGGGTCGATTCTAGCGGTCCTGAACCGCATTTATGCTTTATCGGCCCAGCGGGATCGGGAGGCCTCGCTGATGTCGTCCGCGGTACCTTACTCGATTCTGGTTTGATGTGTATGCCTTGATAGATCGGGTTCTACTCTGTCTATATATCTCCCACTTATTGCTAGTAGGATAGGGATAGAGCACGAGTCCATAGACCGCTTCGAGGTAGCTACGCGATGGGTGATTCGGTGGTAGCTCGGTGGGTATATAGGGCTTGTCCGATGACCATTCTGATCGTCGGACCTGGCGGAAACTTGATAGAGTTGGATATGATTGACCGACATGATCATGGGTATGGATTGGCTAGCTTCTTGCTACGCCAATGTGAAGCTGCGAGGGAAAGTAGTGCGGTTCCGGTATCACGAGGCGGTTGTTGAGTGGGAGGAGCCTTTGTATCGCCAGGGGTAGGTTTATTTCCTACCTCGAGGCTAGGAAGATGGTGCGAAGAAGTACATCTACCATCTCGTTCGGGTGTTTGATCACGAAGGCTGCGGTGCAGTTTTGGTCGATTCGATAGTCGAGAGAGTTCCCAGGCGTGTTTCAGACGACCTCGGGTATCCCTCACGAGAGGAGATCGAGTTTTGTATAGATGTGTTGCGGACACTCGGCTATTTCCATTAGCCATACGAATGGCTTTGCCGAGTTGAGAGAGTTGAAGGATCGGCTTAGAGACTTGCTGGAGAAGGGCTTCATCGGACCTAGTGTTTCTCACAGAAGCGCCGGTCTTGTTCGTGAAGAAGAAGGATGGGGCCAGCTGCGCATGTGTGTTGATTACGGTGAACAAGGTGACCATTAAACGAATACCCTTCCCGGGATTGATGATTTGTTCGACCCGATTGCGGTGCGAGATGTTTTTCCAAAAATGATCTGCGGACGTTCTATCATCAGGTGCTAGTCATAGAGTCGGACATCCCTAGGACTGCATTCCGGACCCATTACGGGCACTACGAGTTTAGGGTTATGTCGTTTGATTTGACAGCGCTCGGCGGTATTCATGGATTTGATGAGCCAAGTGTTCAAACCATTTTTGGACACGTTTGTGATAGTGTTCATTGATGATATCTTGGTTTATTCACGCTCAGAGCAGGAGTATGCGGAGCATTTGAGAGGCTGTCTTGTGATTCTCGAGACCAGCGATTATCGCCAAGTTTTCCAAATGTGAGTTTTAGTTAACCGGTGGCTTTTCTTAGGCATATTAGTGGGTGATGGCATTGAGTGAATCTGGCCAAGATCGAAGCGATCGAGGACTTGGCCTAGACCTCTACTCAGACGAGGTTCGCGATTTTACAGGCCTTGCGAGTTATTATCGGCGGTTCGTAGAAGTTTGCTTATCTACTGCACCATTGACTAGGTGACTCGGAAGCGGCTAAGTTTGATGGTGATGCTTGTGGCGGGGCTTCGATTCTTGAAGGAGGCGCGGCCGCCCCGTTCTTACTCTTCAGAAGGTCGGATGGTTATGTCGTGTATTGTGATGCGTCGTGCATCGGGTTGGGATGTGTGTTGATGCGGCATAGCAAGGTTATAGCGTATGCATCGGCGGTGAAGAAACACGAGAGGAACTACCCGCGTGATTTGGAGTTAGCGGTGATTCACGCCTTGAAGATCTGGAGGCACTATTTGTATGGGGTTCCGTGGATATTTATACATACCACAAGAGCCTCGGTATATCTTGACGGAGGAGTGAACTACGGCGAGGCGGTGGTTAGAGTTGCTTAAGGATTACGATGTTGATATCTATACCACGGGAAGGCGATGTCGTGGCGGATGCTCTTAGTCGTAGGTCGATGGGAGCCTATCGGATGTGCGGCTAGAGAGGAGGACATGGTTCGTGATTTGCATCGATTAGCGAGCCTTGGTGTCCGTTTGATTGATTACGATAGCGGTGGGGTTGAGTTCGTGAGGTTGCGAGTCTTCCGTCGTCGAGGAGGTGAAGAGCAGCGATTCGAGATCGATTTTGACGCGTTATCGTGATATAGCTCTTCGTGAGGCAAAGGGTCGCGAGGTAGCACTTTGATGGGGTGCTAAGGTTTGGCGAGTTGTGTGTTCGGATGTTTGAGGACTTGGCGTGAGTTCTTGGGAAGCACCGCGGTAGCGGCGTTACTCTATCCGTCGAAGTCGACCAAGATGTACCGCGACGCTTAGATGCGTGTATTGGTGGGATGGCTTGAAGAAGGGCGTTGCGAGTTAAGTAGCTCGGTGCGTGTTGTCGGCGGTGAAGGTAGAGCACGAGAGGCACGGTGGTTTATTCTGACGATAGAGATCGAGCACGGAAGTGGGAGGTGATCAGCATGGACTTCATCGCGGGATTACCTCGCGCTCGGAGAGACATGATTCTATATGGGTTATCGTCGGCGGTGTGAAATCAGCCCACTTTCTTCCGTCGGGGCGACTTTTTAGTGAGATTATGCGGACTATATATCAGAGAGATCGTCGGTGCATGGAGTCCTATTTCGATCATATCAAGCAGAGCCCGGTTTACGGCTAACACGGAGGTCTTTCGAGAGGTTTAGGGGCGGTGAGCACGAGCGCATTCCATCCACGAGACAGACGGCGAGCGAGCGCCTTATCGGACTGCGAGGATATCTTTGCGAGCTTTGTGTTATTGACCGAGGTGGCTGGGAGGATCATTTGCCTCTAGTTGAGTTTGCATACAATAATAGCTACCACTCCGGTATTGAGATGGCGCCTTATGAGGCCTTGTATGGGAGGAAGTGCGGATCTCCTATAGGCTGGTTCGATGTGGGCGAGTGCGATTAGTAGGACGGTTGGTGCGTGAGCGATGGATAAGGTGAAGCTTATCGGGAGAGGTTCTTGTGGCTCGAGTCGGCGAAGTCATATCACGGATCATCGTCGTCGGCATCAGAGTTCGAGTTCGTGATTGGGTTTTCCTAAAGGTGTCGCCCATGAAGGGTGTGATGAGATTCGGGAAGAAGGAAACTCGGCCCAAGTACATTGGTCGTTTGATTGTCGCGAGGTAAGCAGGTTGCCTATGAGTTGAATCTGCCGTCCGTCTGGAAGCGATCATCCGGTTTTCACGTATCTATGTTGAGGAGATGTATCGGGGATCCATCTAGGCACACCGTTAGCGATGTCAGTGGCCAGGGGTTATCGTATGAGAGATTCCATGCGCGATAATCGATCGTCGAGTTAAGCGTCTGCGGACGAAGGGCGTGGCCAGTCAAAGTCTTGTGGCGGAGCGAGCTCGGGAGGAGATGGCGTGGGAAGGCGAGGAGGACATGAGGCGAAGTATCTCACCTATTCCCCACCTCCGGGTAATTCACTTTCCTACTTGTAAATTTTCATTATCGTTTATGCCTAAGTGTTGTTCTGTGGCCGTGTCTGGCCTTTGCAACAGTTTAAGTTATGAAGAACCGTATCGTTAACTGTCTTGGGAAGGAACATTCGGGACGAAGGTTTCTAAGAGATGGGAGAATGTTATACCGTATTTCAGTATATGCGTGGGGAATACGTCAAAAGTTTAGCCTTAAAAGTTAGGCTTGGGCGAAAATACTTGGGCCTGACTCACTAAAAGAATCGTTTTTCAGGCGAAGCGTTTTACACAACTCGCGTAGGATAAATTCCGGCTATGTCATTTCTAATTTTTGCGGATTTTTAGAGAGGCGAAACACTTTGGGCCAGCGGGAGGCGACACTTGTCACCTCCAATTGATGGACTTGGCGTCCATTTGGGCCGAATTGGATAGCCATTTTTGTCAAGTAGTTGGTAGGATATTTTGTGTGCAAGTTGGCTAGGTACACTTGCCCTAATCTTGACCTTACACTTGGCTAAATCTTGGCCATTGGTTGCCGTGGCTTGACTATAAATACCACTTAAGATGAAGAGTTCTTCGTCCACAAATTCCTTTCAAGTCTTGAAAATCCTTCTCCTCTCCCTTAAGCCTTTTAGTCCAACACTTCCCGAGAAGCTTAGCGGGGCTATTCCCCTAACCTGGCGAAATCTACCCACTCCTTGGTAGAAAAGTTGCCTTCTAGTATTGTTATAATGCCCAAAATACCCTAGCCCAAATCCCTTAGTCCTTAGTAGAAGTTGTGAAGAACTTTTAAGGTTTTCTTGGAGCTACCGGAGCGTACAACTTAGGAGCTAAACCTTGCTCGGTATGACTTTTATCTAGGATATTATTGGGCTTCTGGGGTAAATAAACTTGTCCTTCTTTTGTAATTAGAGAATACATCTTGTAGAAGTATAGTAATAAGTATAAATACTTAGAAGGATATTAAAGAATAGAATTGCTGTTATCACGGTAGAAGGGTTTAAAGAAGAATAATCAAAGCGTACTTACTTAGAATTTGTTTTCCTGATGAACTTGAGTAGCTCGCGGGTAGGGAAGTCTTTGCCCAATTTTCCGTAGGATAGAGAACCCTACGCTTAGATTTGTTTTGAGTAGTGCGAGCGTTGATAGGCGTGTCGACTATTATAGGTTGATTCTCTGCGCGCGACATATTGACTTGGCGGTGGTTTATTTGAGAAGGTATGTGATTCTTCCTAAAGCATGATATTTTAAAATATATATATGTGTACGGTGACGTCATGCTAAGCGAATAATAACTACGACAATGTCTTTTGACTTAAGCCTGAATAATACTTACGGCAATGTCTTGCGACTTAAGCCTGAATAATAAGGATCTTAAAGCATTTCAAAAGAATATTGAATCATTTTCTTACAGAAGAAAACTAATTGGTTTTTAAACATCAAGCTTAAGAGTTATACTAGCTTTATGGGAAGTTAGGTATAACAACTTAAGAATGATAAAAGGCGATTTACTTATGTGTTTATAACAGACTTATATTGATTTATGAAAGAATAATAAAATGGTTTGATAAGTAGACATGATATGATGCTATGTGTGGTAGTGACTTGTAACATTTGTATAAGAGGGTATTCTTGTTGTGCTTATGTGGTTTAACGATAAAATTTGTTATGTTGGTATTATATCACTCGCCTCTTGACATATTCACGGGGTTAAGCGCCTCCGTCTGGGGGTAGACTCGGTGATGCAGGACCGTGATTGAGAATACCTCATGCGGGTCGGGGACCTATGCGAACTCTGAGTTCGAGGTTAGTGTGCGGGGTTATACCTCATGCGGTCTATGTGGCCATGCGGACTACGAGTGCGGGGCGTTGCAGAGTAGCTACCTCGATGCGGGGTTATACCTATGCGGGCCTAAGTGAGTGGCCTATGTGGACTACGAGTCGAGATTAGGCTTGCTTAATGATACTATGGGCAATTGGCCTGCTTGATCATTCGCAGCCTAGAAAAGACACATTCTGATTTACCTATTGTTGCTCTTGTTTGTGATGTGGCATATGCGGTTTCCTTGGTTGTTTCATACATATTTGTAACGGTTTTAAAATGATATGATTTCATTTAAGTACTTTACAATTTCACATACTTAGTACTGTTATGCGACCTCCTTCGGGAGGCTGCGTTCATCTGCGAGATAAGGGCAAGCGTGTGCTAGATCCACGTCCTTAGGATCTCTTTGCATTGGTGTCGGGAGCTCCATCTTATAGGAGGCTCTACTTTTTGGTATGATCTCCTGTATTGTAGATAGTTTGTACATTCGGTATGGCGGGAACTGTCCGCCATAGTTGTTACTTCCTTAGAGTGCATAGTCTATTATGCAGTTGGGATATGCGCAAAACTATGTTATGTATATATGCGAAAAGCGACATTTTCTCACATAAAGCGTGTCTCTTTTACAATTGTTTCATGTCTTGTTTTATATTCGTGATTACTCGATGTATGACTACTTGGGTGCGGGTAAGGCACGATCATGAGCCCGAGCAGTCGTGACAAAGCGCCCTCCGTCACGGGGTAGACTCGGGCGGTGCATGTGACCTATGATTCGAGAATACCTCATGCGGGTCGGGGGCTGTGCGGGCTACGAGAGTTCGGAGTTGAGTGTGCGGGGTTATACCTCATGCGGTGCATGTGGCCATGCGGACGGCGAGTCGGGGCGATGCAGGAGTAGCTACCCTCGATTCGAGAATACCTCATGCGGGCCATTGGAGTGGCCTATGCGGGCTGCGGGAAGTTCGAGGGCTGAGGCGCGCACATTAGATCTGCGAGCGAGTGGCGACTTTGATCATGTGGCCAGTCTAGGCAGATCTCGTGATCTGATTTATGACCTTGTTTATGCTTGTAGGTTCTAGTAGTCGGCTATGCCTTCGTACTTACCGTGCGGTTTTATGATGACAGGTGGGACACGGTGTTCATGTGTATTCCTTGGTGCTTTTATATCATAGGCGTGGCGGTGAGGAAGGTATTCCACGGGCGTGATTGATGTTGTGGGCGTGAGACCCGTTGTTATATTTGAGTGATGACTTTGAGGCGTGAGTCCACGACTTGACATGGCTTAATTATTGTGGCGTAGTTTGGTTATCATACATGTCTCGTGTCACGGCCGATCCGGGCCGTGGTAGTGCCTACCGGGCACCCTGGTGATCTGACATCGGAGAAAACGGCGGAAAATAAAACATAAACATGAAACAAGATATATGATCATAAAAGCAGGCCAACCAAAAGCGATTGCCTTACGTATATATACATAAAACCCGAGCAGTTTAATCCTTCTTACAACCCACTTGCAGCGATTACTACAGACCTCTAAGATTTACAACAACCGTGGCCGGGGACGGGGCCGCCATACCACGAATGTACAAGAACCTCTGACTCGGGGAACACATGCAAAGAATAAGCCTCGGAGAAGCGGAGCTTCCCGATCTGTTGAGCGTGATCCTATGGCGAGGATCCACTGGATGTACTCCTGCGGCATGAGCGGCCCCGAAGAGGTCGATCACAACGGTACAGTATGTGCCGAAAAATGCGTAAATGAAATCATAACGATCTTATATAAAAGCAGAGACATGTATGATAACAAAACTACGATTCGTAACATAAAAGCGATCATGTCGAGTCGAGGACTCGCGCCTCAGTCATCACTCGAATATAACTATGGGTCTCGCGCCTGGCATCAATCATGTTGAATCATGGCGCGTGCCGGAATTGCGCCGGTGTAGCGTGTCCGTGATGCAACACTAATAACAATGCCCAGCGCGTGCCGGAGTGCGCCGGTGTGAACCGTCCGTGTGACATTAACAACAATAATAACAATGCCCCGGCCACATGCCGGAGTGCATGGTATAGACGCGTCCGTATGACGTGCGACAATATCTTTGGGTGATCAACCGCGCGTAGCCTGCGCCCGAGTGCGCGCCGGTGTAGACGTGTCCGTGTAACCCACAATAACAATATATCGGGTAATCAACCTGCGCGTAGCCACGTACCCCGAATTCTGCGCCGGTGTAGGCATGTCCATGTAACCATAATAACAATATATCGGACAACGGGCTATCGCAGCAAGCTCGAGCAAATTACCATACTTCTAGACTTTTATAAAGATCTACTCTTTCTCAAGAAGTCACGATATCAACATTTGCACAACAAAGGCTATCACAACAAGCATAGGCGAGTTACAACAACAAGCATAGGCAAGTTATACCTGACTCAAGGTACTTCCATTTTATATCAAAGTCAGGGTTTTAACCTAATGTACTACGTCATTAACTCTTTTAAAGGATCGTTTCTTTCACAAAAGTCACATAATACGTAGTATAAAATAGAGTGACTATCTTTTAAGTAAACCAAAATACTCCCCTTTGTAAAATCAAGTAACAACATTATTTTCCAAGCGTTCAAGTTTGCCTAATTTCAAATGCTCAAGTTTCTCATTTTAGAAAGGTTTCATAACTCATAGTCTTAATCCCTTTTAAAACAATTGAGTAACATATGTCTTATCGTGAGTAGTTTATTCTTGTTTACAACAATCTTTATTCTGTGACCATGATCTAGGAAATGTAATACAATTTTGTCTTATCTTAGCTTACATGCGGATGGAGGTTTTCTTGGTTTTAATAACAATTTGTTATTTGTCGATACAACTTTCCTTTATTAAGCTAACGTGGTTTGTTAAACACTTATTCTCGTTTCGAAATCAATAAAACATTATTCTTTTTAAAACCAAGTACTCATTACTCATGAATGAGGTTTCACAACACTTTTAACAAAATGTTAATTACCAAGTAGAACAAGTTAAGTCTCTTATCTTTCAAGATCAAGTCTCTTAACCTACGATCAATAAACCGATCTTTTACCTCGTAGAGTCGTTATAACTAACTTCCCATAAAGCTATTATAACACCTATGTTTTAAACCAACCAACTCATTTAGCACGTATGCGTCTGGTAGTACATAGTTTACAAAGCATCGTGCTAGAAGGATAGGAAGAGGTTCGCATACCTCGCGGCGATTATCGACGATAAGCAAAAGCGCTCACGATCTTGTAACGGCTAGCCTTTTCCACTCTTCAAGTAGAATCGCTACTCGTAGTACTTCCACCTATAAGGCCCTGGCGTCTATTAACCTAACCTTGCGGTTCCATATTCTGAGAAAATTGGCGTCACACGCATGCAGCGTAAATCTCCTCCTCTATCAGTAGGCTACCAAGCCAACGAGGGTTATCGTCTAACGGCGTATACAATTCTCTTATCTGATAATACCAAATCTCTTAATGTCTGATCCTATGTAATTCTGATTCGATTCTCTTCTTTAAATTGGGCTTAAGTCAAAAGACATTGCCAAAGGTATCTTAGTTCTATATATATAGTATACTTCAACTATATAATCCTACAACATGTAATTTCCAATTACAATAAGGGACAGAATATTTACCTCGATAAGCCCAAAATTATCCAAGTTATAATGTCGATCTGAGCAAGGTTTAGCTCTACTCAGTGCGCTCGATCCGCTCCAAACAACCCTTAGAAGTTCTAACCAACTTCTACTTAAATACTTCAACCAACTATGAAGATTTCCTTAGGGTTTGGTTTGAGACTAAAAAGGACAAAAGGTAGTATTTCGGACTCTACGTATAGAGGTAACTTTGGAATACTACAAGGTAAAGGCTAAGGTATTTTGGGCATTATAACAATACTTGAGTATTTCTACCAAGAGGAGGGGTGTATTATCTGAAACAACTAGGCTAGGGGTACCCTCGGCAAGACACCACCACGAGGGGAGGAACCTCTCGGCCAAAGGCCACTAGAAGGGGAGGGGAAGGCTGGGGCGAGAGCAACAAGAGGAGAGGAGGAGATTTGAGACTTGGAAACATTTGTGGATGAATGAAGTCTTCACAAAGGAGTGGTATTTATAGGAAGCCGAGGGCCAACCAATGGACAAGATCAAGCCATGTGCAAGGCAAGTGTAAGGCCTTGATCAAGCCAAGTGCACCTAACCCTACTCCACAAAACAAGGCACCAAACAAGCCATAAAACAAGGCCAAAACAAGGCCAAAACAAAGGCGATTGGCCTGAGCAGTGACCCAACCGGCCATCCACATCGCCCACTTGAGGTGACAAGTGTCACCCTCGTTGGCCCAAAATGTTACGTCGCTCGGAAAAATCATAAAAATACAAAATGACATAGCGAATTTTCCCTACGCAAACTACGTAAAGCGTTTAGTCGAAAAACGACTCTGTCGGGTGTTGTGCACAAATTTGAACCTATGCCAAACTTTAAGTCTCAAATTTTTAAATGCGTCGTCTCCGCGTACATACTGCGGAAATACGGTATAACATTCTCCTCGTAGAAACATTCGTCGAATGTTCCTTCTCAATCGGATAACGATAAAGTTCTTCTAACAAGTTGCCAGCGCCACAGCTTGGCCACGAAATAACACGCGTTCCCTTCCTTACTCGTCGTGCCATACCACTTTTGTCACTTTGCGCGAGGTTCTAGTGTCACTCGGCGACCCGACAAATGGTGCCGAACTGCATGCGGTCCACGAGGTTCTAGTGTCGCTCGGACGTGCCATACTTGATCATTGCTTCGTTTCTCAAAGCGTGGAGTCCTACCTCCGAACTTGGTCATCTTACTAAGCGTAATATCCCCTAAGGCCATCTCGGCCTTCACGACCGATGCTGGTCGAACACCTCCACGAACTCATACGATGGTCGTCTAAACTGGGGCCTAGCACCCTCGTGACCCTACCACCTGGCGGGACTACCCAGAACTGACCCCACCCAAAACCGGGCTACGGGTCGACGCGGCGACCATCGGCCCGACCAGCGATCGCGCGACGCGCTCGCCGGCGGAACAATCTTACCTAATCAAGTCATGAAAGCCACCACTTCCATCTCACACTACCCGTGGACTTATCACACAATTAATTCCCGTACTACTTACTGCGATAAGGGTCAAACATGAAATAAATCTTTTACTCAAGGCGACGCACCTCTGGGTCTCAGTCGTGACATAGTCTAAGGTTCACTTACCATGCCCCGTACTTATCCTTCCAACTAACCACGTTTCTAACCCACCATTAACACCCGCTATCCGTACATAGCGCACCGATAATGAGATAATCATAACAAGCGTACCAAAACTCTAGAGGTTAAGGATATACGTATCCGCGCGTCACTCTAATCATAGGCACGTAAATGCGAGGCGTAAGCTATGAAGGTGATGAACCAGCGATCCACGAAGGTGAGTCGTAACATCCGTGCTTCCCTTGATCGGACAGTTCCTCGCAAAATGGCCTGCTCGCCAAAAATAACAAGCTCGCTTTGGCACCACGACCTCCCGAAATCGGTCTACCACATCGACCACAGGAGTATGGGTGATCCCAGCCCAGCGCCTTCTTCGGAAATCTGAACCCCTGGAGCTCTGACCTGCTCCTGAATCCCCCGGATGCCCTGAAGGTTGTGGAAGACCACTCTGCACTGGCGGAGGTACAAAACTAGTATCTTTCTTGGCGGTCCGCCTCGAAAGTCACAAAAGGACCACTGTTACAGCCCTCTTCTGCGATCTTGGTCGTTCCGTCGACCTCTCAGTGCCTCGCACCCGATCGTGAGCTGCGTGCGAGCAATGTCGTGCGGTGAAGAGCTACACCCGAACAAGCCTCTGTCAAGTAATCATCTAGCCGGTGATGTAGCGGTGCACTCTATCCTCCATGGTTGCCACTAAGCGGGGACATACTGAGCCAGCGAATCAAACTCCGCGTTGTACTCGAGCCGTCGCCTCTCTGTCTCGGCATCGCCATCTGCCGGCGTGCCTCGCAAATGCGGAGGCAAGAAGTGAGTGAGAATGCCTCGAGAACTCGTCATCTGCTGAGCGCGTGCTCTCCGGGGCGGCTCGCGAATCAAACGATCATTGCGGTATCACGCGCGGCGTCTGAACCTAAGACCGCGGCTCGGTCTCGAAGCCTTAATCAATCTCATGACCCGTTGTGGCGCCGGATGAACTCCTGCGGATCATCCTCGGGACTCGATCCATAAAACTACGGCGGGCTCTGACTCGGAAAGTCCGTAGCCTCAAACTATCGCTCGGGGTGAACGGCTGGTGCTCTTGGGCTGGGCTGCTGCATCCGGCCTATCCTCATATCGGCCACGACCACGGCCAAGCAATCGCCATCTCCTTGTACCCCGTCTAAATACGCTCCGGTGTGGGAGGAGGCTCAGTCTGATGGTCTCAGCGACCGCTGCGGCTCTAAACTCTGTTGGGGCTGGCGGCGTCGCAAAACCCGTCGTCTGAAGCATAATCTCAGGCACTGACCGGGCATGTGCCCTCGTACTCATCTGTATCTCACTAGCAGCACCCTCGGCTGTCTTGCCCATACGGGCTCTGGTTGCACTAGCGGAGGCATAAGCGGTAAAAGCGAGATCGTCGGAGGGTCCAACTTACAACCACGGCTCTAAGGCACGATCTCGGAATGAGAAGAATGAAACCAATCCTAAATGTCCTGCGACCTCACGATTATAGATGTGGTGCCGCACATCGATAATCAAGACTCTACTAGACACGCGGTGCGTAGACACTTTCCGAGGATTAGCGCTCGATACCACTTTTGTCACGTTGCGCGAGGTTACAGTGTCACTCGGCGACCAACAAATGATGCGGGCTGCATGCGATCCATACACGGCGGGCGTGCCATACGGAGAGCCACGGTTGGTCTGTTCGTGGTAGAGCTCGACCTCTTTATACGCTTTCGGCCCGAAGGAGAGTCGATCTGGCAGTACAGTATGTGGCGAAAAATACGTAAATGAAATCATAACGATCTTATATAAAAGCAGGAGACATGTATGATAACAAAACTACGATTCATAACATAAAGCGATCATGTCAAGTCAAGGACTCACGCCTCAAGTCATCACTCAAATATAACTATGGGTCTCACGCCACAGCATCAATCATGTTCGGATCATGGCGCGTGCCGGAATCTGCGCCGGTGTAGACATGTCCATGATGCAACACTAATAACAATGCCCGTAGCGCATGCCGGAGTGCGCCGGTGTGAACCGTCCATGTGACGTGCAACAATAATAACAATGCCCCGTGGCCACGTGCCCCGGAATTACGCATCGGTGTGAACGCGTCCGTGTGGCGTGCGACAATATCTTGGGTGATCAACCGCCGCGTAGCACGCCCGGAATTGCGCCGGTGTAGGCGTGTCCATGTAACCACAATAACAATATATCGGGTAATCAACCTGCGCGTAGCCACATGCCCCGAGTGCATCGGTGTAGACATGTCCATGTAACCATAATAACAATATATCGGACAACGGGCTATCACCAACAAGCTCAAGCAAATTACCGTACTTCTAGACTTTTATAAAGATCTACTCTTTCTCGAAGTCACGATATCAACATTTGCACAACAAAGGCTATCACAACAAGCATAGGCGAGTTACACAACAACAAGCATAGGCAAGTTATACACAACTCAAGGTACTTCCATTTTATATCAAAGTCCGGGTTTTAACCCTAAAGTACTACGTACATTAACTTTTTTTAAAGGATCCGTTTCTTTCACAAAAGTCACATAATACCCGTAGTATAAAATAGAGTGACTATCTTTTTAAGTAAACCAAAATACTCCCCTTTGTAAAATCAAGTAACAATATTATTTTCCAAACGTTCAAGTTTGCCTAATTTCAAATGCTCAAGTTTCTCATTTTAGAAAGGTTTCATAACTCATAGTCTTAATCCCTTTTAAAACAATTGAGTAACATATGTCTTGTCGTGGCCGTTTATTCTTGTATACAACAATCTTATTCTGGACCATGATCTAGGAAATGTAATACAATTTTGTCTTATCTTAGCTTATGCGGATGGAGGTTTCTCTTGGTTTTAATAACAATTTGTTATTTGTCAATACACTTTCCTTTATTAAGCCTATTTGTGGTTTGTTAAACACTTATTCTCATTTCGAAATCAATAAAACATTATTCTTTTTAAAACCAAGTACTCATTACTCATGAATGAGGTTTCACAACACTTTTAACAAAATGTTAATTACCAAGTAGAACAAGTTAAGTCTCTTATCTTTCAAGATCAAGTCTCTTAACTTCTACAATCAATAAACCAATCTTTTACCTACATAGAGTCGTTATAACTAACTTCCCATAAAGCTATTATAACACCTATGTTTTAAACCAACCAACTCATTTAGCACGTATGCGTCTACCGTACTACATAGTTTACAAAGCATCATGCTGAAGGATAGGAAGAGGTTCACATACCTCGCGGCGATTATCGACAATAAGCAAAGCGCTCGCGATCTTTGTAACGACTAGCCTTTTCCACTCTTAGTAGAATACGCTGCTCGTAGTACTTCCACCTATAAGGCCACAACGTCTATTAACTTCTAACGCACGGTTCCATATTCTGAAAATTCGCGGCCTCCCCACATGGCGGCGTAAATCTCCTCTATCGAGTGGCTACCAAGCCAACGAGGGTTATACGTCTAACCGGGCGTATACAATTCTCTTATCTGATAATACCACAAGTCTCTTTGTCTGATCCTATGTAATTCTGATTCGATTCTCTTCTTTAAATTCAGCTTAAGTCAAAGACATTGCCGGTATGCCAGTTACATATATATAGTATACTTCAACTATATAATCCTGACATGTAATTTCCAATTACAATAAGGGACAAGAATATTTACCTCGATAAGCCCAAAATTATCCAAGTTATAATGTCGATCCTGAGCAAGGTTTAGCTCTACTCCGTGCGCTCGATCCGCTCCAAACAACCCTTAGAAGTTCTAACCAACTTCTACTTAAATACTTCAACCAACTATGAAGATTTCCTTGGGGTTTCGGTTTGAGACTAAAGGACAAAAGGTAGTATTTAGGACTCTACGTATAGAGGTAACTTTTGGAATACTACAAGGTAAAGGCTAAGGTATTTTGGGCATTATAACAATACTTGGAGAGTATTTCTACCAAGAGGGGTGTATTATCACGAAACAACTAGGCTGGGGTACCTCGGCAAGACACCACAAGGGGGAGGGAACCTCTCGGCCAAAGGCCACTAGAAGGGGGAGGGGGAAGGCTAGGACGAGAGCAACAAGAGGACACGAGGGAGATTTCAAGACTTGGAAACATTTGTGGATGAATGAAGTCTTCACAAAGGGAGTGGTATTTATAGGGAAGCGAGGGCCAACGATGGACAAGATCAAGCCATGTGCAAGGCAAGTGTAAGGCCTTGATCAAGCCAAGTGCACCCTAACCTACTCCACAAAACAAGGCACCAAACAAGCCATAAAACAAGGCACAAAACAAGGCCAAAACAAGGAGCCAATTGGCCTGAGCCGTGACCCAACCGGCCATCCCACGCCGCCAGGGTGACAAGTGTCACCCTCTCGTTGGCCCAAAAATGTTCTGTCGCTCGGAAAAATCCGCAAAAATACAAAATGACATAGCCGGAATTTTCCCTACGCAAGCTCTGTAAGCGTTTAGTCGAAAAAGCGACTGTCGGGTGTTGTGCACAAATTTGAACCTATGCCAAACTTTAAGTCTCAAATTTTTATGCGTCGTCTCCACGTCATACTGCGGAAATACGGGTATAACATCACGCTTTATATAGACTACTATGATTTCATTTCTGATATTTTCAGTTTCACATACTTGGTACTGTTGTCTTGACCTCGCTTGAAGTGCGTTCATCGCGAGTTGAGGTACACCGATCGTTGATCCTAGCTCTCGAGTCCATGATTCGGCGTTTGGGAAGCTCCGTTTCTCGGAGGCTTATCGGTGGTATAGTCCACTGTCGTAGTAGGTGCTTACATTCGGGGTATGGCGGGGCCTGTCCGCCATTGTTGTCATGTCACTCTTAGAAGTGCATGTAATCTTGTTGTGGCGAGTTGTAAAAAGGATGTAGCTGTTGATTTAAATTGATTTATATATGTGCGAAAGGCAAGTTTTCTCAGTTATTGTTTCTTACTTCATAATATTTTCATGTCTTGCTTTATGTTAGTTGATTACTCGATGTTGTATCACTAGGGTGCGGGGTAAGGCACGATCCGCGGGCAGGTTGGTCGTGACAACAATCCCCTTTAACAACATCGGCGACCCGATTAGTAACAAATTGAAGTTATCAACTTAAGGCTAACATGCCCATTTCAGATTTCAACAAGACAACAAGATCCAAATCTATTCAAATATAACGACCTCGGGCTCGATTCTAAACTACTAAAATATAACGACCTCGGGCTCATTTCTAATCTACTATAACAAGTATAACTCATATCGAGAGAAGGAAACTTTTACCTTTGGAGAAACCCACAAAGCCCCTTTCTTCCACTTCTTTTCCGTCAAACTCATCTACAGTGCTCCCACAAGTTTACCCACACTTTTCCTTCTTGCCGCGCTCAACAATTTCCTCTTAGGCTAGGTTTCCTTGAAAATCAAGAGAGAAGGGAGGATTTTCTTGGGAGGGTTTCCAAATGAAATGGCCAAGTCTTCAAGACTTGGCCTAAAATAAGACCCTTTTCTGGTCAAAGGATGGGAGGACACTTGTCCCCCCGTAGGTCCTTTTGAAAATATCCCACGATTTCAGCCTTTCTGCGAAAAATCCGCCTTGGCGGCGCCCACTTGAGAAAATAATTTCCGCGATCGGCGCGCGTACGCGTCCGTGCGTGGCGCTGCAACCCTGCGAACCCCAGTACAAGCGCCGCGCGCACGTCCGGCGCCGCGGCACTGTACCTGGCAAAACCATTTGCTTTGCCTAGCTGCGCACGAACTTGAAACTTCCGTAACTTTTGACTCGATGTCTGTCTCACGACCAGGCGGGGGGCGTGATGCCTACCGGCCTGGTAGTGATACAACATCGAGAAAATCGCGGAAATAAAAACATAAACATGAAACAAGAGACATGATAAATAAGCAGGCCAACCAGCGATTGCCTTACGATTATATATACATAAAAACGACGATTATCCTTTTACAAACTCTGCCTGATACTACAAACCTCAGAAGTGACAATAACTATGACGGGACGGGCCGCCATACCCTGAATGTACAAGAACCTACTGACTCGGGGTAACATACGAAAAGATAAGCCTCAGAAGAAGCGGGGCTTCCCAGCCTGTTGAGCTGTGATCACATGGCGAGGATCCTGGCGATGTACCTCTACCTGCGGCATGAGCGCGGCCCCGAAGGAGAGTCGATCTGCAAGTACAAGTATGTGGCTGAAATCACGTAAATGAAATCATGGCGGTCTATATCAAGCAGAGACATGTATGATAACCAAACTACGATCTACAACATAAAAGTAGTCATGTCAAGTCGGGGACTCACGCCCTCAGTCATCCCTCGTGCGTGGAACTCCTTCGCCAGCTGCCGTGATCTAGGTATAAATCGTGTGGAATACGTGTCTCGGCCCATCCGTGGGACTCGATAAAGAACGGTGGAATCGTGTCTCGGCCCGTCAGTAGGACTCGATAAAGAATCAAGTGGAATACGTGTCTCGGCCCGTCTCGTGGGACTCGATAAAGAATCGGTGGGATCGTGTCTCGGCCCGTCCCGTGGGACTCGATAAAGAATCGGTGGAATCGTGTCTCGGCCCGTCGTGGGACTCGATAAAGAATCACTCATAACAAATCGATCGGCCTCCATCGAGAGAGCGGTATACGCAATACAACACTTGCACAACAAAGGCTATCACCGCGGCATAGGCAAGTTCATCGTACTCGTGGACTTATATTTTATTACAACAAATCAGGGTTTTAACCCCAAAGTACTACATACATTAAGTTCTTTTTAAAAGATCCATTTCTTTCACAATAAGTCACCTGATACGTAGTATATAAAAAATAGAGTGACTATCTTTTAAGTAACCCAAAACACTTCCCTTTGTAAAATCAAGTAACCACATTATTTTCCAAGCGTTGAAGTTGCCTAATTTCAAATGCTCGAGTTTCTTATTTTAAAAGGTTTCATAACTCATAGTTTTAATCTCTTTTAAAACAATTGAGTAACATAAGTCTTATGTGTGAGTAGTTTATTCTTGTTTATAACAATCTTATTCTGTGACCGTGATCTAGGAAATGTAATACAATTTTGTCTTATCTTAGCTTATGCGGATGGAGGTTTCTCTTGGTTTTAATAACAATTAGTTAATACATCTCGCTTTATTAATGCAATGGTTTGTTCGATACTTATTCTCATTTCGAAATCATTAACACATTATTCTTTAAAGCCAAGTACTCATTACTCACGAATGAGGTTTCTGACTTTTAACAAAATTCATAGTCTTAACATTTCATAAAGCGTCATTTATAAGTTAAGTCTTTTATCCTTGAAGATCAAGTCTCTTAACTTTCAAAATCAAGTCGTTTATAAGTCAAGTCTCTTATCTTTTAAGATCGAGTCTCTTAACTTCTACAATCGATAAACCATTCTTTTACCTACATAGAGTCGTTATAACTAACTTCCCGTAAAGCTATTATAACACCACATGTTTTGAACCAACCAAACTCATTTAGCACGTATGCGTCTACCGTACTACATAGTTTACAAAACATCGTGCTAGAAAGGATAGGAAGAGGTTCACATACCTCGCGGCGACTATCGACAAATAGCAAAGCGCTCCAAGTACTTCAAGTCGGCTACTCCAGCCAAGTAGATCACGCCACACGTAGTACTCCGCTCCTAAAGCGGTCATAGTACTTTTATCAAACCTTTCTTACCATTGAAGACTTATACCAATAAAGCCCTCTAATTCTACGGAAAATTGACGTAACTTCCGTTTTACTCACTTTTCCATCTTTCTCCAAGGCGAATAACAGTAATATATATATACCATATATATATAAGGCGTAATAATTAAACAACATAAAGAAAGGATTACACGCCCAAGCGGTAGCGGTTTACTATCACGCCTCCATACAACAATAAGTAAAAAGAAGGGGATTACGCATGGCCGTGCGGTTTACTATCACGCCTTCATAACAATACAATAATTAAAAAGGGATCACACGCTGAAGCGGGCGATTGAAAAATCTTCCCTTAACGAAATGTAAATCTGATCGATGTAAATACGGTCCAAAGTAAATACGGTCCAAAGTAAATCTGATCCTTAAGTTGGGGTCCTTGGCGACTTTGTCCATTTACTTATCGATTTACTCATTAGTCATCCAACTTATATTTCCATTCTTAATATAAGTTATAGTTACTTTGTTAATTACTTCTTCACAAGTAAGATACGTTTTTACCATTTTAATGGCAAACGGCCAATCCTTTCTTTTAACAAGTTAACAAGATCCAACTCTTCCAAACTTTACTCCATATATTATATATTCATAATATACTTATAATATATGTATATTGACCAAATCACAAAGAGGTTTAAGTTTCACTACCTCAAAAATAGCCCAAAATTTTCCAAGAACTTAATGTCGCTCCAAGCAAGTCTTAGCTCCAAATCTTTACGTTCCAATCCGTTACAAGCAACCTATAGAAGATCCTAACCAACTTCTATTCAAGATTCAACTCCAAAAAGTGAAGAACACTTAGGGTTTTTGTTCATGGAGCTCTCGGCCAAGGTGAAGTTTAGAGGTTAGGGGTGTGAAATCTTTTCCAACTCTTGGTACACAATCTTCCTAACACCTTGGGAAGAACACTTAGAGTTTAAATTGTTGGACAAATTTAGCTCAAGAAAAGGGCTAAAAAACGAGAGCAAGGTCAAGGGAGAAGGGAGGGAATTTCTTGTCTTGAAATGGTTAAGTGTGGGAGATTTCATCAACTAGTAGTGCATATATAGGACAACCAAGGGCTAGGATGAAGGCAAATGTGTGGTTGAGATTGGGAACAAGTGTGTGTGGGCCCCACAAGCCACTTGTCCAACTAAAAAATATCTTGCAAGACAAGGCCACTTGTCTTGCCACTTGTTAGCAAATTTCGGCCAAGAGCCACCTAGGGGGTGACACGTGTCGCCCTCTGCTAAATCAAAATATTTCATCTTAGAAAATATCCATAAAGGCCAAAATCTCGAAAACAAAGTGGGCCCACAGCCAGTAAATTTCTCCGTGGGCCCAGCGTGACCAATTCGAAATAAAATTCCATAATTCTAATATAATTCAGAAGTCCGAATACCAAATCACAGAATCAATTCCCGTCAACGAACATTTTCCTTTACAAAAGCGGAAACTTTTAGTCGAAAAATCACGTCTTTCTTTCTTTCCAATATTAATGTCGTATTCTCAAATGCGTGCGTCCTCACATACATACCACGGAACTACGGGTGTAACATTCTTCCCCGCAGAAACATTCGTCTCGAATGTTCCTTCTAAGTCTCCATAATCACACGTGCGGCGGTATAGTCTTCACTCTTATACTTTACAAAACCAATTATGCCACGTGGCCATAATATCACATCTGTATGAAACCCAAAATCCAAACTAACGAGGAATCACCTCCAAGATGTAAAACAACACTAACTCTCACTCCCGGAGGATACTCTCGCCGTACCTTCATTTCACAAAAAGATCACTTCCGTCCTCTTAACACGTGTTAAACCTTTCTTACTCGTCATTACCTTTCGTACACGAACTCTTTCTAGTACCACATACCATATTCCGTCATCGCTGCGGTTTCCAAAACCTTGGAGTCACTACCTCGAACTTGGTCATCTTCGGCCTCAAATTCTTTTAAGGCCATTTAGGCCTTCACGATCCGATTACGGTTGAGCGCGTCCACGAACTCGTCTGATGGTTACCTAAACTTGGGCCTAGCACCCTCGTGACCCTACCACTGGCGGGACCACCTCGAACTGACCCGCCTCGTTACGGGCTGCGGGTTGACCCGCAAATAGCCCTCGACCCGACCTAAGCGCGCCAAACTCTTGTTCCACGATCGGAACAATCCTGCTAATTCGTCATGAAAAGCTACCACTTACATCTCATACCCCTCGTATAATTATCTCACAATATTTTCACACATTTCAAGTATTTTGACAATTACTAACCGTAACATCACCCACTCGAGACGGCGCGCATCGAGGTCCTAGCATTATAAATTCTAAGGCTCACGATTTGTCTCGTCCCGGACTTACCACTTTTTCTAACCGGGCTTCTAAATCACAATTTAACATAATGCTATCTGAACATAACACTTAAAATATACTCATCTTAACACGTATACAAATCTCTAGAGGTTAAGGATATACTGTATCTACCGTTCACTCTAATCATAGGCACGCCTGCGGGTATGGCTGTAGAAGGTGATGAACTGCCACTGACGATGGTGAGTCCTGCTGCTGTATCCTTCCTATTAGGGCGGTTTCTCGTCACATGGCCCACGATGGCGCGAGTAAAACAAGCACCTGATAAAAAGCGACATTCCCGGGATGGCGCTGCGCATCGTGCCTGAGAAAACATGAACGGTGGCTAGAACCCGTATACACAGTGAACGAAGCCACAGAGCCACGACCAGCTCGAATACCGAGCGTCACGAAGATTGTGGAGGACCACCGTATCTTGTCGGAGGTGCATAACTAACTGCCGAGGCGGCCGCCTCGAAAGTTACCAAAGGACCTGCTTTGTTACGGCCTCTTCTGGCGATCTCTGTCATTCCGTCGACCTATCCGCTCCTCGTCGGTGCATGGCGTGCATGCGAGCAATGTCCGTGCGGTGAAGAGCTACCCGAACAAGCCTCAGCCGAATAGTCGTCGAGCGGTGGCGTGGCGGTGCACTCTGTCCTCCTTATCTGTCACTAAAGCGGGGACATCACCGAGGCAACGAGTCAAACTCCGCGTTGTACTCCTGGCAAATGCGCCGATGCGCCTTAACGTCAAAAATCTGCCGGCCCGAGCCCTCGCCATGCATGGAGGCAAGAAATGTGCAAGAAATGCCGAGAACTTCGCCCCAAGCTGCGGGGCGCATGCTCCCCTCGGGGCGATTCCGTGAATCAAACGATCATTGCGATATCACGCGGCCGATCGCGAACCGAAGGTCGGCTTCGGTCTCGAAGCCTTGATCACTCTCGTGATCGGCTAGCGTCGGATGAACTCCTGCGGATCATCCTCGAGGCCTCGACCCGTAGAACTCTGGCGGGTGCGGCTCGAGAAAGTCGCGATCTCAAACTATCCGATCGCGGGTGAACTACGGTACTGCGATGCGGAATTGCTGCGTCGGCCTATCCTCGTGCCTTGCCACTATCCTGCGATGGCGGGCCGTCTCGCGTAACCCGTCTCCTCTGTTCCTTGCCGGTAGTGCGGCGTCTCGGTCTTGTGGCCTCGGTGAGACGCGCATTTACTCACTCGTAGCTCCTCTGTTTGCGCGCCTCGCAGGCCGGTGCACTGCGTGGAGGCATAAGCGGCACATAAGAATACGTCGGAGAGTCAGTGACAACACAACTCTAAGGCACGATCTCGGAATGAGGAGAATGGAAATCAATCCTAAATGTCCTGCGACCTCACGATTATAGATGTGGTGCCTGACACGCGATAATCAAGACTACTGCTAGACACGATGCGTAGACGCTTTCAGAGGACTAAGCGCTCGATACCACTTTTGTCACGACCGAATCGGGGCGTGGTAGTGCCTTACCGGGCACCCTGGTGATACAACATCGAGAGAAAATCAGCGGAAATAAGAACATAAACATGAAACAAGAGACATGATAAATAAGCAGGCCAACGAAATAGTTGCCTTACGATTATATACATAAAAACCGAGCAGTTATCCTTTTTACAAACTACGCCCTGGCGGTACTACGAGACCTCTGCAGAAGTGACAATAACTATGGCGGGGCGGGCCGCCATACCACTGAATGTACAAGAACCTACTGACTCGGGGTAACATGCAAAAGATAAGCCTCAGAAAGCGGGGCTTAACCTGTTGACCCTTGTGATCACATGGCGAGGATCCTGGCGATGTACCTCTACTGCGGCATGAGCGCGGCCCCGAAGGAAGTCGATCTGCAATTACCAGTATGTGGCGAAATCACGTAAATGAAATCATGCGATCTATATCAAGCAGAGACATGTATGATAACAAACTACGATCTGACATAAAAGTAGTCATGTCAAGTCGGGGACTCGCGCCTCGAAGTCATCCCTCGTGCGTGGAACTCCTTCCTCACTGCCGCGATCTAGGTATAAATCGTGTGGAATACGTGTCTCGGCCCGTCCGTGGGACTCGATAAAGAACGGTGGAATCGTGTCTCGGCCCGTCCGTGGGACTCGATAAAGAATCAAGTGGAATCGTGTCTCGGCCCGTCTCGTGGGACTCGATAAAAATCGGTGGGATCGTGTCTCGGCCCATCCGTGGGACTCGATAAAGAATCGGTGGAATCGTGTCTCGGCCCGTCTCGTGGGACTCGATAAAGAATCACTCGTAACAAATCAATGACCTCCATTGAGAGGCGGTAGCGAAATACAACAACTTGCACAACAAAGGCTATCACCACAAGCATAAGCAAGTTCATCATACTCGTGGACTTATATTTTATTACAACAAATCGGGTTTTAACCCCAAAGTACTACATACATTAAGTTCTTTTTAAAAGATCAATTTCTTTCACAATAAGTCACACAATACAGTAGTATATAAAAATAGAGTGACTATCTTTTAAGTAACCCAAAACACTTCCCTTTGTAAAATCAAGTAACACATTATTTTCCAAGCGTTGAGTTTGCCTAATTTCAAATGCTCGAGTTTCTTATTTTAAAAGGTTTCATAACTCATAGTTTTAATCTCTTTTAAAACAATTGAGTAACATAAGTCTTATGTGTGAGTAGTTTATTCTTGTTTATAACAATCTTGTATTCTGACCATGATCTAGGAAATGTAATACAATTTTGTCTTATCTTAGCTTATGCAGATGGAGGTTTCTCTTGGTTTTAATAACAATTAGTCAATACATCTCCTTTATTAACGCTGCGATGGTTTGTTCGATACTTATTCTCATTTCGAAATCGGTAACACATTATTCTTTAAAAGCCAGTACTCATTACTCACGAATGAGGTTTCACAACTTTTAACAAAATTCATAGTCCTTAACATTTCATAAAGCGTCATTTATAAGTTAAGTCTCTTATCCTTCAAGATCAAGTCTCTTAACTTTCAAAATCAAGTCGTTTATAAGTCAAGTCTCTTATCTTTTAAGATCAAGTCTCTTAACTTCTACAATCAATAAACCATTCTTTTACCTACATAGAGTCGTTATAACTAACTTCCCATAAAACTATTATAACACCGCATGTTTTGAACCAACCAAACTCGTTTAGCACGTATGCGTCTACCGTACTACATAGTTTACAAAACATCATGCTAGAAAGGATAGGAAGAGGTTCACATACCTCGCGACGACTATCGACAAATAGCAAAGCGCTCAGTACTTCAACGTCGGCTCTCGTAAGCCAAGTAGATCACGCCCACGTAGTACTCCACTCTAAAGCGGTCATAGTTCTTTTATCAAACCTTTCTTACCATTGAAGACTTATACCAATAAAGCCCTCTAATTCTACGGAAAATTAAGCGTACTTCCCCGTTTTACTCACTTTTCCATCTTTCTCCAAGGCGAATAACGTAATATATATATACCATATATATATAAGGCGTAATAATTAAACAACATAAAGAAGGATTACACGCCCAAGCGGTAGCAGCGGTTTACTATCACGCCTCCATATGACAATAAGTAAAAGAAGGATTACGCATGGCCGTGCGCGGTTTACTATCACGCCTTCATGTAATACAATAATTAAAAAGGGGATCACCGCCGAAGCGAACGCGATTGAAAAATCTTCCCTTAATGAAATGTAAATACGATCGATGTAAATACGGTCCAAAGTAAATACGGTCCAAAGTAAATCTGATCCTTAAGTTGGGGTCCTTGGCGACTTTGTCCATTTACTTATCGATTTACTCATTAGTCATCAACATATTTCCGTTCTTAATATAAGTTATAGTTACTTTGTTAATTACTTCTTCACAAGTAAGATCGTTTTTACCATTTTAATGGCAAGCGGCCAATCCTTTCTTTTAACAAGTTAACAAGATCCAACTCTTCCAAACTTTACTCCATATATTATATATTCATAATATACTTATAATATATGTATATTGACCGAATCACAAAGAGGTTTAAGTTTCACTACCTCAAAAATAGCCCAAAATTTTCCAAGAACTTAATGTCGCTCCAAGCAAGTCTTAGCTCCAAATTTTTACGTTCAATCCGCTACAAGCAACCTATAGAATCTCTAACCAACACATTCAAGATTCAACTCCAAAAGTGAAGAACACTTAGGGTTTTGTTCATGGAGCTCTCGGCCAAGGTGAAGTTTAGAGGTTAGGGGTGTGGAATCTTTTCCAACTCTTGGTACACAATCTTCCTAACATCTTAGGGAAGAACACTTAAGAGTTTAAGAATTGTTGGACAAATTTAGCTCGAAAGGGCTAAAAAGCGAGAGCGAGGTCAAGGGAGAATGGAGGAATTTCTTGTCTTGAAATGGTTAAGTGTGGGAGATTTCATCAACTAGTAGTGCATATATAGGACAACCGAGGGCTAGGATGAAGGCAAATGTGTGGTTGAGATTGGGGACAAGTGTGTGTGGGCCCATGAGACAACTTGTCGACTAAAATATCTTGAGACAAGGCCACTTGTCTTGCCAACTATTAGCAAATTTCGGCCAAGAGCCACCTAGGGGGTGACACGTGTCGCCTCCTGCTCGTCCAAAATATTTCATCTTAGAAAATATCCATAAAGGCCAAAATCTCGAAAACAAAGTGGGCCCCACAAAGCGTAAATTTCTCCAGTGGGCCCACGTGACCAATTCGGAAATAAAATTCCATAATTCTAATATAATTCAAGAAGTCAGAATACCAAATCAGGGAATCAATTCCCGTCAGCGAACATTTTCCTTTACAAAAGCGGAAACTTTTTCGAAAAATCACGTCTTTCTTTCTTTCCGATATTAATGTCGTATTCTCAAATGCGTCGTCCTCACATACATACCACGGAACTACGAGGTGTAACATGTCCTATCGACGAGCGGTTTGTTGCGTTGGGAACTAGATTTAACGGACTACGCTAGGCTTTTAAACACGCACAATTCTTAACAAGTGTCTGACACTCCAGTGGGCTCAAATCCGTCGACACATGTTTGCCAACTTACCTTACAACTTTCAATCTTATAATCCTTGGTATGTTCTTATCTTAACTTCTAGAATTTACGGTGTAACACCCACAAGACAACTTGTCCACACAAAATATCTTGCAAGACTTGGCACTTGTCTTGGCCACATCACGTGAAAATCGGCCAACCTAGCCCGCACAGGGTGACACGTGTCGCCCTCTATTGATCAAAATATTTCATCTTCGAAAATAACCATAAAGGCCAAAACCTCGAAAACAAAGTGGGCCACAAGCCAGTAAATTTCTCCGTGGGCCCCGTGACCAATTCGGAAATAAAATTCTATAATTCTCTAATATTCCACGAAGTCGAATACCAAATCAGAATCCAATTCCCGTTAACGAACCTTTTTCCTTCCAAAACCGGAAACTTTTAGTGAAAAATCACGTCTTTCTTTCTTCCCAATATTAATGTCGTATTCTCGTGCGTGCGTCGCCATCACATACCACTGGAACTACGGTGTAACATTCTTCCCCCTTAGAAACATTCGTCGAATGTTCCTTCTAAGTCTCCAAAAACACACGTGCGCGGTATAGTCTTCACTCTTATACTTTACAAAACCAATTATACCACATGGCCATAATATCACATCTGTATGAAACCCAAATCCAAACTAACGAGAATCACCTCTAAGATGTAAAACAACGCTAACTCTCGCTCGTGGTCCAAAGGATACTCTCGCCGCGCCTTGGCCACAAAAATGATCACTTCCGTCCTCTTAACACATGTTCGCTTCCTTTCTTACTCGTCGTACCTTTCTCGTACACGAACTCTTTCTAGTACCGTACCATATTTCCATCATCATTGCGGTTCCAAAACCTTGGAGTCACTACCTCGAGCTTGGTCATCTTCTCGGCCTCAGATTCTTTTAAGGCCATCCCGGCCTTCACGATCCGATTCGGTTGAGCGCGTCCACGAACTTCGTGCGATGGTTACCTAAACTTGGGCCTAGCACCCTCGTGACCCTACCACCTGGCGGGACCACCTCGAACCGACCCCACCTCGTTACGGGTGCGGGTTGACGCGGTGGCCTCAACCCGACCCTAAGCGCGCCAAACTCTTGTTCCCGATCCGAACAATCCTACTAATTCGTCATGAAAGCTACCACTTCCGTCACGCCCTCGTGTAATTATCTCACAATATTTTCACGCATTTCAAGTATTTCGACAAATACTAGCAGTAAATCACCCACTCGAAGCGGCGCGCATCGAGTCCTAAGCGTTATAAATTCTAAGGCTCATGGTGTCGTCCCCGGACTTACCCTTTTTCTAACCGGGCCTCTAAATCACAATTTAACATAATGCTATCTGAACATAACACTTAAAATATACTCATCTTATCACGTATACAAATCTCTAGAGGTTAAGGATATACCGTATCTGCCGCTCACTCTAATCATAGGCGTACCTGCGGTGCGTAGGTAGAAGGTGATGAACACGCGGACCGTGGTGAGTCCTGCTGCCTGTATCCTTCCTATTAGGACATTTTCTCGTCACATGGCCACGATGGCGCGAGCAAAACAAGCACCCGATAAAAAGCGACATTCCCGGGATGGCGCTTTGCGCATCGTCGTGCCTGAGGAAACATGAACGTGGCTAGAACCCGTATACTGTGAACGAAGCCACGTGTCACGACGTTCGGGGCGTGGTAGTGCCTTACAGGCACCGAAGTCATACATCGAGAGAAAATCGCGGAAATATAAAACAAGACAAGAAATATTATTAAAAAGGAGAAAGCAGTTTATACGAAGAAAAGCACGCCTTTCGGCATATATATATAAACATAGTTTTGCGATTCATCCCAACTATACAATAGGACTACAGGACCTACAGGAAGTAAACAACTATGGCGGGACGGGGCCACGCCATACCACTGAGTGTACAAAACTATCTGTCTGAGATCATACCCAAAGTAGAGCCTCGGAGAAGATGGAGCTCACGACACCAGCGAGATCCTAAGGATGTGGATCTAGCACTGCTTGCCACTTACTGCGGCATGAGCGCGGCCCGAAGGAAGTCGATCTGACAGTACTAAGTATGTGGCGTAAAAGTACTTAAATGAAATCATATCATTTTAAAACCGGTTTACAAATATGTATGAAACAACGAGAAGCGCGCGTAGTGCCGCATCCAAACAAGAGCAACGATAGGTTGTCATGGCGAGTTTTCTCTGAAATTTGCGGATGATCGAAGCGGGGCGATTGCCCGTAGTATCATTATGCAAGCCTAATCACGGACTCCGTAGTCGCGTAGGCCACTCAACAGGCGCGTAGGGTATAACCCGCGTCGAGGTAGCTACTCCTCGGCGTCGATCTGGACTCGTGGTCGCGTAGCCCACATGACGCGTGAGGTATAACCCGCACTAACACGGAACTCTCGTAGCTCGCGCCAGGTCCCTGGACCCAGCGTAGGTATTCTCGAATCATGGTCCCGGACCTTTGAGTCTACCGCGTCGGAGGCGACAACCCCGGTAACATGTCAGAGGTGAGTGATATAATACTAACACAACGACTTATCGTTAAACAATATAAGCCGCAACAAGAATACTCTTATACAAGCGTTTACAAGACACTAACACACTTAGCATCATATCGTGTCTGCTTATCAAACCATCTTATTATTCTTTCCATAAATCAATATAAAGTGCATTATAAACACGTAGTTAAAGCGTTCCTTTTATCATCTTAAGTGGTTATACCTAACTTCCCGTAAAGCTAGTATAACTCTTAGCTTTCATTTAAAAACCAATTAGTTCTCTTACATTTAAAAAATGATTGATATTCCTTTGAAATGCATCAAGATCCTTATTATTAGGGCTTAAGTCAAAGACATTGCCGTAAGTATTGTCGGGCTTAAGTCAAAAGACATTGCGTAGTTATTAATCGATTAACACGTCGTCTAGTACTATATATATATATTTGAAAATATCATGCTTTAGGAAGAATCACATACCTACCGTGAAAACCACACGCGAGTTGAATATGTGCGCGGAAGAATCGACTATAATAGTCGGACACGTCATCAGCGTTAGACTACTCTGCAACGATTCTAGCGAGAGGGTTCTCTATCCTACGGAAAATTGGGCGACACTTCCCTGCAGGTGAGCTACTCGAGTCTCTGTGAAAGCGATCCTAAGTAAATCTGATTTGATTATTCTTCTTTTAAACCCTTCTCTTTGTGATACTTGATTCAATTATAATTACGTAATAATCTTACAAGTATTGATACTTATATCTATACTTCTACGTATGCATTTTCTAATACAAAAGAGGTTAGGATTATTTACCTCGGTAAGCCCAATAATATCCTAGATAAAAGTCGCTGAGCAAGGTTTAGCTCTAAGTTATGCGCTCAGGTAGCTCGAGAACCCTTAGAAGTTCTTCCGACTTCTACTAAGTACTAAGGGATTTGGGCTAGGGTATTTTGGGCATTATAACAATACTAGAAGGCAACTTTTCTACCAAGGGAGGGGGTAGATTTCGGCTAGGCTAGGGGATTGCCTCGGCTAAGCTTCTCGAGGGGGTGTTTGGACGAAAAGGGCTATCAAAGGAGAGGGAGGATTTTAGACTTGGAAAGTTTTTGTGGATGAAGAACTCTTCATCACAAGAGGGTATTTATAGGTCAAGGGATGGCAACCAATGGCGAGATTATGCCAAGTGCAAGGCAAGTGTAAGGTCGAGATTTGGGCAAGTGTACCTTAGCCAACTTGCACACAAAATATCCTACCAACTCAGAGACAAAATTGGCTATCAATTCGTCCGAATGGGCGCCTCGAGTCCACCAACTAGAGGGTGACAAGTGTTGCCTCTCGTTGGTCCAAAATGTTTCGTCTCTCGGAAAAATCCATAAAATTAGAAATGACATAGCGGAATTTATCCTCGCGAGTTGTGTAAAGCGTTTAGTCGGAAAGCGATTCTTTTAGTGAGTTGTGCCCAGTATTTTCGTCGAGCCTAACTTTTAAGGCTAAACTTTTATGCGTATTCCCTACGTACATACTGCGGAAATACGAGGTATAACATTCTCTCCTCGCCAGAAACATTCGTCGAATGTTCCTTCCCAAAACAGGATAACGATAAGGTTCTTATGCTTAAGCGGTTTGCAAATGCCACGCGGCCACAAAACAACACTTAGGCATAGCGATAATGAAAATTTACAAGTAGGAAAGTGAATTACGGAGGTGTGGGAATAGGTGAGATATACGCCTCGTGTCCTCGCCGACTTCGCGTCGTCTCCTCACGAGCTCGTTCGCCGAGACTTTGTGGAAGCCACGTCCTTCGTCGCGAGCGCCTAACACGGCGATCGATTATCGCTATGGGAATCTCGCCATCGATAACCCCTCGGTCACTGGACATCGTCGATCGGGTGTACCACTAGATGGATCCGATCATCTCGCCGGCATAGATCGTGAAAAAGCGGATGCCTGCCTCCGGATCGGACGGCGGATCCAACTCATAGGCAACCTTGCCTATCCTGCGGACAATCTGAAGCGGCCCGATGTACCTTGGTGAGTTTCCCCTTCTTCCGAATCTCATCGCACCGCCGTGGGTGACACGCTGGAAAACCCAATCATGAACCTCGAACTCCGGATCTGCGGGTGGCGATGATCTGCGTATGACTTACATCGACTACGGTGTCGTGACCTCTCTGGATAAGCCGCCTTATCCGCTGCTGCACCAAATCTGGTCCCATTAGCGCACCTCGCCCACGTCGAACCAGCTATGGCGTCTGCACTTCCTCATACAAGGCCTCGTAAGGCGCCGTCGAATCTTTGGGTGGTAGCTATTATTGTATGCAAACTCAACTAGAGCAAATGATCCTCGGCTACCCACGAAGTCGATAACACGGGCTCGCGACATATCACCGAGTGCGGATAGTGCGCTCGACTGTCGTGCATGCGTGGATGGAATCGTACTCGAGCTCACTGCGTCCACTAAACCATACGGAAAGACCTCGGAAGTTAGTAAATGGCAGGCTCCTGCATGCGATATGATCGAAATAGGGACTCCATGCGATCGGCGATCTCTCGGATATATAGTGCGGCATAATCCTCGGTAGAAAAAGTCGTCTGACGGGAAGAAAGTGGGCTGATTTAGTCGACTGTCGGCGATAACCCGTATAGAATCATGTCTCCTGCGAGTGCGAGGTAATCGTGATGAAGTCCGTGTTGATCACCTCGGCTTCGGTCGGGATCTCTATCGTGCGTAACAAACCTCACGGTGCTCTACCTTCGCTGGCGACAACACGGGCGCTGCGCTACGAACTCTGCAGCGTCCTCTTGAGCCGTCCCACGATACGGATCTAAGGTCGTGGTACGTCTTGATGCGACCACTGGATGGATAGAGTAGCCTTGTTTGTGTGCTTCCCCGAGAACCTGCTGCCGAAGTCACGAAACATCACGGAACACACAACCTGCCTCGAGCCTTAGCACCCGTGGTGCTGCCTCAAAGGACCGCGCCCTCGCGAAGAGGCGTATCGCGATAGCGTGTCAAAGCTGGATCCTCGAGCTGTTGCCTCTTGCTCGCCGGCGATGGAAGACTCGGCAACCTCGCGAACTCGAACCCAGCTGCTATCGGAATCAATCAAGCGGACACGAGGCTCGCTGGCGATGCAAATCACGAACCGTGTCCTCATCTCTGCGCTGCACGTCGATAGACTCCCGTCGACCTCGACTAGGCGTACGCCCGCATTGGCCTTCCCGGGTGGTACGGGATATCAACATCGTAATCCTTAGCAACTCTAACCACCGTCTATCGTAAGTTCGGCTCCTGCAATTTGAAGATATCTTTGGAGGCTCTTGTGGTGCGTATAAATATCCACATGAACCCGTACAAATAGTGCCTCGGATCTTGGCGTGAATCGCTGCGCGACTCGAATCATGGGTGGGGTAGTTCCTCGTGTTTCTTGGTGTCGGGATGCATCGCTATAACCTTGCCATCTTTGCGTCAACACATCCCAACCCGATGCACGGCGCGTCCTGATACGACATAGCAATGCGGACCTGCGGAAGAGTAAGACGGGGCGGTTATCGATCTTTCGCCGACAGCTGGAAACCACGCTCCTGACATCGATCCGCTGAAACTTAGCGCCTACGAGTCGGCCTAGTCAATGGTGCGAAGATAGAAGCAAACTTCTCTGACGAACCGATAATAACTGCGAGGCCCGAGCTGCGAACCTGCAGCCGGGTAGTAGGTCTAGGCCAAGTCTGGCGCCTCGATCTTGGCGTATCCACTCGAATGCCGTCGGCCCGACAATGTGCCCAAGAAAAGCCACGAAGTTAACCAAAACTCACGTTTGGAAAACATGGCGTATAAGCTGCTGGTCTGAGAAGCGTCGGCCTGATCGCCAAATGCTCGCGTGCTCTGCTCTGGCGAGAATAAACCAAGATATCATCAATGAACACTATCACAAGCGTGTCCAAAAATGGTTTGAACACTCGATTCATCAAATCCATGAATCTGGCGGAGCGTTGGTCAACCAAAGACATGACCACTGAACTCGTAATGCGTCTGGGTCGGAATGCGATCTAGGGACATCCGCCTCTCGACTACTTTGATGATAGCGATCGCGGATCAATCTTGGAGAAACATCTCGCCTGCAGTGGTCGAACAAATCATCAATCACGGGAAGAGGTATACATTCTTAATGGTCACCTTGTTGGTGCACGTAATCAACACACACGTGCGCGGCGTCCGTCCTTCTTCACGAACAATCTGGCGCTCCCGGGGAGAAACACTAGGCGATGAAGCCTTTCTCCGGCAAATCTCTTAGTGGTCCTTGACTCTCGGCTTCGGCGGGTGTCGTTACGTATGGCGGAATGGAAATAGGCGAGTGTCTGTGCAACATCTATACAAAACTCGATCTCCTCTCGGGAGGATACGAAGTCGTCTGGAAACACGTGCGGGAACTCTCGACTCTGGGCCCGGTGAAAATCTGGCGCTGCGACCTCGATATCAAACACGAGCGAGATGGTAGATGTACCCGCCATGCCGTCTTCCAGCCTTGAGGTAGGAAATAAACCTACCGCCGGCGTCTGTGCTCCTCCCGCTCAACAATGGCTCGCCGAAGCTGGAACCGCTACTCTCTCCTGCGATCTACATTGGCGTAGCAAGCTAGCGATCCGTACCAGTGATCACGTCGAAATCAATCATATCGACTCTATCAAGTCGGCTGAGTCGGCGGCGTAAATGGTCCTTTGGACAAGCCACATATACCGTAGAGCTACCGCGAATCACCCATTGGCGTAGCTACCTCGAAAGGGTCTATGGACTCGAGCTCATCCACATCCTACTAGCGATAAGGGAGATATATGGGAGTAGAACCGGATCTATCAAGGCATAACGTCAAACCCGGCGATAAGGTACTGTGGCGACATCGGTGAGGCCTCACGATCTGTCGGTGGACAAAGCATAAATGCGGTTACGAGGACCGCTAGAAGCTGGGACCGCGCCACGACCTGCGCGCGACCTGCTGGTCCGTGAGTACCTTGCCCTCGGCGAGTAGGCTGTCGGGGATGAAGAAGACCCGAAAAGAACACATGGTGACCCTACCGTCAAGCTTGCCGCCCGGTGGACGGTTCCTCGCATAGTGACCTGTGGCCTGGCTGAAACAAGCTCCGTGCGGCACCTGACTCGAAGTGGGATCTGCGCGTCGGCCACCGAGGGGTGGTCCGTCGGCGATGCTCTTTGCTCTGCGGGCGTCACGAAGCCACAGGGCCACAGTGCGCCTCGAATATCTGGTGTCTTGAGGGCGGTGCGAGTGCTCACGGTGGTGTGGTGCAAATCTAGGCTAGCTGCGAGGCCGCCCGCGATAGCCACCAAAAGACCTGCCGTCTGGTCTTAACTTCTGCTGCTGTCGACGTCGGTCTCTCGCTCGCCGCATCGAGCATGAGCTGCGTTCGGGTAATGTCCATACCTGGTGAAGAAAACACGCGCGAACTTCGGCCATATAATCATCTAGCGGTGGCGTGGCGGTGCACCACTATCCTCATATCTGCTACCAATGGGACATATCGAGCGATGAATCAAACTCGACATTGTACTCCACTAACGGTCGTCCTGCCTTGATAACAAAAATTTGTCGGCCGTGCCCTCGCCGTACATGGAGGCGAAGTGAGTGAGAAAGCCTCGAGAACTCGTCCCAGTAGGCGGGGCGCGTGCTCTCCGGGATAACTCCGTGAATCAAACCAATCATTTGCGGTATCACGCGGACCTATGTGAACCGAAGATCCACGGACTCGGTCTCGGCGCCACGATCACTCTCGTAATCCTCTGTGGCGGCGGATGAACTCCTGCGGATCATCCTCGGCCTCGACCGTAAAACTACGGCGGGCTCTGACTCGGAAATCTCGTAGCCTCGAACTATACGCCTCGGGTGAACCACGGGTGCTCTTTGGGCTGGAGCTGCGCGTCGGCTGTCCTCGTATGCAGCCGCGATCACGGCGATGGCGGGCCGTCTCTCGTAACCCGTCTCATCTGCTCCGGTGTGGGGTGGAGGTGTAAATCTTGTGGTCTCGTCGGCTTCTTGCTGCCCTAAACCTCACAGGGTCGGCGGCGTCGTAGAACTCGCCGTCTCGGGTATCGGCGGGCACGAGCCTCGTGACTCTAGGTGTCCACTAGCGACTCCTCGTGTCTTGCCGCCACGGGCGGGTTGCCTTACGTGGAGGCATAAGCATTCTGAGAAAAAGGGATACGTTAGAAGGTCGACTTATAACACGGCTACAGGCACGATCTCGGAATGAGAAGAATGGAAACCAATCCTAAATATCCTATAGCCTCACGATTATTGGTGTGGTGCGCACAGCGATAATCGAACTACTAGATACGATGCGTAGACACTTTCAGAGATTAAGCGCTCGATACCACTTTTGTCACGACCCGTTAGAGGCGTGTTGGTGCCTTACCGGGCACCAGCGATCATCATCGAGAAAATCAGCGGAAATATAAAACAAGACAAGAAATATTATTAAAAAGGAAAGCAGTTTATCTGAAGAAAAGCACGCCTTTCGGCATATATATATAAACATAGTTTTGCGATTTACATTCAAGCGTACAATAGGACTACAGACCTCTGGAAGTAAACAACTATGGCGGGACGGGGCCGCCATACCTGAGTGTACAAAACTATCTCTACAATACGGGAGATCGTACCCAGTAGAGCCTCGGAGAAGATGGAGCTCACGAAACCAGCGAAGATCCTAAGGATGTGGATCTAGCACTGCTTGCCACCTGCGGCATGAGCGCGGCCAGAAGGAGTCGATCTGGTACTAAGTATGTGAAACTATAAAGTACTTAAATGAAATCATATCATTTTAAAACCGGTTTACAAATATGTATGAAACAACCAGAAACGCACATAGTGCCGCATCCAAACAAGCAACAATAGGTAATGCATGGCGGTCTTCTCTAAGTGCGGATGATCGAGCGGGGCCGATTTCCCGTAGTATCATTATGCAAGCCTAATCACGGACTCCGTAGTCGCGCATAGGCCACTCACTTAGGCGCGTAGGGTATAACCCGCGTCGGTAGCTACTCCTCGGCGTCGTCTGGACTCGTAGTCGCGTAGCCACATGGCCGCGTGAGGTATAACCCGCACACACGGAACTCTCGTAGCTCGCATAGGTCCACTGGACCCGCGTAGGGTATTCTCGAATCATGTTCCCGGACACTTTGAGTCTACCCGCGTGGAGGCGACAACCCCGGTAACATGTCAAGAGGTGAGTGATATAATACTAACACAACGACTTATCGTTAAACAATATAAGCCAACAAGAATACCCTCTTATACAAGCGTTTACAAGACACTAACACAAGCATCATATCATGTCTACTTATCAAACCAACTTATTATTCTTTCCATAAATCAATATAAGTGCATTATAAACACATAGTTAAAGCTGTTCCTTTTATCATCTTAAGTGGTTATACCTAACTTCCCAAGCAAGCTAGTATAACTCTTAAGCTTTACATTTAAAACCAATTAGTTCTCTTACATTAAAAAATGATTGATATTCCTTTGAAATGCATCAAGATCCTTATTATTGGGCTTAAGTCAAAAGACATTGCAGTAAGTATTATTCGGGCTTAAGTCAAAAGACATTGCCGTAGTTATTAATCGATTAACACGTCGTCTACTGTACTATATATATATATTTGAAAATATCATGCTTTAGGAAGAATCACATACATACCGTGAAAACCACGCGAGTTGAATATGTCGCGCGAGAATCAACTATAATAGTCGAACACGTCTATCAGCGTTGAACTACTCAGCGATTCTAAGCGGAGGGTTCTCTATCCTACGGAAAATTGGGCAGCACTTCCCTGCGGTGAGCTACTCAAGTCTCTTGTGAAAGCAGTCCTAAGTAAATCTGATTTGATTATTCTTCTTTTAAACCGCTTCTCTGTGATAGCAGTTCAATTCTATACGTAATAATCTTCTAAGTATTCAATACTTATATCTATACTTCTACGATGCATTTTCTAATACAAAGAGGTTAGGATTATTTACCTCGGTAAGCCCAATAATATCCTAGATAAAAAGTCGCTGAGCAAGGTTTAGCTCTAAGTTATGCGCTCAGGTAGCTCAGAACCATAGAAGTTCTTCCCAACTTCTACTAAGTACTAAGGGATTTGGGCTAGGGTATTTTGGGCATTATAACAATACTAGAAGGCAACTTTTCTACCAAGGGAGGGGGGGTAGATTTCGGCTAGGCTAGGGGATTGCCTCGGCTAAGCTTCTCGAGGGGGTGTTTGAATGAAAAGGGCAATCAAAGGAGAGGGAGGATTTTAGACTTGGAAAGTTTTTGTGGATGAAGAACTCTTCATCACAAGAGGGTATTTATAGGTCAAGGGATGGCAACCAATGGCCAAGATTATGCCAAGTGCAAGGCAAGTGTAAGGTCGAGATTTGGGCAAGTGTACCTTAGCCAACTTGCACACAAAATATCCTACCAACTCGAGACAAAATTGGCTATCAATTCGTCCAAATGGGCGCCTCAAGTCCACCAACTAGAGGGTGACAAGTGTTGCCCTCTCGTTGGTCCAAAATGTTCGTCTCGGAAAAATCCGCAAAAATTAGAAATGACATGGCGGAATTTATCCTACGCGAGTTGTGAAAAGCGTTTAGTCGGAAAACGATTCTTTTAGTGAGTTGTGCCCAAGTATTTTCGTCGAAGCCTAACTTTTAAGGCTAAAATTTTGTACGTATTCCCTCACGTACATACTCTGGAAATACGGGGTATAACACCCTGGAGCTCTGACCAATTCCCGAATACCCCGAACATCCTGAAGACCATGGAGGACCACTGCATCTTGGCGAAGGTGCATAACTTCTTGCCGGAGCGGTCCGCCTCGTTAGTTACCAAAGGACCCTGCTGTTACGGCGCTTGCCTGCGATCCGGTCGTTCCGTCGACCTCTCCGTGCCTCGCGTCTGGTGCGTGAGCTGCGTGCGGGCAATGTCGTGCGGTGAAGAGCTACCCGAACAAGCCTCGCCAAATAGTCATCGAGCGGTGGCGTGGCGGTGCACTCGTCCTCCATATCTGTCACTAAAGCGGGGACATACGAGCCAACGAGTCAAACTCCACGTTGTACTCCCTAAATGCGCTCGGTGCGCCTTAACGTCAAAAATCTATCGGCGAGCCCTCGCCATCAGTGGAGGCAAGAAATGTGCAAATGCCGCGAGAACTTCGTCCCAACTGCTGGGAGCGCATGCTCTCCTCGGGGCGATTCCGTGAATCAAACGATCATTGCCGGTATCGCGCGGCCGATGTGAACCTAGGACCAGCGGCTCGGTCTCGAAGCTCGATCACTCTCGTGATCCGTTGTAGGTGTCGGATGAACTCGTGGATCATCCTCGAGCCTCGACGTAAAACTCGGCGGTGACTCGAAAGTCCGTAGTCTCAAACTATCCGTTCTCGGGTGAACGACGGGTACTCTGCGTCAATGCTGCGTCGGCCTAACCTCGTGCCTTGCCACTATCGCGGCCAATAAGCGGGCCATCTCGCGTATAACCCATCTCGCCATTCCTTGCCGGTAGATCGGCGTCTCGGTGCGTGGCCTCGATGAGACCGCCGCTACTCGCTCGCGACTCCGCCTGTTTGCGCGCCTCACGGGCCCAGGTGCCTTGCGTGGAGGCATAAGCGGCACATAAGAATACGTCGAGGAGAGTCAGTGACAACCACGGCTCTAAGGCACGATCTCGGAATGAGAAGAATGGAAACCAATCCTAAATATCCTGTAGCCTCACGATTATAGATGTGGTGCCGCGACACGATAATCGACTCTACTAGATACGGTGCGTAGACACTTTCCGAGGATTAAGCGCTTTGATACCACTTTTGTCACGACCGAAGGGGCGTGGATCGTGCTTACCGGGCACCCTCGTGATACAACATCGGAGAAAATCAGCGGAAATAAAAACATGAACATGAAACAAGAGATATGATACAAAAGCAGTCGGCAAAGCGATTTGCCTTTGTATATATCACGAATCTGAGCGATTACATCGCTTTACAACCACGCCAGCGGTACTACAGACCTCTAAGAAAGTGACAACAACTATGGCGGAGACGGGGCCCGCCATACCACAGATGTACAAGAACCTACGGACTCGGGTAACATACCACAAGATAAGCCTCGGGAAAGCGGGGCTTCCCAATCTGTTGTAATCCCATGAGCGAGGATCCACAACTGGCCGTGTACCTCTACTGCGGCATGAACGCGGCCCAGGAGGTCGATCTGGGTACCGAGTATGTGGCGAAATCACGTAAATGAAATCATGGCGATACTATATAAAGCGAGACATGTATGATAACAAACTACGATTTACAACATAAAAGTAGTCATGTCAAGTCGGGACTCACACCCGAAGTCATCCCTCATGCGTGGAACTTCTTCCTCAGCTGCGAAGCGATCTAGGTATAAATCGTGTGGAATACGTGTCTCGGCCCATCCCGTGGGACTCGATAAAGAACGGTGGAATACGTGTCTCGACCCGTCAGTGGGACTCGATAAAGAATCGGTGGAATACGTGTCTCGGCCCGTCCCGTGGGACTCGATAAAGAATCGGTGGAATACGTGTCTCGGCCCGTCCGTAGGACTCGATAAAGAATCGGTGGAATACGTGTCTCGGCCCGTCCCATGAGACTCGATAAAGAATCATACGTAACGGATCACCGCCTCCATCGAGAGCGGTGGTATAAAAATACGATGCTTGCACAACAAGGCTATCACCGCATGAACATAGGCAAGTTACACACAACTTGAAGTACTTCCATTTTATGCAGAAGGCGGGTTCTAACCCCAAAGTATTACGTCGTTAAATTCTTTAAAAGATCCAATTCTTTTATAAAGGTCACGATACGTAGTATTAAAAGCAGTGACTCACATTTTTAAGTAAACCAGAACACTTTCTTTTTAAAATCAAGTAACAATATTATTTTCCAACGTTCAAGTTTGCCTAATTTCAAATGCTCAAGTCTCTTATTTTAGAAAGGTTTCATAACTCATAGTCTTAATCTCTTTTAAAACAATTGAGTAACATAAGTCTTATGTGTGGTAGTTTATTCTTGTTTATAACAATCTTGTTCACATGACCATGATCTAGGAAATGTAATACAATTTTTGTCTTATCTTAGCTTATGCGGATGGAGGTTTCTCTGGTTTTAATAACAATTAGTTATTTGTCAATACATTTTCCTTTATTAACGCTTTGCGATGGTTTGTTCGACACTTATTCTCATTTCCGAAATCAGTAAAACATTATTCTTTTAAAATCAAGTACTTATTACTCGTGAATGAGGTTTTACAACATTTTTAACAAAATGTTATATATCAAGTCAATTAAGTTAAGTCTCTTATCTTTCAAGATCAAGTCTCTTAACTTTTACAATCAATAAACCATTCTTTTACCTCATGGAGTCGTTATAACTAACTTCCCATAAAGCTATTATAACACCCTATGTTTTAAACCAACCAAATTCATTTAGCACGTATCGTCTACCGTGCTACATAGTTTACAAAACATCATGCTAGAAAGGATAGGAAGAGGTTCACATACCTCGCGACAATTATCGACAAATAGCAAAAGCGCTCCAAGTACTTGAACCCGTGGCTCTCCTTGCCAAGTAGATCACTCCACCCGTAGTACTCCACTCCTAAAATGGTCATAGTACTTCTATCAAACCTTTCTTACCATTGAAGACTTATACCAATAAAAATCCCTCTAATTCTACGGAAAATTGGGCAGCACTTCCCTCGTTTTTACTCACTTTTCCATCTTTCTCCAAGGCCCGAATAACCGTAATTATATGCCATATATAAGGCGTAATAATTAAACAACATAAAGAAGGGGATTACACGCCCAAACGGTAACGCGGTTTACTATCACGCCATAACAACAATAAGTAAAAGAAGGGGATTACGCGCTGACGGTAGCGGTTTACTATCACGCGCCATGTAATACAATAATTAAAGGGGATCACGCCCAAGCGAACGCGATTGAAAAATCTTCCCCTTAACAGAAATGTAAATACAATCCAATGTAAATACAGTCCAAAGTAAATACGGTCCAAAGTAAATACAGTCCTTTAGTCCACTAGTTGGTGTTCTTGGCCAACTTTCAATAATCATTCTCATCCAAATACTTCTTTAGTCATCCAACTTATATTCCATCTTAATATAAGTTATAGTTACTTGTTAAATACTTCTTCACAAGTAAGATACGTTTGATACGTTGGATACGTTTTACCATTTTAATGGCTAAAGCCAATCCTTTCTTTTAACAAATTAACAAGATCCAACTCTTCCAAACTTTACTCCGTATATTATACACTCCATAATATACTTATAATATATGTATAATGACGATTCACAAAGAGGTTAAGATTTACTACCTCAAATAGTCCAAAATCTATCCAAGAACTTAATGTCGTTCCAAGCAAGTCTTAGCTCCAATCTTTGCGTACAAACCCACCACAATCACCCTAAGAAGCTCCTAACCATCATCTCTTCAAGAATGAACTCAAACAAGTGAAGAACACTCAAGGTCCTTGTTCGCAGAGCTCTCGGCCAAGGGTGGCTTTGTGGCTAGGGAGGTGAAATCTTTTCTAACTTTTGGTTAAGAGTTTCCTAATACACTAGGGAAGAACACTTAAGAGTTTAGGAATTATTGGACAAAGTTTGGTTAGGGGGTGTTCGGCGAGAACAACAAGTGAAGGAGGAGAGGGAAAATATTTTTCAAGTCTTAAATTATCTAAGTGTGGAAGATTTCATCAACTAAGGGTGCATATATAGGACAACCAAGGGCTAGGATGAAGGCAAGTGTGTGGTTGAGATTGGGGACAAGTGTGGGTGGGACCCACAAGCCACTGTCGCACAAAATATCTTCTGCAAGACTTGACGACTTGTCTTGGCCACTTGTCACATGAAAATCAGCCAACCTAGGCTCACGACCCGTTCGGGGCGTGGTAGTGCCTTACCGGGCACCCTAGTGATACAACATCGAGTAAATCATCGTGAAATAAAACTTAAACATGAAACAAGATATATGATCATAAAAGCAGACGACCAAGCGGTCACCTTCCAATAAAATATATATATGCAAGTTGTTATACCCCGTAGTTCCAGGGTATATATGTGAGGATGTACGTACGAGATTACGACGGAAATTTTGGAAAGAAAGAAAGATGTGATTTTTCGACGGAAAAGTTTCCGGTTTTTGTGAAGAAAAAGGTTCGTTAATGGGAATTGGATTCCCGTTTGGTATTTAGACTTCTTGGATTATATTAGAATTATTGGATTTTATTTTGGAAATGGTCACGTGGGGCCCACGGAGAAATTTCTGATTTTGTGGGGCCCACTTTGTTTTGAGGTTTTGGTATTTTGGATATTTTCCAAGACGAAATATTTTGGGCGAGTCGGGGCGACACGTGTCACCCCCATGTGGCACCGGCGAAATGGTGGGACAGTGGCTGAACACGTCCTTGGCGAAATGGGCTAACAAGTGGCAAGCCACTTGTCTAGCAATTCGTTGGCCATGGTGTGGTGGGACCACACACATGGCCCAATCTTGACCATACAACTTGATAAGATCTTGGCCTTAATTCCTATAAATACCCCAAGGTTGAAGAGTATTTCATCCACAGAAGATTTTCCATAGCAAATACTCATCCCTTTAGCCCTATTTCGTCCCCCTCTTGTGTAGAAATACTTGGTGTATTGTTGTATAATCCCAAATACCTTGGCCTAGTATCCCTAGTAATATTCCAAAGTTATTTCAATACTAGGAGTCGGAAATACTACTTTATTCCAATAGCCGTAAAGTGAAACCACAGAAAAATCTTCCTAGCTTGGTTGAAGTATTTAGAGAAGTTGTTGGAAACTTCTAAGGGTCATTGGAGCGGGTTGGGCGTAAGGAATTGGAGCTAAGCGTTGCTCGATGTCGACTTATAAACTTGGATAATTTTTGGGCTTATCGAGGTAATAATCTATGTCCCCCTATTGTAATTGGATATTACATGGTGTAGTAGTTATACTTGAGTATATGATATTGGCAGGATGATTATAAAGGGTTGAACTGTATTTACATTGACTGTACTTACGATGAGACTTGTAGTATTATTGTGAAGCCCGAATTGAACACGTCGGTTAGGCGTGTAATCCCAGGAGTTGTTGGCACAGTAGCGGGCCTTGATAGGAGGAGATTTATGTGATAACGGCTGGGGAGGTCTGCCGAATTTTACGTAGAATATTCTACGAAGAGAACTAGAAGTTGATAGATGTATTGTGGCCTTTATAGGTGGATCTTCTACGCGCGGCATACTTGCTTTGGCTTGTGGTTTAAGCTAAAAAGGTATGTGATTCTTCCTATACTCTTGAGCATGATTGTTGTGAACTATATAGTACGGTGAGCGTGCGTGTGTGAAATGAGTTTTGTTTGTTTTAAACATAAAGTGTTATAATGGCTTTATGGGAAGTTAGTTATAACGACTTTATGAAAATAAAAGAAAGATTTGATTTTGAAAGTTAAGAGACTTGATCTTGAAAGATAAGAGACTTGACTTATAAGCGACTTGTTTTGGAAAAGGAGAAGTAACTTGATTTAAGTATAGGTTACTTGTTTTGGAAAGAGTAAGTTATTGGGTTTTAAAGTATACTTGATGTTGTTTAAAAGAAAAGCACTTGGTTTTAAAAGTATAGAGTTCTTGATTTTAAATCTTATAAAGATTTTGGAAGGTGTAGTAATTTGGTTTGAAAGGAAAGCGTGTTTTTAATACTACAGTATTAGTATCATATGGCTTTACGTAAAAGAGGTCTTTTTGAAAGAGCGAAAGTATGTAGTATTTTGGGTTTGAAACCGGATTGTTGATTAAAATGAATGTATGTTGAACGTGCCTATGCTTGTTGTGATAGTCTTTGATGTGCAAGTGTTTTGTTGATATCTTGTCGTGACTCTGCAGGAGGCTGGCTATCCGATTGATTGATTGGACATCGACGTTGGGTGGTCGCGGTATCGTCCACTTTGAGTATTGGATCGGTTGTTGCATGCTGCCGTGACTCTGGGAGGCCGGCTATCGATTGATTTCCTTTGGACATCTTGTGCGATGGATGTTCCACGGGCATGCGTCCAGTAGGATGGTTTCATGGCCATGACTTCCGAGGTAAGATGCCGGGGCATGCGGTCATTATGAGGTTCAGACTGTTAGTCCATGGACCGCTAATCCATGAAGCTTGCCGCGGTGACGAGCGATCACGGGCTTGATTTATGCGTGTGGTTCAGCGCACGCTTTAGATACTTGTTACGGTCATTTTCGTGTCTGGTAGCCTCGGTAGATAGCTTAAGATACTTGCCTTGGTCATATCTTGTGAGACGGTAGGCTATTGTCGTTAGCTTAAGATACTTGCCTCGGCCGGTTCGTGGCTAGCTTTTGGGTAGTAGTTGGCTTAGTACCTTGCGTGATGGGATATGACTAGCTTTTGGGTGGTATTTGGCTATTCTACTTGGCGTCGGTTTGATGACGATGCAGGATCTAGTGTTCGAGTTCACATATGGGTGTTGTTTTACATCATGTATGCCGCGATGAGGAATGAGTTCCACGGGCATGATTGATATTATGGGCGTGAGACTCGAGTTATGTGTAGTGATCATTTTGGGGATGTCGTCCACACTTGCCTCTTGTTTACTTATATCGCAAAATGGTTTTATAAAATGATGAAATGTGATTTCATTCTGAGATTTTCAGTTTCATACTTGGTACATGTTGCGACCTCGCCGGAAGTGCGTTCATGCCGCGGTAGAAGTACATCGGTTGTGGATCCTCGCTCATAGGATCACGATTCGTATTAGGAAGCTCCGTTTCTCCGAGGCTTATCTTTTAGTATGTTCCACGAGTTGTAGGTTCTTGTACATTCGGGTATGGCGAAGCCACTGTCCGTCATGGTTGTTGTTACATTCTTAGAGGTCTGTAGTACTGTTGTGGGAAGGGTTGTGAAGGATTGTAACTGTTCGGTTTGATATATATACATGAGGGCGACCGTTTTGGTTGGCCTATTTTCTTATGATGTATCTTGTTTCCTGTTTAAGTTTTTATTTCAGGTGATTTTCTCTGATGTTGTATCACTAGGGTGTTGGGGTAAGGCACGATCGCGGGCAGAGTCGGGTCGTGACAAAGTGGTATCGAGCGATTAATCCTCGGAAAGTGTCTGACCGTGTATCTAGTAGAGTCTTGATTATCGGCGTGTTGTGCACCACACCTTTATGTCGGGAGGCTATGGATATTTAGGATTGGTTTCTATTCTCACTCGAGATCGTGCCTTAGAGGCATGTGTAAGTTGGACCTCTGATGTAGTTCTTTTGTACGATTATGCTCTGCGAAAAACGCCTGTAGGCGAAGAGCAAGCGGCGAGAGGCTGCAGCGAGAACGAGGAGAACGAGGCGTAGGCGTCATTACGAGATAGTGCTTGACGGCGAGTTTTGTGGCGCCGCCCGCCCAGCAGAGTTTAGAGCGCGCAATGTGTCTCAGAGACCACGGTACTGAGCCTCGATCCACGGCACAGGCGGAGAGATGGGTTACAAGAGATGGCGATTCGGCGGGATCGTGGCGACACGAGGATAAATTTGAATCACGGATTCAGTTCGGTAGCCGTAGTTCACCCCAGATCGGATAGTTTGAGGCTACGAGATTTTCTGAGTTGTGTTGTCACGACCCGAACCCGGGCCCGTGACTGGTGCCTTACCCTGGGCACCCTAGTGATACAACATCAGAGAAAATCAGCGGAATATAAAAACATAAACATGAAACGAGATATAAGATCATAAAGCAAAGCAACCACGGTTACCTTACAATAAAATATATGTACAACTCTTTTAAACCGAAGAGTTTAATCCTTATTACAACCCTGCCCACAACAGCACTACAGACCTCTAAGAGTTTTTATACAACAGGACGGGATAGGGCCCCGCCATACCAGAATGTACAAGAACCTACTTCGGGTAACATACCAAAGATAAGCCTCGGGAAACGAAGCTTCCCAAGCGAATCGTGACCATGGCGAGAGGATCAACTCGGTGTACCTTTACTGCGGCATGACGCGGCCCAAGGAGTCGATGCAAGTACCAGTATGTGAAATCAAAATCGTAAATGAAATCATAGCGATCTATATAAGCGGGAGACATGTATGATAAACTACGATCCATAATAATTAAGCGATCGTGTCAAGTCGGGGACTCACGCCTCAAAGTCATCACTCAAATACAACTATGGGTCTCACGCCCACAACATCAATCATGCGTGGAATACCTTCCGCCACGGCGATCTATGATATAAAAGCACCAAGGAATACACATGAACACGGGTCCCACTGTGTCATAATAAAACCGTCACGAGGTAAATGCGAAGGCATAGCCGACTACTAAAACCACGATGCAATCAAGGTCATAAATCGTATCATGAGATCTGTCTGACCGCCACATGATCGGCCGCCACTGCGCGCGATATCTAATGTGCGCGTCTAGTCCTGGAACTTCATGACTCCGCATAGGCACATCACATCGGCGCGTGAGGTATTCCCGCGTTGAGGTAGCTACTCCGGCGTCCGCTGGACTCGCATCGCATGGCCACATAGACCGCGTGACCACAAGGGCCGCGTTAACACGGAACTCGCAGCTCGCATAGGCCCCAGGACCCGCGTAGGTATTCTCGAATCATGGTCCTGCATCGCCGAGTCTACCGCGTGGGGCGGCTTAACCCGGAAACATGTCGAGGTGAGTGATGTAATACTAGGCATAACGACACCGTTAAACAACACAAGCACAAAGTGGAAACCGCTTTTCACAAACATCACCAAATACTAACACACGTAGCATCCTAATATGTTTACTTATCAAATCAACAAGAAAGTATTACAAGGCTATCACAAACCAATACAATCAAGTATTTCACACAAGGTACTTCCTCTTTATGTTAACAAGTTCGGGTTTTATCCCCAAGTACTTCATACATTAACTCTTTAAAAGATACGTTACTTTCAAAAAGTCACACAATACCGTAGTATGAAAATAGAGTGACTATCCTTTTAAGTAAACCAAACACTTCCCTTTGTAAAGAAAATCAAGTATGACATTATTTTCCAAGCGTTCAAGTTTGCCTAATTTCAATTTACTCAAGTTTCTCATTTTGAAAGGTTTTGATTCATAGTATTAATCACTTACTAATATAATTCTCCTTTAAAACAATATGAGAAACATATACCTTATATGTGAGTAGATTATTCTTGTTTATAACAATCTTATAACGTGACCGTGATCTAGGAAATGTAATATCATTTTGTCTCATCTTAGCTTACATGCAGATGGAGTTTTCTCTTGGTTTTAATAATACGATTAGTCAATACATTTCCCTTTATTAAGCGCTTCTTTGTGGTTTGCTCGATACTTATTCTCATTTAGAAATCGGTAAAACCTTATTCTTTTAAAATCAAGTACTCATTACTCGCGAATGAGGTTTCAACATTTATAACAAAATGTTACATATCAAGTCAATTAGGTTAAGTCTCTTATCTTTTAAGATCAAGTCTCTTAACTTTTACAATAAATAAACCATTTTGTTACCTACATAGAGTCGTTATAACTAAATTACCATAAATCTATTATAACACCCTATGTTTTGAACCAACCAAACTCATTTTAACACGTATGCGTCTACCGCACTACATAGTTTACAAAACATCATGCTAGAAAGGATAGGAAGAGGTTCACATACCTCGCGACGATTATCGACTATTAGCAAATAGCTCACGATTGTACCCGCTAGCCTTTTCCACTCATCAAGTAGAATACGCTCTTGCGATTCCTCACCTATATAGGCCACAAACGCTATTAACTTCTAAACACTCGGTTACATATTCTCTGAAAATTGGCTCACCTCCCCATAATGTAAAATCTCCTCTATCGGTAGGCTACGAAGACAACGAGGGGTTTATACGTCTAACCGGGCGTATACAATTCTATAACACAGTAATACCACGCAAGTCTCGTAACGATCTATGTAATTCTGATTCGGTTCTCTTCTTTATTCAGCTTAAGTCAAAAGACATTGCGAAAGCTTATTCTCGAATCTATATATAGTATACTTCTATATAATCCTACAACATGTAATTTCCAATTACAAGGGACAAGAATATTTACCTCGATAAGCCCAAAATTATCCAAGTTATAATGTCGATCCGAGCAAGGTTTAGCTCCTACTCGTGCGCTCAACCCCAACCAAACCGCTTAGAAGTTCTACGCAACTTAACACTTCAACCGATTATGAAGGTTTTCCTTAGGGTTCGGTTTGAGACAAAAGGACATAAGGTAGTATTTACAGGCTCTACGTATAGAGGTATCTTTGGAATACTACAAGGTACCTGGCTAAGGTAATTTGGGTATAATAACAATACTTTTGAGAGTATTTCTACCAAGAGGGGTATTTATACGAGACAACACCACAAGTGTATACCTCTACCAACCCCACTAGGAGGGTACTCGATGGTGGAGGGTTCTCGGCCAAGGGCCTCACCCAGGGGGAGGGAGAACACTACAAGAGAGGGGAGGATTTTAGACTTAGGAAATTATTTTGGATGAAGAAGTCTTGAGGGGAGGGTATTTATAGGTCAACAAACGCCAAACAACGGCCAAGATCTAGCCAAGTGCTATGCAAGTGTAGGGCCAAGATGTGCCCAAGTGCCCCTAGTCCCACTACTCCACAAATCCCTCAAATATCTACAAATATCTACCACAACTTGCCCGTCCATTCGGCCTATACGCCGCCAAGTCCACCAATGAGAGGGTGCATTATACCGTATTTCCAGGTATGCGTAAGGTAGAAAAGTTTGTGCCTTAAAGTGCTTGGCGAAATTATTTTGTACACAACCACGGTGCTGTAGAGTCGTTGATTTTAAATGACGTTTTACACAACGCGTAGGGTAAATTCCTATGTCATTTTTAATTTTTGCGGATTTTTCAGAGGCGAAGCGTGTTGGACCAGCGAGAGGCGACACTTGGCACCCTCTCATTGGTGGAGTGTGGGGCGGTAAAGGGGGCCGAATTCCTTGACATTTTTGTCAAGTAGTAGGTAGGATATTTTGTGGTAGATGGATAAGGTGCACTTGGCATGATCTTGGCCTACACTTGCACCACACTTGATCTTGGCCATTGGTTAGCCATGGCTTGACCTATAAATACCCTCCCTTTGATGAACTTCTTCATCCAAAAATGTGCTAAGTCTAAAATCCCTTCCCCTCTCTTGTGGTGTTCGTCAACACCCCCTCTCCCCTTGGCGAGAGCCCCCCCATGGCGAGAGTACCCCCCTCTAGTGGGGTTGGCGAGGTATACACCACTTGTGGTGTTGTCTCGTATAAATACACCCCCACCTTGGTAGAAATACTCTCAAAAGTATTGTTACTATACCCAAAATACCTTGGCCCTTATACCTTGTAGTATTCCAAGGTTATACTTATACGAAAAGCCCAGAAATACTATTATACTTCCCTTCAGTCACAAAACCGAAACCCTAAGGAAAATCTCCATAGTTAGTTGGAGTATTAAGTAGAAGTTGGTTAGAACTTCTAAGGGTGGTTTGGAGCGCACGGAGTTGGAGCTAAACGTTGCCCAGGATCGACTTTATACTTGGATAATTATGGGCTTATCGAGGTAATTATCTTGTCCCCCTATTGTAATTGGAAATTACATGTTGTAAGATTATATAGTTGAAGTATACTATATATAGAACTAAACCTAGCTTTGCGGCAATGTCTTTTGACTTAAGCCTGAATATAAAGAAAGAGAATCGAATCAGAATTACATAGTGTATTCTGATAGACTTGTGTAGCATTCTTGTGAAGTAGAATTGTACGTCGGTTAGATGTATAAACCCCCGCGGTTGGCTTGATGGCGGCCTCGATAGAGGAGGAGATTTCTGTGATTTGCGGGAGAGTCTTGCCGAATTTTACGTAGAATGTTCTACGATTAGACACAGATGTTAATAAGCGCCTTGTGGCCTTATAGGTTGAAGTACCATGCGTGGCGCGATCTACTTGGCTTAAGGAGTAGCCGACGGTTTGAGGTACTTGGAGCGTTTTGCTATTAGTCGATAATCGTCGCGAGGTATGTGAACCTATTCCTGCCTTTTCTAGCATGATATGTGTATAACTATGTAGTGCGGTAGACGCATGTGTAAAATGCTTTGTGGTTTTAAAGGTAAGCGACTTGATGTGTGTTAATAAAGAAGAGTTATACTAGCTTTATGGGAAGTTATGTATAAAGTTTTAATAGAGGTAAAGAGAATGGTTTACTGATTTTAAAAGTTAAGAGACTTAATCTTAAAGATAAGAGACTTAACTTGTTTTACTTGGTAATTAACATTTTGTTAAAAATGTTGTAAAACCTCATTCGCGAGTAATGAGTACTTGATTTTAAAAGCAATAATGTTTCTTGATTTGAATCAGAATAATTATCGAACAAACCACAACAGCGCTAATAAAGGGAAATGTTTTTACTAATAATGTATTAGTAAAACCTGTAGAAACTTCCATCTGCATAGAAACTAAGATGAGACAAAATGATGCTACATTTCCTAGATCATGGTGCTTAAATAAGATTGTTATAAACAAGAATAACCTACTCACGATCGGACATATGTTTCTCAAATTGCTTTTAAAGGAGAATTATATCATTAAGTGATTAAAATTATGAACTACGAAACCTTTCAAAATGAGAAACTTGAGTAATTGAAATTAGGCAAACACAAAACATTTGGAAAAGAATGTTGTTACTTGATTTCTGAAGAAGTGTTTTGATTTACTTCAAAAGATAATCACTCTATTTTCATATACTACGTATTGTGTGACTTTTGTAAACGTAACGTATCTTTTAAAAGATAATGTATGAAGTACTTTGGGAATAGATAAGGCACTTGTTAATCATATATTAGAATGTACCTTGTGTGTATAACTTGATTGTGTTGGTTTGTGATAGCCTTGTAATACTTTCTTGTTGATTTGATAAGTAAACATGCTAGGATGCTACGTGTGTTAGTATCTTGTGATGTTTTGTGTAAAGGGGTTTTCCTCGATTGCGCTTAAAGTTGTTTAACGATCACCGTTATGTTGGTATTATACCACTCACCTTGACTTGTTTAGGGGTTAAGGCGCCTCCGATGCGGGGTAGACTCAGCGGGTCTAGTGACCTATGATTCGAGAATACCTTATGCAGTGCAGATGGCCTATCTTTGTTATACCCGTATTTCGGTATATGCGTGGAGACGTGCGTCTGAAAATAGAGACTTAAAGTTTGGAATAGGTTCCAAATTTGTGCACAACACCCGTTAGAGTCGTTTCGACGAAGCGTTTCTGAGTTTGCGTAGGGAAAATTCCGGCTATGTCGTTTTGTATTTTTGCGATTTTTCCGGCGACGGAACATTTTGGGCCAACGAGAGGTGACACTTGTCACCCTCGTGGGCGTTGGGTTGGCCGATTGGGTCACGTCTTCGCCAATTGGCTCCTTGTTTTAGCCTTGTTTGTGGCTTGTTTGGTGCCTTGTTTTGTGCCATGTTTTGTGGAGTAGGGTTAGGGTGCACTTGGCTTGATCAAGGACTTACACTTGCCTTGCACATGGCTTGATCTTGTCCGTTGGTTGGCCAGCTTCCTATAAATACCCTCCTTTGTGAAGACTTCATTCATCCACAAATGTTTCCAAGTCTTGAAATCTCCTCCCCTCTTCTTGTTGTGTTCGTCACCGCCACACTCCCCTTTGAGTGGCCTTGTGGCCGAGAGGGTACCTCCCTTGGTAGTGCTCTGTGAGGGGTACCCCTAGCCTAGTTGTTTGAAATATACCCCCTCATGTGGTATTGAAATACTCCCTAGTATTGTTATAATGCCCAAAATACCTTAGCCTTTACCTAGTAGTATTCCAAAGTTACCTCTATCGTAGAGCAGGAAATACTACCTTTTGTCCTTTTAGTCTCAAACCAAACCCTAAGGAAATCTTCATAGTTGGTTGAAGTATTTAAGTAGAAGTTGGTTAGAACTTCTAAGGGTTGTTTGGAGGCGGATTGGAGCGCGGAGTAGGAGCTAAACCTTGCTCGGGATCGACATTATAACTTGGATAATTTTGGGCTTATCGAGGTAAATATTCTTGTCCCTTATTGTAATTGGAAATTACATGTTGTAGGATTATATAGTTGAAGTATACTATATATAGAATCAACATAGCTTTGCGGCAATGTCTTTTGACTTAAGCTGAATATAAAGAAAGCCCATCATATTACATAGGGTGTATGTGATGAGACTTGTGGTATTCTTGTGTAGTAGAATTGTATCGTCCGGTTAGGCGTATAAACCCCCTGGTTGGCTTGGCGGCCTCGATAGAGGAGGAGATTTCTTGTCACGACCGGGCAGTGGTCGTGCCTACCCGGGCACCCTAGTGATACAACATCGAGAAAATCGGAAATAAAAACATGAACATGAATTAAGAGACATGATAAATAAAGCGACTCCAAAGCAGTTGCCTTGGTATATATACATAAATACGACGCTTATCCTTTTTACTGACTCTTCCCAGCGATACTACAGGACCTAAGAAGTGACAACAACTATGGCCGGGACAAGGCCCGCCATACCACGAATGTCTGAGAACCTACTGCACTCGTGGTAACATGCAAGATAAGCCTCAAGAAGCGGAGCTTCCCAACACGAAATGTGATCTATAAGCGGGGATCGACGGTCGATGTACCTCTACTGCGGCGTGACGCAGCCCGAAGAGGTCGATGCAGTACCAAGTATGTGAAATCGTAAAATCAGTAAATGAAATCATAATAGTCTATATAAAGCGGGAGACATGTATGATAACCAAACTACGATTCGCGACATAAAGCGGTCATGTCAAGTCGAGGACTCACGCCTCAAAGTCATCCGCCGTGCGTGGAACTCCTTCCTCACTGCCGGCAGTCTAGGTACAAATCCTGTGATACGTATAACAGGTCTCGGCCCATCTTATGGACCCAAGATAGAAACGTGTGGAATACATTCCCGGTTCATCCACGAAGCCGTGGTCGAGTGGAATACATTCGATTCATCCCATGAACCGGTAGTCGAGTGGAATACATTCGGATGAACCGGTAGTCGAGTGAAATACATTCCGGATGAGCCGTAGTCGAGTGAAATACATTCCGGATGAGCCGGTGGTCGAGTGAAATACATTCGGATGAGCCGTAGTCGAGTGAAATACATTCGGATGAGCCGTGGTCGAGTGAAATACATTCGGATGAGCCGTAGTCGAGTGAAATACATTCGGATGAGCCGGTAGTCGAGTAGAACACGATGCTTGCACAACAAGGCTATCACACGTAACATGGTCAAGTTTCATAACAACAAGCATAGGCAAGTTATACACAACTCAAGGTACTTCCATTTTATGTCAAAGTCCGGATTTTAACCCTAAGTACTACGTACGTTAAATTCCTTTTAAGAGATTCATTCCTTTTCTAAAAGTCACCCGATACCCATAGTATATAAAAATGTGTGACTTATATCTTTTAAGTAAACCAAAACAACTTTCATACTTTCCTTTTTAAGACCAAATTAAGGCAATACCATGCCTTCTTTTGGACAAAATACTTCTCTTTTAAAAGTCAAGTTACCACATTAAAACAAATGATAAAACCCTTCTTTTGTTTTCATAAAGTCGTTATAACCAACTTCCCATAAAGCTGTTATAACACTTTATGTTTTAAACCATTTTAAGACAACACAGTGCCTTTCTTTTCCCTAAAAGTTCCGGTTGCCTAATTTGATTCATGAAGTCTCTTTTTAGAAAAGTTTCATAGTTCAATGTCTTAACCTCTTTTTAAAACAATAGAGTAACATATGCCATAGGTGAGTAGGTTAATCTTGTTCATAATCAATCTTATTAAGCAGCCATGATCTAGAAAATGTAATATCATTTTGTCTCATCTTAGCTTCTATGCAGATGGAGGTTTCTACTGGTTTTAATAATACTTAATTATTCAATACATTTTCCTTTATTAACGCTGCAGTGGTTTATTGATACACATTCTGATTTCCGAAATCAGTAAAACATTATTCCTTTTAAAAACCAAGTACTCATTACTCACGAATGAAGTTTCACACAAAATCCATATTAATTCATTTAAGTTAAGTCTCTTATCTTATAAGATCCAGTCTCTTAACTTTTGAAATTAATAAACCATTCATTTTACCACCCTTAAGACGTTATACCTAACTTCCCATAAAGCTAGTATAACACTTATGTTTTAAAACAACTAAATACAGTTAACACATGTACGTCTACCGTACTACATAGCTCACACATATCATGCTAGAAAAGATAGGAAGAGGTTCACATACCGGACTGCATGCGATCCCTGAGGTCTAAAATATACATCCTTCGCACCTTCTCCCTTCACAAGAAATGGTCATATCTATGCTCGCAATACATGCTCGCCTCTACCCTTACTCGTCGTACTCTTCTCGAACACTTGAACTCTTCTAGTATACGTACCACTTGATTCCAAAACTTTGGAGTCACTACCTCAAAACTTGGTCATCTTACTAGCCTCGATCTTCCTTAAGGCCATTCCCGGCCTTCACGATCCGCTTCTGGTCGAACATAACCACGAACTCATACGATGGTCATCTAAACTTGGGCCTAGCACCCTCGTGACCCTACCACCTGGCGGGACCACCCAGAGCTGACCCCACCTCAAAACAGGCCGCGGGTTGGCCCGCAACACGGCCCCAACCCGACCAACAACGCGTGAGCTCTTGTTCCCCGATCCGGAACAATCTTACCTATACAGGTCATGAAAGCTACCACTTCCATTTCACACTACCCATGGACTTATCCCACAACACATTTTACGCATACCAAGTATTTCAACAAAGACTAACCGTAAGAATCTCTCCTTTAAGACGACCTTACCTCTAAGGTCTCAACATGAAATATTCTAAGGTTCACACTTCCCATGCCCCCATACTTATCCTTCCAACTAACCATGTTTTCTAACTCACAAATAACACAACGCTATTAAATGCATAACACATAAATATAAGGTCATCATATCACGCATACCAATCTACAGAGGTTAAGGATATACACAAACTACCGCTCACTCTAATCATAGGCACACGCCTGCAGCGCATGCTATGAAAGGCGATGAACACGCCATCGATCCGGTAAGGCTGCGTCATCTGCGGTACCCTATAAGCCTGATCTCTCGTCACGCATGGCGACGGCGCGGTGAAACAAGCGCCGATAAAACGACATTCCGGGATGATGTTTGCCCGCATCGTGCTGCTGAGGGCATGAATCATCGCTAGCACTCGCGTATACCGTGAACCGAAGCCACGGAGCTCAGGCCGGCTCCGAATACCACGAGCGTCCGGCGGCGGGGACCACTCTGTCTTGGTGGAGGTGCATAACTAGGCTAGCTGAGGCGGTCGCCTCGAAAGTTACCAAAGGACCTGCTGTTACGCCTCTTCTGTGATCTCGGTCGTTCCGTCGACCTCTCGTGCCTCGCATCCTGGTGCATGAGCTTGCGTGCGGGCAATGTCCATGCGGTGAAGAAATTACACGTACCTCTCGCCAGTAATCATCTAGCCGGTGGCGTGGCGGTGTACTCTGTCCTCCATGCTCGGCTACCAAGAACATCCGAGCTAATGAGTCGAACTCACATTGTACTCTCTAACCGCCCGAGTCTGTCTCAGCGTCAAAAATCTGTTGGCGAGCCCTCATCATGGAGGCAAGAAGTGTCTGAAATGCCTTTGAGAACTCTTTCCATATAGCTGGAAGTGCATTCTCTCCCCGGGTCAGCTCGCACGAATCAAACCAGTCGACTGCGGTATCAGACATCCGATGCGAACCTAGGACCACTTACTCGGTATCCGATGCCTTGATCCTTTGTCATGACCCGTGTATGCCGGATGAACTCCTGCGGATCATCCTCCGGCCTCGACCCGTAAAACTTTGGCAGGTTACACCTCGGAAAATCACGTAGTCTCAAACTGTCTGCTCGGGGGTGAACTACGGGTGCTCACTGATCGGGCTGCTGCGTCGGCCTATCCTCATATCGCCACGACCACGGCGATGGCGAGCCGTCTCCTTGTACCCGTCTCATCTGCTCCGGTGTGGGGAGGAGGCTCAGTCTTGTAGTCTCGTGACAGCTGCTGCGACTCTAAACTCTTTGGTCTTTGCGGCGTCATGGCTCCCGTCGGAAGCACTGTCTCAGTCTTGGCCAAGACTGCGCCTCGTGCTCCTCTGTATCTCACTAACAGCTCCTCATTGCTATACGGGCTGCAGGTTGCCTTACGCGGAGGCATAGCGGTAAAGGAAAGGAATACGTCGGAGGGTCCAACTATCACACAACTCTAAGGCACGATCTCGGAATGAGAAGAATGGAAACCAATCCTAAATGTCCTATAGCCTCCACGATTATAGATGTGGTGCCTGACACCGATAATCAAGACTCTACTGAACGATGCGTAGACACCCAGAGGACTAAGCGCTCGATACCACTTTTGTCACGACCGGGCAGGGCGTGGTCGTGCCTACCGGGCACCTGGTGATACAACATCGAGAGAAAATCGTGAAATAAAAACATGAACATGAATTAAGAGACATGATAAATAAGCAGGCCAAAAGCGGTTGCCTTGGTATATATACATAAATACGACGGTTATCCTTTTTACGGACTGCACGCCCGGTACTACAGACCTCACAGAAGTAACAACTATGTGGACGGGGCCGCCATACCACGAATGTCTGAGAACCTCTGCACTGAGGGTAACATGCAAGATAAGCCTCAGAAGAACAGAGCTTCCAAGTGAAATGTGATCACATAAGCGGGGATCGGCGGTCGATGTACCTCTACTGCGGCATGAGCGGCCCACGAAGTCGATAACTGGTACCAAGTATGTGAAACGTAAAATTGTCACGACCGGCGGGCGTGTGGTGCCTTACGGGCACCCTAGTGACACAACATCGAGTGTCGTGGAACATAAAACATAACTGAGACAACGAAGTATAAAACAATAATCATTAAAACTTGCCTTTCGGCATATATAAACAATCTTTTAAAGAGAAACGGTTTAATCCTTTATACAAACCACGCCCATAATAGTACTACAGACCTAAGATTTGCAACAACTATGGCGGGGCGGGGCCCGCCATACCACGAATGTAAATACCTACAACGAGGACTATACCAAACAAGCTTAGGAGAAGCGGGCTTTCCCAATCTTTGGCCGTGACCCTAAGGCGAGGATCATCGGCGGTGTACATTTTCTGCGGCGTGAGCGCGGCCCGAGAAGTCGATGCAACATGTACAAGTATGTGGCGTAAAGTATCATGCTTGAAATCATAGTAGTCTATATAAGCGGAGACATGTATGATAACCAAACTACGATTCACAACAAATAGCGATCATGTCAAGTCAGGGACTCACGCCCTCAAAGTCATCATAATAAGACCGTACGGGGTAAGTACGAAGGCATAGCCGACTACTAAGACCCCCAGTACCACAAATGCCATAAACTGTATCACGAGGTCTCTCTAGACCGCACCACGTAATCGAAGGCGGCCGCGGCGCGGTCGATGTCGCGTCTATTCTGGAACTCTCGCACTCGCGTAGGTCGCGCGGACCGCGTAAGGTATTCCTCGAATCACGGTCCTGACCACCGAGGTATACCACGCGTCGAAGCGGCTAACCACCGGTATCCGTCACGGACTTCGGCCAGCGTAGCCTCGGGACCGCATAGTCCTCGGAGACCGCGTAGGGAATTCCCGCGTCGGGCTAAACACCGGAATGATCGGTCGATCACGGAGCATACGCGACTCGCGTAGTCTCGAGGACGCGTAGATAGTATAGACGCGTCAAGGGTGGCAAGCCTCGGTATACCACGATCGAGGGTAGGTGATATAATAACGATCTGATGGACTTACGCTTTTAACAATGTAAGCCTGGCAGAATGACTTACATAACAATCACAAGATACTAACACAAGTAGCATCCTAACATGTTTACTTATCATATCAACAAGAAAGTATTACAAGGCTATCACAAACCAATACAATCGAGTTATTCACCCAAGGTACTTTCTACTAACAAGTTCGGTATCTAACCCCAACGATTTCATACATTAAATCTTTAAAAGATCCGTTCTATCACATAAGTCACACAATACGTAGTATAAAATAGAGTATTTGTCTTTTAAGTAAACCAAAACACTTACCTTTGTAAAACCAAGTAACAACATTATTTTCCAAGCGTCAAGTTTGCCTAATTTCAAATGCTCACGTTTCTTATTTTAGAAAGGTTTCGTAGTTCATAGTCTTATTCATTTAAGAATATAATTCTCTTTTAAACAATCTGAGAAACATAAGCCTTATATGTGAGTAGGATATTCTTGTTTATAACAATCTTATTACAGCAGCCATGATCTAGGAAATATCATTTTGTCTCATCTTAGCTTACATGCGGATGGAAGTTTCTCTTGGTTTTAATAATACTTAATTATTCAAAACATTTTATTAACGTTGCGATGGTTTGTCGATACACGTCACGATTTCCAAAATCAGTAAAACGTTCTTAAGCCGTTATACCAACTTCCCATAAAGCCGTTATAACAGCTTTATGTAGATAAGAAAACACTTCGTGGCAACTTCCTATAAAGCCGTTATAACACTTTATGTTTTAAACCCATCGAATACATTTAGCACATGTACGTCTACCGTACTACATAGTTCACACATATCATGCTAGAAGAGATAGGAAGAGGTTCGCGTACCTCGCGACGATTATCGATTAATAGCAAAATGCTCAGAGTACCTCAAGCGTCGGCTACTCGCCAAGCCAAGTAGAGCGCGCCACGTGGTACTTGACCTATAAGGCCACAAGTGACTTATTAACATCTAGATCTTATCGTAGAACATTCTACAGAAAATTCGGCGGCCTCCCCCACATGGCAGCGTAAATCTCCTCTCTGCCGGGCTATCAAGCCAACGGGGGTTATACATCTAACGACGGGTACAATTCTACTCCACGTACTACACAAGTCTCTTTATGTCTGATCTATGTAAAAGCAGTTGATTCTTGAGCTTAAGTCGAGGACATTGCCACAGCTATGTTCGATTATATATATATAGTATACTTTAACTATATTTTCCTCTGACATGTAATATCCAATTACAATAGGGACAAGATATTTACCTCGCTAAGCCCATAATTATCCAAATATAAAGTCGATCTGGGCAATCGTTTAGCTCGACTCAGGCGCTCAACCGCTCTAAACCACCCTTAGAAGTTCTAACCAACCTTCACAATACTCACGGACTATGGAGATTTTCTAGGGTTTGGTTTTGTGGTGTGGGAAGTATAATAGTATTTACGGGCTTTCGTATAGGTATAACCTTAGAATACAACAAGGTATACGGCTAAGGTAATTTGGGCATTATAACAATACTTTTGAGAGTATTTCTACCAAGAGGGTATTATATGAAAACAAACTAGGCTAGGGGTACCCAGCACCTGTAGGAGGGTGGATACCCTCGGCCTACCCCACTAGGGGACTCGGCGAGGGGAGAGAGGGCTCTCGGCAAGACACTACACTGGGGAAGGAAGAAGCTTTCAAGACTAAGGCAATTTTGTGAATGAATTAGTCTTCAAGAGAGGTATTTATAGGTCAAGTGAAAGCCAACCAATGGCGAGATTACACCAAGTGTTAGGCAAGTGTAGGGCCAAGATTCACCCGTGTGTACTAGCCAACTTGCACACAAAATATCTACCAAAAATATCTCCCACTTGCTTCCCAATCGTCGAGGGCCGCTTGCCCGCTGAGAGGGTGCCAAGTGTCGCCCTCTTGTTGGTCCAAAATGTTCCGTCTCTCGGAAAAATCCATAAAAATAAGAAAAGACATAGCGAATTTTCCCCTAGTTATGAAAAAGCGTTTAGTCGAAAAACGACTCTAGCAGGGTGTTGTGCACAAATGCCGTTCGGCGAGCCACGCAGGCGGGGTGACACGTGTCACCTCCTGTTGGCCCAAAATAAAACATCTTAGAAAATATCCATAATGGCCAAAATCTCGAAAACAAAGTGGGCCCCACAAAGCGTAAATTTCTCAGTGGGCCCAGTGACCATTTCGAAAATAAAATTCCATAATTCTCTAATATTCCGAAGTCCAAATACCGTCAGAATCAATTCCCATTAACGAACCTTTTTCCTTCACAAAAGCGGAAACTTTTAGTGGAAAAATCGCCTCTTTCTTCTTTCCAATCTTTACATGCCGTATTCTCAAATGCGTGCGTCCTCGCATACATACCACAGAACTACGAGGTATAACATTCTCCTCGCCAGAAACATTAGTCCGAATGTTCGCTTCTAAGTCTCAAAACAAGCGTGCGCCAATATAGTCTTCACTCTTATACTTACGAGAACAATCCTGCCATGCACGGCCATGGAAACACTGCGCAAAACTTACATCTAAGTCCACGAGGAAACACCTACATCACCACAAATACCTCTTCCGGGGTCAAAATATACTTCCTTAGTCGCGATACCACTTTTGTCACTTTGTCGCGAGCCTTGCTCGGCGACCCGACAAATGGTGCCGGAACAGCTGCGATCGGAGGATCGTGCACTCGAACTCTTACCACGTTCGATACGGCCGGTTTCCAAAACTTCGGGGTTACTATCTCTAACGTGGTCACCGTTAAGCGGGGACATTCGGATGGATCTTGATACTTTCCGATCATAACAATACGAAAGGCGGACGTCCTTCCTCCTAAGTCGGACGGCAAATGCTAACATATAGGCAACGGCCTATTCTTCACATGAACTCACAAAGGCCCAAGTAACTCGGGCTAAGTTCATACTGTTTCCAAAACTTCGCCACACTGTCAGGGTGGTACTTTCAAGACCGACCGTCGACTGAACTCTGGCGTCGTCGTGATTATCGCACGATTCTCGAGTGCGAACTTCTTCTAGACAAGCTTCACTATCCAGCGATCTGTGGAACAAGCTGAACCACTATCGAACCACGCCAACATCGACAATCGGCCGTGACTTGCATTTCTGCCCTGAGGCGTCACGAGGCGACGTCAGAACAACGAAATGGTAGCTTAAACACTCCCAACCGGAGACAACGATCCTCACGGCTACCACGAAATCAAAACAACGGCGAGGCGAATGCGTCTGAGACTACTTTGAGTTCTAGCCTGCACAGTACAAACTCGAGAAGAGAAAGCAGTAGTGCCACGGGCTCCGGCTGTCGTCATAAGGTGAAGGTAGGCACCCGTGCAACCTCGCGACGCACCGGATAACATCAACCTGCCTGAGGCGATCACGGCCAGAAGAACACGATAGTTTGCCCCATCGGCCCGACCAGCTGGTCGAGCGTCCACGAACTTGCGGCTAACTAAACATGGGCCTAACACCTCATGACCCTAACACAAGAGGGACCACCTGGCCCGACCCGCCAAACCTACTGGCGGGTTGACGCGCGTAGCCTCGGCTTAAGCGGCGTAGCGAAATACCATCTCCCGAAGGAACAATCTTACTAAACACGTTACGAAAACCTGGCGGTCTTCTTAGCTCGACTACCTCTTTCGTTTCATACTACATGGGACTTATCCTAAACCACGACTCACGTGCACTATGCACTCTATAAAGTCAAACATAAACATACGTCTCTGCAGAGATGGCCTTACCTCTAAGGCCTTTGCGTATAAAGCTCTAAGGCTCACACTTTCTCTATCCTCCAAAATCTTACTCGGTTAACCCGCATGATTTCTAATCACAACTAACACCTTGCTATCGAACATAGCACTTAAGGTATACTCGCTTAAAAGTTACGAAGGACGCTTGCTCTGGCCTCTTCTGTCGCCCTTGGTTAACGTCGATCTCTACGTTTCTCGACTGCTTGCATAAGCGTGCAGGCCATGCGAAGCCTAAGCGAAGGATTACTCTTGCACAACGCTTCTCTTAGGTAGTCATCAAGACTCGCGATACATCGGTATACTCTGGTAGCCAAATCCATAGCTAGTAACAAGGTTGTCTCTTGCGATCTATATTCTCGGTTCGGTCGTGGGCGAAGGTTCACATATCATGGCGCGGTAAGGCTGCCGTCGCCGTGCTTAAACTCTTTGGGGCTAGTGGCGTCGCGAAACCCCGAATGAGCACTACCTAGGTAATGATTTGGCTTTGTGCCTCGCCACCCTGAACTCTGCTCGCGGCTCGCCGTTGCCGCCTCTGGGCGGGTTGCCTACGCGGAGGCATAGCGATAAGAAATAATTTCGTCGGAGGGTCGACTTACAACACGGCTCTAAGGCACGATCTCGAGTGAGAAGAATAGAAACCAATCCTAAATATCCTATAGCCTCACGATTATTGGTGTGGTGCACACCCCGATAATCAAGACTGCGGATACGATGCTGTAGACACTTTTCGAGGATTAATCGCTCGATACCACTTTTGTCACGACCAGGCGGGCGTGGTTGGTGCCTTACCGGGCACCCTAGTGACCTGACATCGAGTAATCACGGAACGTAAAACATAACACGAGACAACGAAGTATAAAACAATAATCTGTTAAAACTTGCCTTTCGGCATATATAAACAATCTTTTAAGAGAAACGTTTAATCCTTTATACAAACCACCGTAATAGTACTACGGACCTCTAAGATTTGCAGCAACTATGGCGGGACGGGCCGCCATACCCCACGAATGTAAATACCTACAACGACAGGACTATACCGCTAAGCTTAGAGAAGCGGAGCTTTCCCGAATCTTTGACTGTGACCACAGAGCGAGGATCATCGGTGTACCTTTTCTGCGGCATGAGCGGCCCGAAGGAGGTCGATCTGACATGTACCGAGTATGTGGCGTCAAAAGTAATCATGGCCCGAAATCATAGTAGTCTATATAAAGCGGGAGACATGTATGATAAGCAAACTACGATTCACAACAAATAGCGATGCGTGTCAAGTCGGGGACTCACGCCTCAAAGTCATCATAATAAGACCGTGCGGGGTAAATGCGAAGGCATGGCCACTACTAAGACCCGAGTACCACAAATGCCATAAAGCGTATCACGAGGTCTCTCTGACCGCACGTAATCGAAGGCGGCGCGGCGCGGTATCAATGTCTTGGCGTCTATTCTGGAACTCTCGCGACTCGCGTAGGTCACACAGCACCGCGTAAGGTATTCCTCGAATCTGGTCCTAGACCACGCGAGGTATACCAGCGTCGGCGGCCTAACCTCGGTATCCGTCACGGACTTCGCGGCCAGCGTAGCCCGCCGAGGACCGCATAGTCCTCGTAGACCGCATAGAATTCCCGCATCGGGCTAAACACCGGAATGATCGGTCGATCACTGGAGCATACGCGACTCGCGTAGTCTCAAGGACGCGCCGTAGTATAGACGCGTCAAGGGTGGCAAGCCCTCGGTATACAATCGAGGGTAGGTGATATAATATGATCTGATGGACTTACCCAACAATGTAAGCCAAGAATGACCACATAACAATCACGAGATACTAACACAAGTAGCATCCTAACATGTTTACTTATCATATCAACAAGAAAGTATTACAAGGCTATCACAAACCAATACAATCAAGTTATTCACCCAAGTACTTTTCTACTAACAAGTTCGGTATCTAACCCCAACGTGCTTCATACATTAAATCTTTAAAAGATCGTTCCTATCACATAAGTCACACAATACAGTAGTATAAAATAGAGTGGTGTCTTTTTAAGTAAACCAAAACACTTACCTTTGTAAAACCAAGTAACAACATTATTTTCCAAGCGTCGAGTTTGCCTAATTTCAAATGCTCGCGTTTCTTATTTTAGAAAGGTTTCGTAGTTCATAGTCTTATTCATTTAAGAATATAATTCTCTTTTAAACAATCTGAGAAACATAAGCCTTATATGTGAGTAGGATATTCTTGTTTATAACAATCTTATTACAGCAGCCATGATCTAGGAAATATCATTTTGTCATCTTAGCTTATGCGGATGGAAGTTTCTCTTTGGTTTTAATAATACTTAATTATTCAAAACATTTTATTAACGCTGCAGTGGTTTGTCGATACACATCCTGATTTCCAAAATCAGTAAAATGTTCTTAAGCCGTTATACCAACTTCCCATAAAGCCGTTATAACAGCTTTATGTAGATAAGAAAACACTTCGTGGCAACTTCCCATAAAGCCGTTATAACACTTTATGTTTTAAACCCATCGAATACATTTAGTACGCGTCGTCACCGTCTACATAGTTCACACATATCATGCTAGAAGAGATAGGAAGAGGTTCGCATACCTCGCGCGATTATCGACTAATAGCAAAATGCTCAGTACCTCAGTCGCTACTCCTAAGCCAAGTAGAACGCGCCACACGTAGTACTTCAACCTATAAGGCCACACAACTTATTAACATCTAGATCTTATCGTAGAACATTCACCAGAAAATTCGGCACAAAGACAGCGTAAATCTCCTCTCTATCGGAGCTGCTCGATCAGTGACGGGGGTTATACATCTAACCCGCGGGTATTCTACTCCACGATCTTACTACACAAGCTCATCAGAATACAGCCATGTCTTGAGCTTAAGTCCAAGGACATTGCCACAAGCTATGTTCAGTTATATATATATAGTATACTTTAACTATATTTTCCTACAACATGTAATATCCAATTACAATAGGGGGACAAGATATTTACCTCGCTAAGCCCATAATTATCCAAATATAAAGTCGATCCTGGGCAATCGTTTAGCTCCAACTCCGAGCGCTCAACCATTCTAAACCACCCTTAGAAGTTCTAACTAACTTCTTCACAATACTCCAATTGACTATGGAGATTTTCCTAGGGTTTCGGTTTGTGGTGAGGAAGTATAATAGTATTTTCTGGGCTTTTCGTATAGGTATAACCTTAGAATACAACAAGGTATACGGCTAAGGTAATTTGGGCATTATAACAATACTTTTGAGAGTATTTCTACCAAGAGGGGGGGTATTATATGAAAACAAACTAGGCTGGGGTACCCACGGCCACACCACAAAGGAGGGGTGGCTACCCCTCGGCCTACCCCACTAGGGGACTCTCGCCAGGGAGAGAGGGCTCTCGGCCAAGACACTACACTAAGGGAAGGAAGAAGCTTTCAAGACTAAGGCAATTTTGTGAATGAATTAGTCTTGAAGAGGTATTTATAGGTCAAGTGAAAGCCAACCAATGGCCAAGATTACACCAAGTGTTAGGCAAGTGTAGGGCCAAGATTCACCCATGTACCTAGCCAACTTGCACACAAAATATCTACCAAAATATCTCCCACTTGCCTTCCCAAATCGTCGCGGCCCCACCTTGCCGCATGAGAGGTGCCAAGTGTAAGCCTCTTGTTGGTCCAAAATGTTCCGTCTCTCGGAAAAATCCGCAAAAATAAGAAAAGACATAGCCTAATTTTCCCTCGCAAGTTATGAAAAGCGTTTTCGAAAACGACTCTAACCAGGGTGTTGTGCACAAATGTCATTCGGCCTGCCACTGGCGGGGTGACACGTGTCACCCTCCTATTGGCCCAAAATAAAACATCTTCCAAAAATATCCATAATGGCCAAAATCTCAAAACAAAGTGGGCCCACAAAACAGTAAATTTCTCCGTGGGCCCCAGTGACCATTTTCGAAAATAAAATTCCATAATTCTCTAATATTCCGAAGTCCGAATACCAAATCGGGAATCAATTCCCATTAACGAACCTTTTTCCTTCACAAAACCGGAAACTTTTAGTGGAAAAATCGCCTCTTTCTTCCTTTCTTCCAATCTTTACATGCGTATTCTCGTGCGTCCTCGCATACATACCCTAGAACTACGGGGTATAACAAAAATACTGTAAATGAAATCATAATAGTCTATATAAAGCAGGAGACATGTATGATAACCAAACTACGATTCACAACATAAAGCGATATGTCAAGTCGGGGACTCACGCCTCAAAGTCATCCTCACGCCCGTGGAATTCCTTCCTCACCGCCGGCCTAGGTACAAATCATGTGATACATATAACGTGTCTCGGCCCATCTTATGGACCCGATGATAGAAAGCGTGTGGAATACATTCGGCTCATCCCATGAGCCAGAGTCGAGTGGAATACATTCCGGATGAGCCGTGTCGAGTTAAATACATTCCGGATGAACCGTGGTCGAGTGAAATACATTCCGGATGAACCTGTGGTCGAGTGAAATACATTCGGATGAACCTAGTCGAGTGAAATACATTCCGGATGAACCGGTAGTCGAGTGAAATACGTTCCGGATGAACCGGTGATCGAGTAGAACACGATACTTGCACAACAAGGCTATCACGTAACATGGTCAAGTTTCATAACAACAAGCATAGGCAAGTTATACACAACTCAAGGTACTTTCATTTTATGTCAAAGTCCGGATTTTAACCTAAAGTACTACGTCGTTAAATTCCTTTTAAGAGATTCATTCCTTTTCTAAAAGTCACCCGATACCGTAGTATATAAAAATGTGTGACTTATATCTTTTAAGTAAACCAAAACAACTTTCATACTTTCCTTTTTAAGACCAAATTAAGGCAATACCATGCCTTCCTTTGGACCAAAATACTTCTCTTTTAAAAGTCAAGTTACCATTTTAAAACCAATGATAAAACCATTCTTTTGCTTTCATAAAGTCGTTATAACTAACTTCCCATAAAGCTGTTATAACACTTTATGTTTTAAACCAATTTAAGACAACACTGCCTTTCTTTTCCCTAAAAGTTCCAAAGGTTTGCCTAATTTCAATTACGCAAGTCTCTTTTTAGAAAAGTTTCATAGTTCAATGTCTTAACCTCTTTTTAAAACAATGAGTAACATATGCCATAGGTGAGTAGGTTAATCTTGTTCATAATCAATCTTATTAGCGACCATGATCTAGAAAATGTAATATCATTTTGTCTCATCTTAGCTTCTATGCAGATGGAGGTTTCTTGGTATTAATAATACTTAATTATTCAATACATTTTCCTTTATTAACGCTTCAGTGGTTTATTGATACACATTCGATTTTCAAATCGGTAAAACATTATTCCTTTTAAAACCAAGTACTCATTACTCACGAATGAGGTTTCACACAAAATCCATATTAATTCATTTAAGTTAAGTCTCTTATCTTATAAGATCCATCTCTTAACTTTTGAAATTAATAAACCATTCATTTTACCACTTAAGACGTTATACCTAACCTCCCATAAAGCTAGTATAACACATGTTTTAAAACAACTAAATACGGTTAACACGTATGCGTCTACCGTACTACATAGCTCACACATATCATGCTAGAAAAGATAGGAAGAGGTTCACATACCTCGCGACGATTATCGACTAATAGCAAAAGCGCTCCAAGTAACTTTCGAACCGTCGGCTACTCCTTAAGTCAAGTAGATCACGCCATCGTAGTACTTGACATATAGAGGCCACAAGGCGCCTATTAACATCTAGATCTCAATGTAGAATATCCTACGTAAAATTCGCACTTGCTCCCCCATGACAGCGTAAATCTCCTCTCTATCGAGGTACGCAAGCCAACGGGGAGGGTTTTGCACGTCTAACCGGACGTGTACAATTCTACTCACAGAAATACTAAACAAGTCTACTTTAATACAGTCCTATGTAATTACAGTTCAGTTCACTTCTTAAAATTCAGGCTTAAGTCGCAAGACATTGCCGTAAGTATTATTCAGGCTTAAGTCAAAGACATTGCCGCACAACTATGCTCAGTTCTATATATAGTATACCTTAACTATATATTCCAACAACATGTAATTTCCAATTACAGCGAAGGTAGTCAAGAGTGTTTACCTTGATAAGCCCAAAATTATCCGAGTTTATATGTCGATCCCGAGCAAGGTTTAGCTCCCGCTCCGTGCGCTCAACCCGCTCCAAACAACCCTTAGAAGTTCTAACTAACTTCTACTTAACACTTCAACCGACTATGAAGGTTTTCCTTAGGGTTTCGTTTTTGTGGTAGGGAAGTATAATAGTATTTTGGGCTTTTGTATAAGTGTAACCTTGGGAAAACTACAAGGTATTTGGGCCAAGGTATTTGGGCATTATAACAATACTTGGAGAGTATTTCTATACCACAAAAGGGGTATTTATACGAGGCAACAAGGCTGGGGTGTACCCCACGGCTGGGCACTACAAAGGGGAGGAGGAGGCCTCGGCAAGACTACGAAAGAGGGGAGGAGTTGGGCAGACTCAACACTAAAGGGGAGGATTTTTAACACTTAGCAAATGATTTTTGGATGAAGAAAGTTCATCACAGAGGGTATTTATAGGTCAAGCAAAGGCCAACCAATGGCCAAGATCAAGCCAAGTGTTAGGCAAGTGTAGGGCTAGGATCAAGCCATGTGCACCTTATCCATCTACCACACAACTTGCACAAAATATCCTACCTAACCATGCCACCTTTCTGCGTCACTTTGCCGTCCACTTCCTTCAATGTGAGGTGACACTTGTCACCTCCGTTGGTCCAAAATGTTTCGTCTCTCGGAAAAATCCGCAAAATTATAAATGACATAGCGAATTTTCCCTCGTAAAGCTAATGAAAACGTTTCGTCGGAAAACGACTCTTTTCGGCACTTGTGCCCAAATTTCGAATTTGCCAAATCTTTAAGGCTCAAATTTTATACGTACGCCCTCACGTACATACTCTGGAAATACGGGGTATAACATTCTCCCCTCCTTAGAAACATTCGTCCCGAATGTTCCTTCTAAGCCTCAATAGAAACATGCGCCAAGATAGTCTTCACTACTATACTTACGAGAACAATCCTGCCACACCGCCACGAAACACCGCGCAAATACTTACATCCAAGTCCACGAGAAACACCTCTAACATCACAAACTTTTGTCACTTTGCGCGAGGTTCTGAGTGTCGCTCGGCGACCCAACAAATGGTGCGGACGCATGCGATCCGTGAGGTCTAAAATATACATCCTTCGCACCTTCTCCCTTCACAAGAAATGGTCATATCTATGCTCGCAATACATGCTCGCCTCTACCCTTACTCGTCGTACTCTTCTCGAACACTTGAACTCTTCTAGTATACGTACCACACTTCAGTTTCCAAAACTTTGGAGTCACTACCTCAAAACTTGGTCATCTTACTAGCCTCGATCTTCCTTAAGGCCATTCCCGGCCTTCACGATCCGCTTCTGGTCGAACATAACCACGAACTCATACGATGGTCATCTAAACTTGGGCCTAGCACCCTCGTGACCCTACCACCTGGCGGGACCACCAGAGTGACCCACCAGCGGGCCGCGGGTTGGCCCGCAACGGCCCCAACCCGACCCACTTAACGCGTCAAGCTCTTGTTCCCGATCCTAACAATCTTACTATACTGGTCATGAAAGCTACCACTTCCATTTCACACTACCCATGGACTTATCCCACAACACATTTTACGCATACCAAGTATTTCAACAAAGACTAACCGTAAGAATCTCTCCTTTAAGACGACCTTACCTCTAAGGTCTCAACATGAAATATTCTAAGGTTCACACTTCCCATGCCCCCATACTTATCCTTCCAACTAACCATGTTTTCTAACTCACAAATAACACAACGCTATTAAATGCATATACATAAATATAAGGTCATCATATCACGCATACCAATCTCTGAGGGTTGGGATATACATGGCTACCGTTCCACTCTAATCATAGGCCCACTGCAGGCGCATAATCGTAGGCGCGATGAACCCGCCATCGATCCTAGGTCGCTGCGCTGCGCCGCCATTCTTCCTATAAGCACGCTCTCTCGTCACATGGCCTCGACGGCCGCAGTGAAACAAGCACCAATAAAAAGCGACATTCCCGATGATGTTTGCCACATCGTGCACCGGCGAGGACATGAATCATGCCGCTAGCACTCACGTATACCAGTAAACGAAGCCACGAGCTCCACCAGCCTCCGAATACTCGAGCGCCACGGCGATCGCGGGGACCACTGCATCGCGGAGGTACATAATTAGCTGGCCGGCGGTCCGCCTCGAAAGTTACCAAGGACCTGCTGCTCGACCTCTTCTCGCGATCTCGGTCATTCCGTCGACCTCTCCGTGCCTCGCATCCTGGTGCATGAGCTTGCGTGCGGCAATGTCCATGCCGGTGAAGAGCTACACCCGCATGCCTCGCCTGGTAATCATCTAGCCCTGACGTAGCGGTGTACTGCCCTCCATATCGCCTACCACGGGGAACATACCGAGCTAATGAGTCGAACTCACATTGTACTCTCTAACCGCCCGCCCGCCCCGTCTCAACGTCAAAAATCTGCCCGAGCCTCTCATCTGCGAGGCAAGAAGTGTGCAAGAAATGCCTTGAGAACTCGCCCCATATAGCGGAAGTGCATTCTCTCCCGACAGCTCCCACGATCAAACGATCGATTGCGGTATCACGCACCGATGCGAACCTAGGACCACCGACTCGGTATCCGATGCTTGATCATCATGACGGCCAGAATCGCCGGATGAACTCGCGATCATCTCGTGCCTCACCCATAAAACTGCGGCGCGTTACACTCGAAAATCCCGTAGTCTCAAACCGCTCGCCGGGGTGAACTACGGTGCTATGGATCGAATCGCTGCTGCGTCATTTATCTCATATCCGCCACGACCGCCAGAATCGCCATCTCTCGTACTTATCTCATCCGCTCAGCCGTGGACCGAGGCTCGTATCAGAGTCTCAGCAGCCATCGCTGCGCTTAAACTCGCTGGCCAAGGCTGCGAAACCCGCCGCTGAAGCACTGCTCGTCTTGACGCTCGCGCTCGCATTTCTCTCAGATCTCACTAACAGCTCCTCGATCGCTATCTGGGCTCGTTGCCTTACGCGGAGGCATAATCGTAAAGGAAAGGAATACGCTGTAGGGTCCAACTTATCACACAACTCTAAGGCACGATCTCGTAATGAGAAGAATGAAACCAATCCTAAATGTCCTATAGCCTCACGATTATAGATGGTGCATAACACACCGATAATCAAGACTCTACTGTACGCGGTGCAGACACCTTCCGAGGACTAATCGCTCGATACCACTTTTGTCACGACCGAACCTGCGTGATCGTGCCTTACCGGGCACCCTAGTGATACAACATCAGAGAAAATCAATGGAAATAAAAACATGAACATGAATTAAGAGACATGATAAATAAAGCAACCAAAACAGCTTTTCCCGATATATACATAAATACCCGAACAGCTTATCCTTTTTACTCAGCCACAACAAGATTTCATGCACTCTAAGAAGTGACAACAACTATGACGACAGGGCCACGCCATACCCCGAATGTACAAGAACCTCTGCACTGTGGTAACATACGAAGATAAGCCTCCAAGGAACGGAGCTTCCAACAAGCCGAAATGTGATCCTATAAGCGGATCGACAGTCGATGTACCTCTACTGCATGAACGCACTTCAAGGAGGTCGATAACAGTACCAAGTATGTGAAATCAGAAATATCAAATGAAATCATAATAGTCTATAAAGCGGGAGACATGTATGATAACCAAACTACGATTCACAACATAAAAGCGATCATGTCAAGTCGTGGACTCACGCCTCAAAGTCATCCTCACGCCCGTGGAATTCCTTCCTCACCGCCAGCCTAGGTACAAATCATGTGATACATATAGCGAGTCTCGGCCCATCTTATGGACCCAGATAGAAACGTGGAATACATTCCCTGTTCATCCCGTGAACCTAGTCGAGTGAATACATTCCGGATGAACCGTGGTCGAGTTAAATACATTCCGGATGAACCGTTAGTCGAGTGAAATACATTTCCGGATGAACCGGTAGTCGAGTGAAATACATTCCCGGATGAACAGAGTCGAGTGAAATACATTCCGGATGAACCAGAGTCGAGTGAAATACATTCCGGATGAACCGTGAGTCGAGTAGAACACAAGATTGCACAACAAGGCTATCACACGTAACATGGTCAAGTTTCATAACAACAAGCATAGGCAAGTTATACACAACTCAAGGTACTTTCATTTTATGTCAAAGTCCTGATTTTAACCCTAAAGTACTACGATGCGTTAAATTCCTTTTAAGAGATTCATTCCTTTTCTAAAGTCACCCGATATTCGTAGTATATAAAAATGTGTGACTTATATCTTTTAAGTAAACCAAAACAACTTTCATACTTTCCTTTTAAGACCAAATTAAGGCAATACCATGCCTTCCTTTTGACCAAAATACTTCTCTTTAAAAGTCAAGTTACCACATTAAAACAAATGATAAAACCCTTCTTTGTTTTCATAAAGTCGTTATAACCAACTTCTCATAAAGTCGTTATAACACTTTATGTTTTAAACCATTTTAAGACAACACAGTGCCTTTCTTTTCCCTAAAAGTTCCGGTTTGCCTAATTTCAATTCACGCAAGTCTCTTTTTAGAAAAGTTTCATAGTTCAATGTCTTAACTCTTTTTAAAACAATAGAGTAACATATGCCATAGGTGAGTAGGTTAATCTTGTTCATAATCAATCTTATTAAGCACCATGATCTAGAAAATGTAATATCATTTTGTCTCATCTTAGCTTCTATGCAGATGGAGGTTTCATGTATTAATAATACTTAATTATTCAATACATTTTCCTTTATTAACGCTGCGGTGGTTTATTGATACACATTCGATTTTCAAATCAAGAAACATTATTCCTTTTAAAACCAAGTACTCATTACTCACGAATGAGGTTTCACACAAAATCCATATTAATTCATTTAAGTTAAGTCTCTTATCTTATAAGATCCATCTCTTAACTTTTGAAATTAATAAACCATTCATTTTACCACTTAAGACGTTATACCTAACCTCCCATAAAGCTAGTATAACACTTATGTTTTAAAACAACTAAATACGCTTAACACACGACGCTTACTGCACTACATAGCTCACACATATCATGCTAGAAAAGATAGGAAGAGGTTCACATACCGCGGCGATTATCGACTAATAGCAAAACGCTCCAAGTAACTCGAACCGTCGGCTACTCCTTAAGTCAAGTAGATCACGCCATACGTAGTACTTCAACATATAGAGGCCACAAGGCGCCTATTAACATCTAGATCTCAATGTAGAATATCCTACAGAAAATTCTAAAGACTCCTCCCCGCATAACAGAAATCTCTCCTCTCTATCGAGGCCGGTACCAAGCCAACCAGGGAGGGGTTTTGCACGCCTAACCTGACGTGTACAATTCTACTCACGTAATACTACAAGTCTCTTATGTCTGATCTATGTAATTACGATTCACTTCTTAAAATTCAGGGCTTAAGTCAAAAGACATTGCCGCATTCAACTATGCTCGATTCTATATATAGTATACCTTAACTATATATTCCAACAACATGTAATTTCCAATTACAAATGTAGGTCAAGAGTGTTTACCTTGATAAGCCCAAAATTATCCGAGTTTATATGTCGATCCCGAGCAAGGTTTAGCTCCCACCGTGCGCTCCAACCCGCCTCCAAACAACCCTTAGAAGTTCTAACCAACTTCTACTTAACACTTCAACCGACTATGAAGGTTTTCCTTAGGGTTTCGTTTTTGTGGTGAGGAAGTATAATAGTATTTTCTGGCTTTTGTATAAGTGTAACCTTGGGAAAACTACAAGGTATTTGGGCCAGTATTTGGGCATTATAACAATACTTGGAGAGTATTTCTATACCACAAAAGGGTATTTATACGAGGCAACAAGGCTGGGGGTGTACCCTACTGCTAGGCACTACAAAGGGGAGGAGGAGGCCTCGCCAAGACTCAAAAGAGGGGGAGGAGTGGACGAACTCAACACTAAAGGGAGGGATTTTTAACACTTAGCAAATGATTTTTGATGAAGAAAGTTCATCACTTAGAGGGTATTTATAGGTCAAGCAAAGGCCAACCAATGGCCAAGATCAAGCCAAGTGTTAGGCAAGTGTAGGGCTAGGATCAAGCCATGTGCACCTTATCCATCTACCACACAACTTGCACAAAATATCCTACCTAACCATGCCATCTTCTCTTCGCCCACTTCTTCCAATGTGAGGTGACACTTGTCACCCTCCCGTTGGTCCAAAATGTTTCGCCTCTGGAAAAATCCGCAAAAATTATAAATGACATAGCCGAATTTTCCCTACGTAAGTCGTGGAAAACGCTTTTAAAACGACTCTTTTCGCACTTGTGCCCAAATTTCGAATTTGCCAAATCTTTAAGGCTCAAATTTTATACGACGCCTCACGCATATACTCGAAATACTGGTATAACATTCTCCTCGCTTAGAAACATTCGTCCGAATGTTCCTTCTAAGCCTCAAACAAACATGCGCCAAGATAGTCTTCACTACTATACTTACGAGAACAATCCTCGCCACACCGCCACGTAAACACCCGCGCAAATACTTACATCCAAGTCCACGAGGAAACACCTCTAACATCACAAACTTTTGTCACTTTGCCGCGAGGTTCTAGTGTCACCCGCGACCCAACAAATGGTACCGATCGCATGCGATCCCCGAGGTCTAAAATATACATCCTTCGCACCTTCTCCTTCACAAGAAATGGTCATATCTATGCTCGCAATACATGCTCGCTCTACCCTTACTCGTCGCATTTTCTCGAACACTTGAACTCTTCTAGTATACGCATTCACACTTCGCCCAAAACTTTGGAGTCACTACCTCAAAACTTGGTCATCTTACTAGCCTCGATCTTCCTTAAGGCCATTCCCGCCTTCACGATCCGCTCGGTCGAACATAACCACGAACTCATACGATGGTCATCTAAACTGGGCCTAGCACCCTCGTGACTCTACCACCGGCGGGACCACCCAGAGCCGACCCCACCTCAAACAGCCGCGGGTTGGCCCGCAACATGGCCCCAACCCGACCCACTTAACGCGTCAAGCTCTTGCTCCCGATCCGAACAATCTTACCTATACAGTCATGAAAGCTACCACTTCCATTTCACACTACCCATGGACTTATCCCACAACACATTTTACGATACCAAGTATTTCAACAAAGACTAACCGTAAGAATCTCTCCTTTAAGACGACCTTACCTCTAAGGTCTCAACATGAAATATTCTAAGGTTCACACTTCCCATGCCCCCATACTTATCCTTCCAACTAACCATGTTTTCTAACTCACAAATAACACAACGCTATTCGCATAGCACATAAATATAAGGTCATCATATCACGCATACCAATCTCTGTAGGGTTAAGGATATACCCAAGCTACCGCCCACTCTAATCATAGGCCCACCTGCAGGCGCATAATCTGTAGAAGGCGATGAACTCGCCATCGATCCGCAGGTCGCTACGCCGCTTGCATTCTCCTATAAGCACGCCTCTCGTCACATGGCTCGACGGCCGCAGTGAAACAAGCACCAATAAAAGACGACATTCCCGGGATGATGTTTGCTACATCGTGCACACCGGTGGGACATGAATCATGCCGCAAGCACTCACGATACCGCGGAACCGAAGCCCCGAGCCCACTCTCCGAATACCCCGAACGCCCCGACGATCGGGGACCACTGCATCGTGGAGGTACATAACTAGATCGGCTGAGGCGGTCCGCCTCGAAAGTTACCAAAGGACCTGCTGCTCGCCTCTTCTGCCGATCTCGGTCATTCCGTCGACCTCTCCGTGCCTCGCATCCTGGTGCATGAGCTTGCATGCGGCAATGTCCATGCCCATGAAGAGCTACACCCGCATAAGCCTCGCCAAGTAATCATCTAGCCCTGACGTAGCGGTGTACTCGCCCTCCATATCGGCTACCACGGGAACATACCGAGCTAATGAGTCAAACTCCACATTGTACTTCTAACCGCCCGCCGCCCTGCCTCAACGCTAAAAATTGTTTACCCGAGCCCTCCTCATCCGCGAGGCAAGAAGTGTGCAAGAAATGCCTTTGATAACTGGGTCCCATATAGCCGGAAGTGCATTCTCTCCCGACAGCTCACGAATCAAACTACGATCATTGCGGTATCAGCACCGATGCGAACCTAGGACCACCGACTGGTATCCGATGCTTGATCATCACATGACTCCAGAATCGCCGGATGAACTCGCGGATCATCCTCGTGCCTCACCCATAAAACTCGCGTTACACTCGTAAAATCCCGTAGTCTCAAATCGTCGCCGGGGTGAACTACGGTGCATCGGGATCGAATCGCCGTGATCCACTTATCCTCATATCTGCCACGACTCGCCAAGAATCGCCATCTCTTGTACTTATCTCATCTCGCCTCCAGCCGCGGACCGAGGCTCGTAATGTAGTCTCAGCAGCACCGCTGCGCCTAAACTCGCTGGTGCCGGGCGGCGCTGCGAAACCCGTCGGCTGGCACTGCTCGTGTATCGACCGCTCGCGCTCGTACTCTCAGATCTCACTAACAGCTCCTCGATCGCTATCTTGCTCAAGCCTTTTACGCGGAGCATAATCGTAAAGGAAAGGAATACGCTGGAGGGTCCAACTTATCACACAACTCTAAGGCACGATCTCGTAATGAGAAGAATGGAAACCAATCCTAAATGTCCTATAGCCTCGACATAGATGTGGTGCACAACACACCGAGCAATCAAGACTCTACTAGACACGGTCTCAGACACCTTCCGAGGACTAACTGCTCGATACCACTTTTGTCACGACCAACCCGCCCGTGGATCGTGCCTACCCGCACCCTAGTGATACAACATCGAGAAAATCAATGGGAAATAAAAACATGAACATGAATTAAGAGACATGATAAATAAACAAAGCCAACCAAAATAAAGCTTGATTCGTGATATATACATAAATACCCGAACAGCTTATCCTTTTATGCACTCGCCCACAACAAGCATTGCTGCACTTCTAAGAAGTGATAATAACTATGACGACAGGGCCCCGCCATACCCCGAATGTACAAGAACCTGCTGCACTCAGTGGTAACATACCAAGATAAGCCTCCGAGGAACAGAGCTTCCCAACACGCCAAATGTGATCCTATAAGCGGATCGATGGGACGATACTCTACCGCGCAGATGAACGCACCCAAGGAGGTCAAGACAACAGTACCAAGTATGTGAAATCAGAAATATCGTAAATGAAATCATAATAGTCTATATAAAGCAGAGACATGTATGATAACCAAACTACGATTCACAACATAAAAGCCATGTCAAGTCGTGGACTCACGCCTCAAAGTCATCCTCATGCCCGTGAATTCCTTCCTCACCGCCAGCCTAGGTACAAATCATGTGATACATATAACGTGTCTCGCCATCTTATGGACCCAAAGATAGAAACGTGGAATACATTCCTGCTTCATCCATGAACCTAGAGTCGAGTGGAATACATTCCGGATGAACCTGTGAGTCGAGTTAAATACATTCCTGGATGAACCTAGTCGAGTGAAATACATTCCTGACGAACCGTAGTCGAGTGAAATACATTCCCTATGAACCTAGTCGAGTGAAATACATTCCTGATGAACCGATAGAGTCGAGTAGAACACGATTTGCACAACAAGGCTATCACACGTAACATGGTCAAGTTTCATAACAACAAGCATAGGCAAGTTATACACAACTCAAGGTACTTTCATTTTATACAAAGTCCTGATTTAACCCTAAAGTACTACGTGCGTTAAATTCCTTTTAAGAGATTCATTCCTTTTCTAAAAGTCACCCGATACCCGTAGTATATAAAAATGTGTGACTTATATCTTTTAAGTAAACCAAAACAACTTTCATACTTTCCTTTTTAAGACTAATTAAGGCAATACCATGCCTTCCTTTTGGACCAAAATACTTCTCTTTTAAAAGTCAAGTTACCACATTAAAACAAATGATAAAACCCTTCTTTTGTTTTCATAAAGTCGTTATAACCAACTTCTCATAAAGCTGTTATAACACTTTATGTTTTAAACCATTTTAAGACAACACAGTGCCTTTCTTTTCCCTAAAAGTTCCAGTTTGCCTAATTTCAATTCGCAAGTCTCTTTTTAGAAAAGTTTCATAGTTCAATGTCTTAACCTCTTTTTAAAACAATAGAGTAACATATGCCATACAAAGTAGGTTAATCTTGTTCATAATCAATCTTATTAAGCAGCCATGATCTAGAAAATGTAATATCATTTTGTCTCATCTTAGCTTCTATGCAGATGGAGGTTTCTACTGGTATTAATAATACTTAATTATTCAATACATTTTCCTTTATTAACGCTGCAGTGGTTTATTGATACACATTCTGATTTTCAAATCAAGAAACATTATTCCTTTAAAACCAAGTACTCATTACTCACGAATGAGGTTTCACACAAAATCCATATTAATTCATTTAAGTTAAGTCTCTTATCTTATAAGATCCAGTCTCTTAACTTTTGAAATTAATAAACCATTCATTTTACCACCCTTAAGACGTTATACCTAACCTCCCATAAAGCTAGTATAACACTTATGTTTTAAAACAACTAAATACGCTTAACACATGACGCTCACCGCACTACATAGCTCACACATATCATGCTAGAAAAGATAGGAAGAGGTTCACATACCTCGCGACGATTATCGACTAATAGCAAAACGCCCAAGTAACTCCGAACCGTGGCTACTCCTTAAGTCAAGTAGATCACGCCATACGTAGTACTTCAACATATAGAGGCCAAAAGGCGCCTATTAACATCTAGATCTCAATGTAGAATATCCTAAATAAAATTCGCAAAGACTCTCCCCGCAACAGAATCTCCTCCTCTATCGAGGCCGTACCAAGCCAACTGCAGTGGGGTTTTGCACGCCTAACCTGACGTGTACAATTCTACTCACAAGAATACTACAAGTCTACCCATACACCTATGTAATTACAAGTACCACTTTAAAATTCAGCTTAAGTCGCAAGACATTGCCGTAAGTATTATTCAGCTTAAGTCAAAAGACATTGCCGCACAACTATGCTCATTCTATATATAGTATACCTTAACTATATATTCCAACAACATGTAATTTCCAATTACAAATAAGGTCAAGAGTGTTTACCTTGATAAGCCCAAAATTATCCGAGTTTATATGTCGATCCCGAGCAAGGTTTAGCTCCCACTCCGCGGCGCTCCAACCCGCCTCCAAACAACCCTTAGAAGTTCTAACTAACTTCTACTTAACACTTCAACCGACTATGAAGGTTTTCCTTAGGGTTTCGTTTGTGGATCGAGGGAAGTATAATAGTATTTTCTGGGCTTTTGTATAAGTGTAACCTTGGGAAAACTACAAGGTATTTGGGCCAAGGTATTTGGGCATTATAACAATACTTGGAGAGTATTTCTATACCAAAAAAGGGGTATTTATACGAGGCAACAAGGCTAGTGGTGTACCCTACGGCTAGGCACTACAAAGGGAGGAGGAGGCCTCGCCAAGACTCTCAAAAGAGGGGAGGAGTTGGACTAACTCAACACTAAAGGGAGGGATTTTTAACACTTAGCAAATGATTTTTGGATGAAGAAAGTTGATCACTTAGAGGGGTATTTATAGGTCAAGCAAAGGCCAACCAATGGCCAAGATCAAGCCAAGTGTTAGCAAGTGTAGGCTAGGATCAAGCCATGTGCACCTTATCCATCTACCACAAAACTTGCACAAAATATCCTACCTAACCATGCCACCTTTCTCGCCCACTTTGCCGCCCACTTCCTTCCAATGTGAGGTGACACTTGTCACCCTCCCGCTGGTCCAAAATGTTTCGCCTCTCTAAAAATCCGCAAAATTATAAATGACATAACCGGAATTTTCCCACGTAGTCGTGGAAACGCTTCGCCGGAAAACGACTCTTTCGGCACTTGTGCTCAAATTTCGAATTTGCCAAATCTTTAAGGCTCAAATTTTATACGACGCCTCACGCATATACTGGAAATACGGTATAACATTTACGCTCGCAAGGGAGGTGTCACGAATTTTCTCTCGTAGAATACGGAACCGCGTTAGAAGTTAATAGACGCTGGGCCTTATAGTGGAAGTACTACGAGCAGCGATTCTACTTGAAGAGTGGAAACCGCTAGCCAAGTTACAAAGATCGCGAGCGCTTTGCTTATCGTCGATAATCGCCGCGAGGTATGTGAACCTCTTCCTATCCTTCTAGCACGATGCTTTGAACTATGTAGTACGGTAGACGCATACGTGTTAAATGAGTTGGTTGGTTTAAAACATGTGGTGTTATAATAGCTTTATGGGAAGTTAGTTATAACGACTCTATGTAGGTAAAAGATTGGTTTTTTGATCATAGGTTAAGAGACTTGATCTTGAAAGATAAGAGACTTAACTTGTTTTACTTCGTAATTAGCATTTTGTTAAAAGTGTTGTGAAACCTCATTCATGAGTAATGAGTACTTGGTTTTAAAAGAATAATGTTTTATTGATTTTCGAAATGAGAATAAGTGTTTAACAAACCACAAGAATACTTAATAAAGGAAAGTGTATTGACAAATAACAAATTGTTATTAAAACCAAAGAAACTCCATCCGCATGGTTAAGATAAGACAAAATTGTATTACATTTCCTAGATCACGGTCACAGAATAAGATTGTTGTAAACAAGAATAAACTACCACGACAAGACATATGTTACTCAATTGTTTTAAAAGAGATTAAGACTATGAGTTATGAAACCCTTCTAAAATGAGAAACTTGAGCATTTGAAATTAGCAAACTCAACGCTTGGAAAATAAATGTCATACTTGATTTTACAAAAGGAAGTATTTTGGTTTACCTAAAAATGCGAGTCACTTATTTTTATACTACGGCATCGTGACCTTTATGAAAGGAATGGATCTCTTAAAAGGAATTTAACGACGTAGTACTTGTGGTTAAAACCCGCACTTTGATACGAAATGGAAGTACCTGAGTTGTGTGTAACTTGCCTATGCTTGTTGTTGTGTAACTCGCCATGCTTGTTGTGATAGCCTTTGTTGTGCAAGTGTTGATATCGTGACTTCAAAGGAGCCGATCTTTTATAAAAGTCTAAGTACGGTAATTTGCTGAGCTTGCTTGCGATAGCCTCGTTGCGGTATATTATTGTTGATGTCACATGGACATGTCTACACCGACGCACTCCGCACGGGCTACGCGCGTGGTTGATTACCCGATATATTGTTATCAGGGTTATACGGACACGCTCACACCGGCGCAGTTCTCGGGCGCGCCACGCGGGCCGGGGTTGATCACCCAAGATATTGTTGTTAACGTCACATGGACGCGTCTACACCGGCGTAATCCGGCGTGGCCGGGCATTGTTATTATTGTTGCATCACGGACACGCCTACACCGGCGCAGACCGGCATGCGCTGGCATTGCATATTGCTGCATCACGACACGCCTACACCGATGTAATTCGGGCATGCACCACGACGCGAACATGATTGACGCAGGCGAGACCCATAGTTATATTTGAGCATGACTGGAGGCGCGAGTCCTCGATCGACATGCATCGCTTTATATCGCGAATCGTGGTTTTGTTATCATACATGCTCCTGCTTTTATATAGATCGCAGGATTTCATTTACGATTTTTCAGCCACATACTTGGTACCGCCAATCGACTTTCGGGGCCGCTCATGCCGCAGTAGAGTACATCGAGTGGATCCTCGCCATGGATCACAAGCCAACAGACAGCCCGCTTCTCCGAGGCTTATTCTTTGCATGCGGTTCCCTCGAGTCAGAGGTTCTGTACATTCTAGTATGGCGGCCCCGCCCCGCCATTGTTGTTGTAAATCTTAGAGGTCCAGAGTACCGCTGTGCGTGGTTGTAAAAAGGATTAAACCGTCGTTTACGATATATACGTAAGGCAACCGCTTTTGGTTGGCCTGCTTTATGATCATATATCTTGTTTCATGTTTATGTTTTATTTTCCGCCGGTTTTCTCTCGATGCCAGATCACCAGGTGCCCGGTAGGCACCACCACGCCCGGATCTGCCGACAAAAGTGGTATCGTGAGCGCTTAATCCTGAAAGCGCTCATGCACCGTTCAGTAGAGTCTTGATTATCGATGTTTGCACCACATCTATAATCGTGAGGCCGCAGGACATTTAGGATTGGTTTCCATTCTTCTCATTCCGAGATCGTGCCTTGAGTCGTGTTGTAAGTCGGACCTCCGACGATCTCGCTTTTACCAGCTATGCCTCCGCCGCAGCAACCAGAGCCCGAGGGCAAGGCAAATGGCGGAGTCGCGTGAGATACAGAGGAGTACGAGGGTTTTGGCGACGCCACCAAATTTCAGAGAGTTTAGAACCGCAGCAGTGGTCGCCGAGACCACAAGACTCCGAGCCTCCACCCCACACCGGAGCGTATTTAGACGGGCACGAGATGGTCAGCTTGCCGCCGTGGTCGGGCCGACATGAGGATAGGTCGATGCAGTTAGCCCAGCCAGTGGCACCGCGGTTCACCCCGAGCGTATAGTTTGAGGCTACGACTTTTCGAAGTCAGAGCCCGTAGTTTTATGGGTCGAGGCTCGGCGATGATCCGCAGGAGTTCATCCGGCAGCTACTGGCCGCGAGAGTGATCAAGGCTTCGAGACCGAGTCGGTGGTCTTAGGTTCAGACGGCCGCGTGGATACCGCAATGACCGTTTGATTCGCGGAGTTGTCCCGGAGAGCACGCGCTCAGAAGATGGGACGAAGTTCTCGCAGGCATTCTCATCACTTCTTGCCTCCGCATTTGCGAGGGCACGCCGACGGCGATGCCGAGACAGAGGCGACGGCTCGGGAGTACAACGTGGAGTTTGACTCGCTGCCTGTGATGTCCCCGCTTTAGTGGCAACCATGGAGATAGAGTGCACCGCCACGCCACCGCTAGATGATTACTGACAGAGGCTTGTTCGAGCGTAGCTCTTCACCGCACGGACATTGCCCGCACGCAGCTCATGCACCAGATGCGAGGTACGGAGAGGTCGACTAACGACCGGATCGCCAGTAAGGCCAGACATCGTGGTCTTTTGGCGACTTTCGAGGCGACCGCCTCCGCAAAGAAAGCTTATGTACCCCGCCAAGACAGAGTGGTCCTCCACAACCTTCGTAGTATCCAGAGTATTCGGAGCAGTCGTGGCTCCAAGCGGTTCAGTTTCCGCGAAGTAGGGTGTTGGCCGACGCAATACCCCTACCTGTGGTCGACGTGGTAGACCGATTGTGGGAGTGTCGCGCGCCAAGTGAGTTTGTTATTTTTGCGATAGCAGGCCATTTTACGAGGAACCGTCCACCAAGCGGTAGCACAAATGTTACGACTCACCTTCAGATCGCGTCGTTCATCACCTTCACTAATGCACCGCAGGCGCGACCGTGATTAGAAAGCTGTAGAGACAGTATATCCTTAACCTCTAGATTTTTGTACGCTGACGTGTTTAGTGTTATGCTCGATAGCTTTGTGCTAAAATGTGATTTAGAAAACCGGTTAGTGTAGCGGTAAGCGGGGCATGGTAAGCGCGAACCTGACTATTTCACGATCGAGACCTTAGAGGTGCGTCGCCTTGTGTAAAAGATTTATTCTATGTTTGACCTTTATCGAGGCGAGTATACGCGAGTTATTGTGGGAATTCTGGTGTAAATGGAAGTGGTAGCTTTCATGACTAATAGGTAAGATTGTTCCGATCGGGAACAAGAGCGCGCGCGCTGGTCGTCGAGGACCATTCGCGTCAACCCGCAGCCCGGCCAGGCGGGTCAGCCGAGCGGTCCCGCCAGTGGTAGGGTCACGAGGATGCTAGGCCCCGCTTAGTTGACCATCGATGAGTTCGTGGATATGTTCACCGTAGCCGTTCGCGAAGGCCGGAATGGCCTTAAAGAAGATCGAGGTTAGTAAGATGACCAAGTTTGGAGGTAGTGACTCCACGCTTTGAGAATCAAGCGATGATCAAGTATGGCACGCCCCGAGTGACACTGAACCTCGCGCAAAGTGACAAAAGTGGTATCGCACGACGAGCAAGGAATGAAGAGAACGCCATGTTATTTCGCGGCTGCCGTGCGCTGCAACTTGTTAGAGGAACTTTATCGTTATCCGATTGAGAAGGAACATTCGGACGAATGTTTCCGGCGAGGAGAATGTTATACCTCAGATTTCCAGAGTATGTACGCCGAGACGCACGCATTAAAATTTGAGACTTAAAGTTTGGCATATGTTCAAATTTGTGCACAACACCCGACAGAGTCGCTTTCGACTAAACGCTTTACGTAGTTTCGCGAGGGAAAATTCCGCTATGTCGCTTTGTATTTTTGGATTTTTCCGAGCGATTTAACATTTTTGTTAACGAGGTGACACTTGTCACCCTGCCGACGCTGGGTCGGGCCGATTGGTCACGCCTTCTCGCCAATTGGCTCCTTGTTTTGGCCTTGTTTTGTGGCTTGTTTGGCGCCTTGTTTTGTGCTATGTTTTGCGAGTAGGTTGTGGTGCACTTGGCTTGATCAAGGCCTTACACTTGCCTCGCACATGGCTTGATCTTGTCCATTGGTCGCCCTCGACTTCCCTATAAATAATCCTCCCTTTGTGAAGACTTCATTCATCCACAAATGTTTCCAAGTCTTGAAATCTCCTCCTCTTCTTGTTGTGTTCGTCCGCCACACCCTCCCCTTCGAGCGGCCTTCAGGCCGAGAGGGTACCCTCCCCTTGGTAGTGTTTCAGCCGATGGGTACCCCTAGCCTAGTTGTTTCAAATATACCCTCCTCGTGGTATTGAAATACTCCCTAGTATTGTTATAATGCCCAAAATACCTTAGCCTTTACCTGTAGTATTCCAAAAGTTACCTCTATACGTAGAGCTCCTAAATACTACCTTTGTCCTTTTAGTCTCAAACCGAAACCCTAAGGAAATCTTCATAGTTGGTTGAAGTATTTAAGCAGAAGTTGGTTAGAACTTCTGGGTTGTTTGAGCGGATTGAGCGCACGAGGTGAGCTAAACCTTGCTCAGATCGACATTATAACTTCGATAATTTTGGGCTTATCGAGGTAAATATTCTTGTCTCTTATCAGAATTGGAAATTACATGTTGTAGGATTATATAGTTGAAGTATACTATATATAGAATCAACATAGCTTTCATGGGCAATGTCTTTTGACTTAAGCTCAATATAAAGAAGAGAATCGAATCAAGTATTACATAAGGTCGCATGACAGACTTGTGGTATTACTGTAGTAGAATTGTATACGCCCGTTAGACGTATAAACCCCGGTTGGCTTGGTAGCCACCGATAGAGAGGAGATTTACGCCATGTGAGGCCGCTAATTTTCAGAGAATGGAACCGCAAGTTGAAGTTAATAGACGCCAGGGCCTTATAAGGAAGTACTACGAGTAGCGATTCTACTTGAAGAGTGGAAACGCCAGCCGTTACATCGCGGAGCGCTTTGCTTATTGTCGATAATCGTCGCGAGGTACGTAACCTCTTCCTATCCTTCAGTACGATGCTTTGTAAACTATGTAGTACCAGACGCATACGTGTTAAATGAGTCAAGTTGGTTTAAAACATGTGTTATAATAGCTTTACGGGAAGTTAGTTATAACGACTCTACGAGGTAAAAGATTGGTTTTTTGATCATAGGTTAAGAGACTTGATCTTGAAAGATAAGAGACTTAACTTGTTTTACTGCAATTAGCATTTTGTTAAAAGTGTTGTGAAACCTCATTCGCGAGTAATGAGTACTTGGTTTTAAAAAGAATAATGTTTTATTGATTTCTAAATGAGAATAAGTGTCGAACAAACCACAGAAGTCGCTTAATAAAGGAAAGGTATTGACAAATAACAAATTGTTATTAAAACCGAGAAACCTCCATCCGCATGTAAGCTAAGATAAGACAAAATTGTATTACATTTCCTAGATCATGGTCACAGAATAAGATTATTGTAAACAAGAATAAACTACCACGACAAGACATATGTTACTCAATTGTTTTAAAAGAGATTAAACTACGAGTTATGAAACCCTTCTAAAATGAGAAACTCGAGCATTTGAAATTAGGCAACTTCAACGCTTGGAAAATAATGTTGTTACTTGATTTTACAAAAGTGGAAGTATTTTGGTTTACCTAAAACGCGAAATACCTATTTTTATACTACGTATCGTGACCTTTATGAAAGGAATGGATCTCTTAAAAGGAATTTAACGTGACGAGTAATTTTTGGTTAAAACCCGCACTTTGATACGAAACGGAAGTACCTCGAGTCGCGTGTAACTCATTTATGCTTGTTGTCAGGTAACTCGCCTACGCTTGTTGTGATAGCCTTTGTGCAAGTTGATATCGTGATTTCTGGGAAGGAGTGAATCTTTTATAAAAGTCTGAAGTATGGTAATTTGCTCGAGCTGTTTGTGATAGCCCGTCAGGCGGTATATTATTGCTGATGTCACATGGACATGTCTACACCGGCGCAGACTCGGCACGGGCTACGCGCAGGTTGATTACCCGATATATTGTTATCGCGGTTATACGGACACGCCTACACCGGCGCACTCGGGCGCGCTACGCGCGGTTGATCACCCAATATTATTGTTAACGTCACACGGACGGTCTACACCGGCGCAGACCGGGGCATGCGCTACGGGCATTGTTATTATTGTCGCATCACGGACATGTCTACACCGGCGCACTCCGGCACGCCGCCGGGCATTGTTATTATTGTCAGCATCACGGATACGCCTACACCGGCGCACTCCGGCACGCGCACGATGCGAACATGATTGATGCGCGGGCGAGACCCATAGTTATATTTGAGCGATGACTGGTGGCGCGAGTCCTCGACTCGATACGATCGCTTTATATCGCGAATCGTGGTTTTGTTATCATACATGTCTCGCTTTTATATAGCCGTTATGATTTCATTTACGATTTTTCAGCCACATACTTGGTACCGCAGATCGACTCTCCTTCGGGCCGCTCATGCCGCAGTAGAGTACATCTGCAGTGGATCCTCGCCATAGATCACGCCAACAGATTGGGAAGCTCCGCTTCTCCGAGGCTTATTCTTTGCATGTGTTCCCGAGTCAGAGGTTCTGTACATTCGTGGTACGGCGGCCCCGTCCCGCTACGGTTGTTGTAAATCTTAGAGGTCTGTAGTACCGCAGTGTGGTTGTAAAAGGATTAAACTGCTCGGTTTTATGATATATACGTAAGGCAAATCGCTTTTGGTCAGCCTGCTTTATGATCATATATCTTGCTTCATGTTTATGTTTTATTTTCCGCCGTTTTCTCGACGTCAGATTACCAGGTGCCCGGTATAACACTACCACGCCCGGATCGCGCGACATACGCGAGCTACGAGAGCCTGTGTTAGTACGCGCCCTCAGGGTCACGCGGTTCAGGCTACGCGACGGCGAGTCCAGACGCCGGGGTAGCTACCGACGCGGAATACTCACGCGCCATCGAGTGGCCCGCGCGAGCTATGGGAAGTTCCGTGGCTGACGCGCACATTAGATACATCGCGCGCAGCGGCCGCCTTGATCATGTGACGGCCCAGACAGATCTCATGATACGCCATTTACCTTGTTTGTACGGTGGTTTTAGTAGCCTGGCCATGCCTTCGCATTTCACCCCGCATGGTTTTTATGACGCACACGCGGACCGTGTTCATGTGTACTTCGCGTGATTATATCATGATCGCCGGCAGGTGGTATGCCACCGCATGATTGATGTCGCGGGCGTGAGACCCATTGTTATACTCTGAGCGACCAGGGCGAGTCCTCGACTTGACACGATCGCTATTTATCAGGAATCGTAGTTTGCTATCATACATGTCTCCCGCTTTATATAGACTACTATGATTTCATTTACGATTTTCGCCATACTGTAATTGCCAGATCGACTTCCTTCTGGGTCGCTCATGCCACGTAAAGGTACACCGCCGCCGATCCTCGCCTTAGGTCACAAGCCAATGTGGGAAGCTCCGCTTTCCCGAGGCTTATTCGCATAGTCCCCGTTGTCAGGTGCTACATTCAGGGTATGACGGCCCGTCTGCCGCTGTTGTCATATCATTCTAGAGGTCTGAGTACCGCTGGGCGAGTTGTAATAGATGTAATCGTCGGGCTTAAAGTTGATCTATACATGCCGAAAGGCAATTTTTCGCACTATCGCTTCATACTTTGTTATTTCATGTTATTGTTTTATGTTCCACTGACACTGATGTTGTATCACCAGTGGTGCCCGGTAGGCACTACCACGCCCGTTCGGTCGTGACAAAAGTGGTATCGTGAGCGCTTAACTCTGAAAGTGTCTACAGATCGCATCCAGCAGTTCGATTATCGCATGTCGCGCACCACACCAATAATCGTGAGGCTATAGGATATTTAGGATTGGTTTCTATTCTTCTCACCGAGATCGTGCCTTAGAGCCGTGGTTGTAAGTCGACCTCTCACGATTTCTTTCCTTACCGCTATGCCTTCGCGTAGGCAACCCGCCTGTGAGGCAAGGCACCGTGAGCCGCGAGCAGAGTACGAGGGTTACGCTGGCACAGCCCAACCATCACCCGAGTTAGGTGCTTGCTCAGGAGTTATGCTACGCCACCACTCACAGAGTTTAGCACCGGCCAATAGCTTCCTACCGCGCCATGACATTTGAACCTTCGGGCCACGACCTAAACAGAGAATATAGATCGCGAAGAGCGACTCGTTATTAACTATGGATTTGGCTACCAGAGTATACCGATATACCGCGAGTCTTGATAAATATCTTAGAAAGCGTTGTACAAGAGTAATTCTTCAAGAGCTTAAGCATGGCCTCGTACGCTTATGCGCAGCAGCCAAGAAACGAGATCAACGCGTTAACGGCGACATAAGAGGCTGCAGAGCAAGGTCCTTTGGTAACTTTCGAGGCGAGTCACCTCACCAAATGGATTAGATTTGCACATCCACCAGCAGCAGAGGTCCTCCACGGATTCGTGGACGCTCGGTACGCAGGAGTTGGTCGTAACCTGTGGCTTCCGCTCACAGCGATGTGACGCCATCCCGGAACGCCGCCTTTGTTGGTGCCAGATACGGCGCCGTCGTGGCCATGTGTCGAACGGGTGTCCTAGTAGGAGGACTCACTTTAGATCGCGGTAGTTCGTCACCTCCTTAGCTATGCACTCACGCAGTTTGATTAGAACGACTTAGGGAGTGAAGCAAAGAATACAGATAGATCTTTAACCCTCAGGATTAGTATGTGTGATAAAGTGAGTATACCTTAAGTGTTATATTCGATAGCATTGTGTAAATTGTAATTAGAAATCTCGTTAGTTAACCAAGTAAGATTTGGGGATGTAGGCGCGAGCCTTAGAGCATTATACGCCAAGACCTTGCAGGTAAGGCCATCTCGAGTAAAAGACGATGTTTATGTTTGACCTTTATAGGAGTGCATAGTGCACGCGAGCTATGTTTCAGGATAAGTCCTCGAGTAGCGTGGAATGAAAGAGGGTAGCCGAGCTAAGAAGACCGCCAGGTTTTCGTAACGTGATTAGCGAGAGTTTTCCGCTCGGAGCTAATGCCTCGCGCTGTCGGCCTGCCGAGTTGAGGCTACGCCATGGGTCAACCCGCGCCCGTATGGTGGTGGGGTCCAGCGGTGGTCCCGCCAGATAGGTCACGAGGGTGTTAGGCCCATGTTTAGTTAACCAACAGACGAGTTCGTGGGATGCGCTCAACCGCAAGAGTAGGCCGACGGGGCACCCGTCGCGGTTTTTCTGGCCAGACCGTACTCGCAGTTGTTGATATATCGTAAAGGTTGTAAGGTCGCGACGGTGCCTACCTTCACCTTATGGCGCATGGGGCCTGTGTTACGATCGCTTTTTCTTTCAAAGTTTTACCAGCGTGGTTAGGAACTCAGCGTAGTCTCGACCGCATTCGCCTCTGCCGTTGTTGGATTTCGCGGTAGTTGCAAGGATTGTTGTCTCCGCTAAGGGTGTTTGCTACCATTTTAGTGTTCTGATGTCGCCTTACGAAGCCTTGTAGGGCGGAAGTGTAAGTCATGGCCGATTGGTTCTGATGTTGGCAAGCGTTCGATAGTTGGTTCAGCTTGTTCCAACAGATCGTGGATAGCGGCTTATCTAGAGGAAGTTTTTGGCACTGAGGAATCGCATGTTATCGGCGACGACGCCAGAGTTCAAAGTCGGTCGGCCTTCAAGGTACCACCCTGATAGGTGTAAGAGGAAACTTAGCCCGAGTTACTTGGGGCCTTTGAGTTCATGTGAAGAATAGGCCAGTCGCTTATATGTTAGCAATTGTCGCCCAACTTAGAGAGGCGATGTCCGGCCTTTCAGATTGTTATGATCGGGAAAGTATCTGAGATCCATCCAGAGTGTTCCTTAATGATGACCACGTTAGAGATAGTAACCCCGAAGTTTTGGAAATCGCAAAGATCGTAAATGTGGTAAGAGTTCGAGTGTACGACACCGTGGATCGCACGCACTCTGGCATCATTTGTTAGTCGCCGAGCGACACTGTAACCTCGCGCAAAGTGACAAAAGTGGTATCACGACGAGTAAAGGGAGAAGCGAGCATGATTACGAGCAGATGTGACCATTTCTTTGTATGGAGAAAGTGCGAAGGAATTATATTTGCACTTCGATGAGAGCATTTGTGATGTTAGAGGCGTTTCTCGTGGACTCGATGTAAGTATTTTGCGCAGTGTTGGGCCAGGCGTGATTGTTCGTAAGTATAGTAGTGAAGACTATAATCGCACGCTTGGTTTGAGATTCTAAGGAACATTCGACGAATGTTTCACGAGGGAGAATGTTATACCTCGTATTTCCGCAGTATGTACGTAAGGACGCACGAGAAAAGTTTGTGCCTTAAAGTGCTTGGCCGAAATTATTTTTGTGCACAACACCGCTAGAGTCGGACGAAACGCTTTACACAACTCGCGTAGGTAAATTCCGCCATGTCATTTTTAATTTTGCGGATTTTTCCGAGACGAACGTGTTGACCAACGAGAGGGCGACACTTGGCACCCTCTCATTGGTGGAAGCGCGTAAAGGGACGCATTCTTCGACATTTTTGTCAAGTAGTAGGTAGGATATTTTGTGGTAGATGGATAAGGTGCACTTGGCATGATCTCGACCCTACACTTGCACCACACTTGGCTTGATTCGCCATTGGTTAGCCATGGCTTGACCTATAAATACCCTCCCTTTGATGAACTTCTTCATCCAAAAATTGTGCTAAGTCTAAAATCCTTCCTCTCTCGTGGTGTTCGCCCAACACCCCCTCTCCCCTCGTCGAGAGCCCCTCCCCTTGGTCAGAGTACCCCCCCTCCTAGTGGGGTTGGCCGAGGGGTATACACCCCCCCTTGTGGTGTTGTCTCGTATAAATACACCCCCACCTTGGTAGAAATACTCTCAAAAGTATTGTTACTATACCCAAAATACTTTGGCCCTTATACCTTGTAGTATTCCAAGGTTATACTTATACGAAAGCCCAGAAATACTATTATACTTCCTTCACCACAAAACCGAAACCCTAAGGAAAATCTCCATAGTTAGTTTGAGTATTAAGCAGTAGTTGGTTAGAACTTCTAAGGGTGGTTTGGAGCGGTTGAGCGCACGGAGTCGAGCCAAACGTTGCCTGGATCGACTTTATACTTGGATAATTATGGGCTTATCGAGGTAATTATTCGTCCTCTATTGTAATTGGAAATTACATGTTGTAAGATTATATAGTTGAAGTATACTATATATAGAACTAAACCTAGCTTTGCGCAATGTCTTTTGACTTAAGCCCAATATAAAGAAAGAGAATCAATCAGAATTACATAGATCAGACATGAGACTTGTGTAGCATTACAGTAGAATTGTACACGTCCGGTTAGATGTATAAACCCCCGGTTGGCTTGATAGCCACTTCGATAGAGGAGAGATTTACGCGCTGTGGGGAGGTGTCGAATTTTCTAGAATGTTCTACGATTAGACCTAGATGTTAATGCGCCAGTGGCCTTATAGGTCAAGCACCACGCGTGGCGCGATCTACTTGGCTTAAGGAGAGCCGACGGTTTGAGGTACTGAGCGCTTTTGCTATTAGTCGATAATCGTCGCGAGGTACGTGAACCTCTTCCTACCTTTTCTAGCATGATATGTGTATAACTATGTAGTACGGTAGACGCATACGTGTAAAATGCTTTGTGGTTTTAAAAGGTAACCGACTTGATGTGTGATAATAAAGAAGAGTTATACTAGCTTTATGGGAAGTTAGGTATAACGCTTTAAGAGAGGTAAAAGAATGGTTTATCGATTTTAAAAGTTAAGAGACTTAATCTTAAAGATAAGAGACTTAACTTGTTTTATTTGGTAATTAACATTTTGTTAAAAATGTTGTAAAACCTCATTCATGAGTAATGAGTACTTGATTTTAAAAGCAATAATGTTTTACCGATTTCGAAATCGTAATAAGTATCGAACAAACCACGCCAATACTTAATAAAGGGAAATGTTTTGACTAATAATGTATTAGTAAAACTCGTAGAAACTTCCATCCGCATAGAAACTAAGATGAGACAAAATGATGTTACATTTCCTAGATCATGGTCGCTAAATAAGATTGTTATAAACAAGAATAACCTACTCACGTCACATATATGTTTCTCAAATTGCTTTAAAGGAGAATTATATCATTAAGTGATTAAAATTACGGACTACTTAAACCTTTCAAAATGAGAAACTCGAGTAATTGAAATTAGGAAAACTCAAACATTTGGAAAAGAATGTTGTTACTTGATTTTACGAAGAGAAGTGTTTTGATTTACTTCAAAAGATAATCACTCTATTTTCATATACTACTGTATTGTGTGACTTTGTAAACGTAACGTATCTTTTAAAAGATAATGTACGAAGTACTTTGGGAATAGATACCCGACCTTGTTAATCATATATTAGAATGTACCTCGTGTATAACTTGATTGTGTTGGTTTGTGATAGCCTTGTAATACTTTCTTGTTGATTTGATAAGTAAACATGCTAGATGCTACGTGTGTTAGTATCTCGTGACGTTTTGTGTAAAGGGGTTTTCCTCGATCGCGCTTTTTAAAGTTGTTTAACGATCACCGCATGCTGGTATTATACCACCACCTTGACTTGTTTCCGGGTTGTCGCCCCACGCGGTAGACTCAAAGCGTCTAGTGACCTATGATTCGAGAATACATTACGCAGTCCAGATGGCCTACGCGAGCTACGGAGTTCCGTGTTAGTACGCGCCCTTGTGGTCACGCGTTCAGGGCTACGCGACGGCGAGTCCGTGACGCCGCCGGGGTAGCTACCCGATGGAATACCTCACGCGGCCATCGAGTGGCCCACGCGAGCTACGGAAGTTCCAGGCTAGACGCACATTAGATACCGCGGCAAGTGGCCGCCTTTGATCATGTGACGGCCTAGACAGATCTCATGATACGCTTTACGACCTTGTTTGTACGGTGGTTTTAGTAGCCGCTATGCCTTCATACTTACCCCGCACGGTTTTATGACGACACAGCGGACTCGTGTTCATGTGTACTTCAAAGCGCGATTATATCATAGATCGCCAGTAGCAGGTAAGGTATGCCACGTACGCATGATTGATGTCGCGGGCGCGAGACCCATTGTTATACTTGGAGTGACGACTGAGGCGCGAGTCCCCGACTTGACATGATCGCTATTTATCAGGAATCGTAGTTTGGTTATCATACATGTCTCCCGCTTTATATAGACTACTATGATTTCATTTACGATTTTCGCCACATACTTGGTACAGATCGACCTCCTTCGGGCCGCTCATGCCGCAGTAAAGTACACCGCCGCTGATCCTCGCCTTAGGGTCACAGTCAATTGGGAAGCCCGCTTCTCCGAGGCTTATTCGTATAGTCCCCGTTGTCAGGTGCTACATTCGGGTACGACGGCCCCGCCCCGCCGTTGTTGTCATATCATTCTGTGAGGTCCGTAGTATCGCCAGGCGTAGTTGTAATAGGATGTAAATCGTTTCGGTTTAAAGTTGATCTATACATGCCGAAAGGCAATTTTTCTCGACTATCGCTTCATACTTCTTGTTATTTCATGTTATTGTTTTACGTTCCCGACACTGATGTCAGATCACCAGGTGCTCGGTAAGGCACTACCACGCCCGTTCGGCCGCGGATAAAGGCTGTTGCCCTCTCGCTGGTCCAAAACATTTCGCCTCTAAAAATCCGCAAAATACTAAATGACATAGCCTAATTTTCCTTCGCAGTTTGTAAAACGCTTTGTCGAAAAACGACTTAACCGTGTCAGGTACAATAATTATTTCGCCATGGTGCCACATGGGTGACACGTGTCGCCTCGATTCGCCTAAAATATTTCGCCTTCCAAAATATCCAAAATACCGAAATCTCAAAAACAAAGCTGCCTCACAAAACAGAATTTCTCCGTGGCCCCACGTGACCATTTCCAAAATAAAATCTCAAAATTCTAATATAATTTAAGAAGCCCATATACCAAACTGGGAATCCAATTCCCATTAACGAACCTTTTTCTTCACAAAACCTAAACTTTTCCGCTAAAACTCACATCTTTCTTTCTTTTCAAAATTTCTCGCTGACTCTCGCAGACGCACGCCCTCACATACATACCCCGCAACTACGGTATAACATTCTCCTCCTTAGAAACATTCGCCCCGAATGTTCCTTCTAAGCCTCAAACACACACAAGTGCCCGTATAGTCTTCACTACCATACTTACTAAAAACAATCACGCCGACCGCCATAACATAACACACGCGCAAATACTTAATTCAAGTCCACGAGGAATCACCTCTAGCATCACAAAACTCCCACCCGAGGTCTAAAATATACTCCCTTCGCAGACCTCACTTTACAAAAGAAATGGTCACACATGCTCGCTTCTTCCTTACTCGCCGCACTTTCTTGTACACTTGAATTCTTTCTCATAACTTACCATATTTCTCGTTATCGATTCGCTTCCAAAACTCATCACACTTATCCACAAATTACCGAACAAGCCCTCAACCAACTATCTCAACTTTGCCAACATCGAACTAATCGACGGCATCTTACACTTACGCCTACGAGGCTTCGTAAGGCGACATCCAACACCAAATGGTAGCTTAAACACTTCCTCCACAGAGACAACAATCCTCACGCCACCCCTCGAAATCAAAACACCGCCCGAGGATCTAATATGATACTGAGACTCATCCGAGTTCCTAACCCCGCCTCGTAAAACTTCCAAAACGAAATAGTCAGAATACGGGCTCCACCGCCGACATAAGGTGAAAGCAGCACTGCAACCTTCCTAAAATAATCATCCCGCAACTTACTACCGAGTATACTGCCTTTACTAAGACAAGACTACCGACCTCTCGGCCCGACCATCGGTCGAACGCATCCACAAACTCAGACTGTTAACCAAACACGGGCCTAACACCCTCATGACTTATCACAAGGTGACCACCGCAAACCGACCCCACCACCATACAGCCGCGGTCGACCCGCAACGCGGCCTCAACCCGACCCTAACGCCAAGAAACACTAGCTTCCCGATCCGAAAACTCTTACAATCAAGTCACGAAAACCTAGTGGTCTTCTTAGATCAACTACCCTCTTTCATTTCACACTACCCAGTGACTTATTATACAACATAGCTCACGCGCACTACGCACCCTAGAAGAATCAAACATAACAATACATCTTCACCGAGACGGCTTTACTCCTAAGGTTTCCACGATAAGGCTCTAAGGCTCATACTTTCCTATCCTCAATCTTTCCCGGTTACTAACCATGATTTCTAATCACAATTTACACATCGCTATCGTAACATAGTACTTAAGATATACTCATCTTATCACACATGCTAATCCCTGTATAAGATATGCTCGACCTACCGCTTCACTCCTTAATCGTCTAATCAAACCCGCCCGCAGGCTCATAGCTGGGGAGGTGACGAACTACCCACCGATCCTCGGCCGAGTCCTCCTACTGACATCCTTTCGACACTGCCTCGACGGCCGTAGTACAACAAGTACCAACTAAAAGACGACATTCCCGACGACGCCACACACCGTGAACCTAAGCTCGAGCTCTAACCAACTCCCGCATACCCCGAACGCCCCGAACCCCGCGAGACCACTCGCACCGCGGATGTGCATAATCTAATCCACGCGAGGTGACTCGCCAAAGTTACCAAAGGACCTCGCTGCTCGCCTCTTCGCCTCGTTAACCCGCCGATCTCTACGCTTTCTACCGGCTGCGTATAAGCCCGCATACGTGCCATGCCTGCTTCAATCAAGAACTACTTCGCACAACCTCTCGCTGATATTCATCAAGACTCGCGTACATCGGTATACTCGTAGCCAAATCCATAGCTAGTAACAGGTCGCTTTCTTGCAATCTAAATTCATCGCTCCTGGCCGTGGAACCGGCGTTCAAATATCATGGCCGCAGCAGGCACCGCCGCCGCTAAACTCACTGGGCTAGCGACGCCGCAGAACTCCCCAAACGGCACCACCTCAGTGATGATCGGGCCTGCGCCCACGCAACCCTCTCAACTCTACTGCAGCCTCCTACGCTTTGCCCTCCTGGCTCTGCCGCTTTACACGGAGGCATAACGCAAGGGAAAGAAATACGTTGTAGGGTCCAACTTATCACACACTCTAAGGCACGATCTCTCGAATGAGAAGAATGGAAACTAATCCTAAATATCCTATAGCCTCTCGACATCGTGGCGCACCACACACCGATAATCAAGACTCCACCGATACGGTTCAGAGACACTTTCCGAGGATTAATCGCTCGATACCACTTTGTCACGACCCAACCTGCCCGTGGATCGTGCCTTACCCGCACCCTAGTGATACAACATCGAGAAAATCACTAATATAAAACATAAACATGAAACGAGATATAAGATCATAAAACAAAGCCAACCAAACTAAGTACCTTCCAATAAAATATATGTACAACTCTTTAAACCGAACAGCTTTAATCCTTATTACAACCCCGCCACAACAACACTACATGCACTCTAAGAGTTTTTATACAACATGACGATAGTGGCCCCGCCATACCTCAATGTACAAGAACCTACAACTCGTGGTAACATACCAAAGATAAGCCTCCGAGAAACGGAGCTTCCCAAACGCTCGAATCAGTGACCCATGAGCGAGAGGATCAACTCGTGTACCTTTACTCATGCAGATGAACGCACTTCAAGGAGGTCAAGATAACAGTACTAAGTATGTGAAATCAAAATATCAGAAATGAAATCATAGCAATATATAAAGGTGAGACATGTATGATAAACTACACCATAATAATTAAGCAATATGTCAAGTCGTGACTCACGCCTCAAAGTCATCACTCAAATACAACTACGGGTCTCACGCCCACAACATCAATCATGCCCGTGGAATACCTTCCTCACCGCTACAGCATGATATAAAAGCACCAAGGAATACACATGAACACCGTGTCCCACCTGTGTCATAATAAAACCGCACGGTAAGTACGGCGGCATAGCCGACTACTAAAACCCACGCATTCAATCAAGGTCATAAATCAGATTACGAGATCTGTCTGCACCGCCACATGATCGGCCGCCACTCGCCCGCAGATCTAATGCGCGCGCTAGTCCCGAACTTCCCGCAGCCCCGCATAGCTCGCTACATCGCCCGCATGGTATTCCCCGCATCGAGGTAGCTACTCCCGACATCCGCTCGACTCGCACCGCACGGCCACATAGACCGCATGACCAAAAGGGCCGCACACTAACCTCGAACTCGCAGCCCGCATAGGCCCTCAGACCAGATGAGGTATTCTCAATCACGGTCCTGCATCACCGAAGTCTACCCCAGACGGAGGCGCCTTAACCCCCGGAAACATGTCAAGAGGTGAGTGATGTAATACTAGCATAACGACTTACCGTTAAACAACACAAGCACAACAAGGGAAACCCCTTTTCACAAACATCACCAAATACTAACACACGTAGCATCCTAATATGTTTACTTATCAAATCAACAAGAAAGTATTACAAGGCTATCACAAACCAATACAATCAAGTATTTCACACAAGGTACTTCCTTCTTTATGTTAACAAGTTCGGGTTTTTATCCCCAAAGTACTTCATACATTAACTCTTTAAAAGATACGTTACTTTCACAAAAGTCACACAATACCCGTAGTATGAAAATAGAGTGACTATCCTTTTAAGTAAACCAAACACTTCCCTTTGTAAAGAAAATCAAGTAACAACATTATTTTCCAAACGTTCAAGTTTGCCTAATTTCAATTTACTCAAGTTTCTCATTTTCGAAAGGTTTTGCAGTTCATAGTATTAATCACTTACTAATATAATTCTCCTTTAAAACAATATGAGAAACATATACCTTATATGTGAGTAGATTATTCTTGTTTATAACAATCTTATAACAGCAGCCATGATCTAGGAAATGTAATATCATTTTGTCTCATCTTAGCTTCTATGCAGATGGAGGTTTCTACTGGTTTTAATAATACCTGATTAGTCAATACATTTCTTTATTAGCGCCGTGGTTTGCTCGATACTTATTCTCATTTCAAATCAAGAAACCTTATTCTTTTAAAATCAAGTACTCATTACTCGAATGAGGTTTTACAACATTTATAACAAAATGTTACATATCAAGTCAATTAGGTTAAGTCTCTTATCTTTAAGATCAAGTCTCTTAACTTTTACAATAAATAAACCATTCTTATCTACATAGAGTCGTTATAACTAACTTCCCATAAAACTATTATAACACCCTATGTTTTGAACCAACCAAACTCATTTAACACACGACGCTCACCGCATTTACATAGTTTACAAAACATCATGCTAGAAAGGATAGAAGAGGTTCACATACCTCGCGACGATTATCGACTATTAGCAAATAGCTCCACAAAGATTGCACTCGCTAGCCTTTTCCACTCATCAAGTAATACGCTACTTGCGCACTCCACCTATATAGGCCACAAACGCTATTAACTTCTAAACACTCTGCTCTATATTCTACGTAAAATTCGCAAAGACTCTCCCCGCAACAACAGAAAATCTCCTCCTCTATCGAGGCCGCTACCAAGCCAACCGGGGGTTTATACGCCTAACCGACGATACAATTCTATAACACAAGAATACCACGCAAGTTCATCAGAATACACCCCATGTAATTACAGTCGCTTCTCTTTATTCAGGCTTAAGTCAAAAGACATTGCCGCAAAGCTTATTCTCAGATCTATATATAGTATATTTCAACTATATAATCCTACAACATGTAATTTCCAATTACAACAAGGGGACAAAAATATTTACCTCGATAAGCCCAAAATTATCCAAGTTATAATGTCGATCCTGAGCAAGGTTTAGCTCCTACTCCGTGCGCCCAACCCGCTCCAACAACCCTTAGAAGTTCTACGCAACTTCTACTTAACACTTCAACCGACATGGTTTTCCTTGTGGTTTCTGGCTGAGACAAAAGGACATAAGGTAGTATTTCCTGCTCTACGATAGAGGTATCTTTGAATACTACAAGGCACACTGCTAAGGTAATTGGGTATAGTAACAATAGTTTTGAGAGTATTTCTACCAAGAGTGGGTATTTATACGAGACAACACCACAAGTGTATACCTCTGACAACCCCACTGTGAGGGGGTACTCTGGCCATGGGAGGGGTTCTCGCCAAGGGCCTCACCAAGGGGGAGGGACGAGAACACTACAAGAGAGTGGGGAGGATTTTAGACTTAGAAATTATTTCGACTTAAGAAGTCTTCAAAGCTTAGGGTATTTATAAAGCGCAAAGGCCAACCAACGGCCAAGATCTAGCCAAGTGTTATGCAAGTGTAGCCAAGACGTGCCCAAGTGCCCCCTAGTCCCTACTCCACAAATCCTCACAAATATCTACACAAATATCTACCACAACTTGCTCCATCCATTCGCCCTACGCCGCCTCAAGTCCACCAACGAGAGGGTGCCAAGTGTTGCCCTCTCGTTGGTCCAAAACATTTCGCCTCTGAAAAATCCGCAAAATACTAAATGACATAGCCGAATTTTCCTTCAGAAAGTTTGTAAAACGCTTTGTCGAAAAACGACTTAACCAAAGGTCAGGCACAATAATTATTTCGCCAAGGGTGCACATGGGTGACACATGTCGCCTCGATTCGCCTGCAATATTTCGCCTTCCGAAATATCCAAAATACCGGAATCTCTAAAACAAAGCTGCCCTACAAAACAGAATTTCTCCCTGGCCCCACGTGACCATTTCCGAAAATAAAATCTCAAAATTCTAATATAATTTAAGAAGCCCATATACCAAATCTGGGAATCCAATTCCCATTAACGAACCTTTTTCTTCACAAAAACCGGAAACTTTTCCGTCGAAAACTCACATCTTTCTTTCTTTTCAACATTTCTGCCGTACTCTCGTACGTACGTCCTCACATACATACCCTGCAACTACGGGGTATAACATGTGTCCCGCCAGAGTTTTACGGGTCGAGGCCTGAGGATGATCCGCAGGAGTTCATCCGCCCATGCAGGATCACGCGAGTGATCAAGGCTTCGAGACCGAGTCCGTGATTTTTGTTCGCATCGGCCGCGTGATACCGCAATGACCGGTTTGATTCGCGAGTTGTCCCGGGGAGCATGCGCCTCACCGCTTGGGACGAAGTTCTGAGGCATTTCTCACCATTTCGCCTCCGCATGACGGAGGGCACGCGGCCGGCTGTGCTCGACGCCGAGACAGTGAGGACGCACGCCGAGTACAACGTAGAGTTCGACTCGTTGGCTCGAGCATGTCCCTCGCTAGTAGCCAATATGGAGGACAGAGTGCACCGCCACGCCACGTCTTGATGACTACTGGCGTAGTCTTGTTCGTATCGCCACCGCACGACATTGCCCGCACGCAGCTCACGCACCAGGTGCGAGGCACGAGAGACCGACGGATTGTCCAATACCAGCAGAAGAAGGCCAGACTCAGGTCCTTTGGTGACTTTCAAGGCGGATCACGCAGCAGCAGACTAGTTATACGCCGTCGCCAAGATAAAGGTGGTCCTCTGCGCCTTCGTGGCCTCCAGAGTATTCGTGAGCAGTCGTGGCTCCAAGGTTCGTGTTTTCGCGAGTTTCGTGTTGCAGATAAGCCACCCCGACCTAAGTGTAGCTGGGCAGGTAAACCCCATTCGGGAGGCCGAGACTTGTTTTACATGTGGCCAGCAGGCCATTTTATGAAATTGTCCTACCAGAGGTAGCGTGGATGCTGAGACTCGCTTTCGGATCTGCTATGTTATTCGCCTTCGATAGCAGGTGGTGTTCATATACCGCAGCCGTGCGTGGGTCGTGGTGGAAGTTCCTAGCCTAGCGGTCCTTTGAACCGCCTATTTACAGTATATCCTTAACCTCTGAGACTAGTATGTATTGATGATGTGTTAAGTGTTATGACGGATAAGCACGTTGTTGATGTGTTAGAAAACACGGTTAGTTGAAAGGATAGGTATGGGGCATGGAAGGCGTGAACCTTAGAATAGTACACATTGAGACCTTAGATGTAAGGCCGCCTTGAGAAAAAGAATTTACTGCTAGTCTTTGTCAAACACTTGACGCGGAAATGTATCGAGGGATTTTTCCTGGTCAGGCGAGACGAAAGTGGTAGCTTTCATGACTGATAGGTAAGATTGTTCCGATCGGGAACAAGAGTCCGGGCGACATGGGTCGCCGAGGACCATTCGCGTCAACCCGCAGCCCGATTTCGGGTCAATTCGAGGTGGTCCCGCCAGTGGTAGGGTCACGAGGTGCTAAGCCTGTGTTTAGGTAGCCATCGATGAGTTTGTGGACGGTTCGACTAGAATCGATCGTAAAGGCCGGAATGGCCTTAGAGGAAATTGAAGCAGCGAGATGACCAAGTTCGAGGTAGTGACTCAAAGTTTTGGAAATCAAGCAATGATCAAGTATGATACGCGGTACAATGAGAGTTCGTGTACGGTAGCGGCACGACGAGTAAGAAGCAGGAATACGTGTTATGAGAACGAGTGATCATTTCTTTTCAGAAGTAAAGATGCGCGGAGTATCCTTTAGACCACGGGTGTGAGCTTTTGTGATGTTAGAGGTGATTCCTCGCTGGCTTGGATTTGTATGATATACTATGGCCATCACGGCGTGATTGGTTTCGTAAAGATAAGAGCGAAGACTATACCCGGCCAGGTGTTTCGAGATTTTCAAGGAACATTCGGACGAATGTTTCTGCTGGAAGAATGTTATACCCGTAGTTCCGTGGTATATATGTGAGGATGTACGCATTTGAGATTACGACTAAATTTTGGAAAGAAAGAAAGACGTGATTTTTCGACTAAAAGTTTCCGCTTTTGTGAAGAAAAAGGTTCGTTAACGGAATTGATTCCCTGATTTGGTATTTGACTTCTTGGATTATATTAGAATTATTGGATTTTATTTTCTAAATGGTCACGCTGGGCCCACGGAGAAATTTACTGCTTTTGTGGGCCCACTTTGTTTTTGAGGTTTTCGGTATTTTGGATATTTTCTAAGACGAAATATTTTGGACGAGTCCGGGGCGACACGTGTCACCCCATGTGGCACCTTGGTCGAATGGCGGGACAAGTGGCTGACATCATCCTCGTCGAATGGCTAACAAGTGGCAAGCCACTTGTCTAGCACTTCGCCATGTGGTGTGGTGGGACCCACACACACATGGCCCAATCTTGACCATACACTTGATAAGATCTTGGCCCTTAATTCTCTATAAATACCCCTTAAGGTCAAGAGTATTTCATCCACACTTGAAGATTTTCCATAGCAAATACTCCCTCCCTTTAGCCCTATTTCGTCCCCCTTGTGTAGAAATACTTGGTGTATTGTTGTATAATCCCAAATACCTTGGCCTAGTATCCCTAGTATAATTCCAAAGTTATTTCAATACTATGAGCCGGAAATACTACTTTATTCCAATAGCCGTAAAGTGAAACCATAGACAAATCTTCCTAGCTTGGTTGAAGTATTTGCAGGTTGTTGGAAACTTCTAAGGGTCGCTGGAGCGGTTGGAGCGTAAGGAATTCGAGCCAAACGCTGCTCGTGATCGACTTATAAACTTGGATAATTTTGGGCTTATCGAGGTAATAATCTACGCCCCTATCAGAATTCGATATTACATGTCAGAGTAGTTATACTTGAGTATATTATATCGGGAAGGATGATTATAAAGGTTTGAATCAGATTTACATCGACCGCATTTACAAAGAGACTTGTGTAGTATTATTGTAGTTAGAATTGAACACGCCATAGACGGTAATCCTCGGGAGTTGTTGGCCCGTAGCGCCTCGATAGTGAGGATATTTATGTGATAGCGGGAGGGGGAGGTGCCGCGAATTTTCTCAGAATATTCTACGAAGAGAACTAGAAGTTGATAGATGTATCAGGCCTTTATAAAGGATCTTCACGCCGCATACTTGCTTTGGCTTGTGGTTTAAGCTAAAAGGTATGTGATTCTTCCTATACTTTGAGCATGATTGTTGTGAACTATATAGTACTGAGACGACGCGTGTGAAATGAGTTTTGTTTGTTTTAAACATAAAGTGTTATAATGGCTTTATGGGAAGTTAGTTATAACTACTTTATGAAAATAAAAGAAAGATTTGATTTTGAAAGTTAAGAGACTTGACTTATAAACGACTTGTTTTCTTAAAAGGAGAAGTAACTTGATTTAAGTATAGGTTACTTGTTTTGGAAAGAGTAAGTTATCGGGTTTTAAAGAGTATACTTGATGTTGTTTAAAAGAAAAGCACTTGGTTTTAAAAGTATAGAGTTCTTGATTTTAAATCTTATAAAAATTTCTAGGCGTAGTAATTTGGTTTGAAAGGAAAACGTGTTTTTAATACTACGAGTATTAGTATCACGTGGCTTTTACGTAAAAAGAGGTCTTTTTGAAAGAACGAAAGTATGTAGTATTTTGGGTTTGAAACCCGATTGTTGATTAAAATGAACGATGCTGAACTTGCCTACGCTTGTTGTGATAGTCTTCGATGTGCAGCGTTTTGTTGATACGCCGCGACTCTCGGGAGGGCCATTATCCGATTGATTGATCGACATACCGACGCTGGGTGGTCCACGGTACGCCCACTTTGAGTATCGGTTGTTGCATCGCCGTGACTCCGGGAGGGACGGCCATCCGATTGATTTCTTCGACACGCCGACGCGATGGATATTCCACGCACGCGCCCGAGGATGGTTTCATGGCCATGACTTCCGAGGTAAGATGCCGGGCACGCGTCATTACGAGGTTCAGATTGTTAGTCCACGGACCGCTAATCCATGAAGCTTGCCGCGCGACGAGCGATCACGCTTGATTTGTACGCGTGGTTCAGCACACTTTAGATACTGCTCGTCATTTTCTCGTACCAGAGCCTCCGTAGATAGCTTAAGATACTTGCCTCTGGCCATATCTTGTGAGACTCAGAGGCTATCAGACGTTAGCTTAAGATACTTGCCTCGCCAATGCGTGGCTAGCTTTTGGATCGGTAGTCTTCCGCATTCGCCCGTGATGGATATGACTAGCTTGACCGTAGTTGGCTATTCTACTTGGCCCGATCGGTTTTGATGACGCATGCAGGATCTAGTGTTCAGGTTCACATATGGGTGTTGTTTTACATAATGTACTGTCGACAGTGAGGAATGAGTTCCACTGGCATGATTGATATTATGGGCGTGAGACCCATAGTTATGTGTGAGTGATCATTTTGGGGATGTGCGTTGTTATACCCCGTTTTTCCAGAGTATGTACGTAAGGACGTACGTAGAAATTTGAGCCTTAAAGTTAGGCAAGGTTCGAATTTTGTGCACAACACCCGGTTAGAGTCGTTGACTAAACGCTTCACACTTCGTAGGAAAATTCCGCCATGTCCTTTCTAATTTTTGCGGATTTTTCCGAGAGACGAAACATTTTGGACCAACGGGAGGGTGACATGTGTCACCCTCACATTGGAAGCTAGGGGCGGCAACCCTTGGACGAAATGGGCTACTTTATGGTGTTATACCCCGTATTTTCAGAGTATGTACGTAAGGACGAACGTAGAAATTTGAGCCTTAAAGTTAGGCATGTTTCGAAATTTTGTGCACAACACCCGATTAGAGTCGTTCGACAAACGCTTTACTAAGCTTCGGGCGGAAAATTCGCTATGTCGCTTAGTATTTTTATGGATTTTTCCGAGCGACGAACATTTTTGGATTAACGGAGGGCGACACTTGTCACCCTCATCGACGGTTTGAGAGGCCACGGCCAGAGGGTTTTGAGGCCCTTTCACGGGTCTTTGTTTTGTGAGGGATTTAAGGAGTAGGTTAGGTGCACTTGTGCCAATCTTGGCCATCCACTTGCCCCCCACATGGCTTGATCTTGTCCGTTGCTGTCCCTATAAATACCCCTCTTTGTGATTAACTTATTCATCCACTCCTCACTTTGTCTAAGCCTTGAAAACTCTCCCCTTTGTGTTGTTCTCGCCCAAGCCTCCCTTCCCTTTGAGTGGCTCAGGCCGAGGGTACCTCCCTCGGGTAGCTGTTTCAGCCAGGGTACCCCTCGCCTTGTTGTTCTCGTGATAATACCCTCCTCGTGGTATTGAAATACTTCTCCAAGTATTGTTATAATGCCCAAAATACCTTAGCCTTATACCATATAGTATTCCAAAGTTACCTCTATACGTAGAGCCCGAAAATACTACCTTTTGTCCTTTAGTCTCAAACCGAAACCCTAAGGAAATCTTCATACTGGTCAAGATTTAAGCAGGTTGGTTAGAACTTCTAAGGGTTGTTTGGAGCGGATCGAGCGCACGGAGTAGAGCTAAACCTGCTCAGATCTCACACGACTGCTCCGGCTCGTGGATCGTGCCTTACCCGGCACCCAAGTAGTCATACATCGTAGAAAATCAATGAATATAAAACAAGACATGAAATAATTGTAAATAATACACGCTTTCGAGAAAAGGATTGCCTTTTCATATATATAAATAACCCAAGTTTTGCAGCTACATCCCAAATGTACAATAGACTACGCACTCTGGAAGAACAACTATGGCGACAGGTCCCGCCATACCCCGAATGTACAAACTATCTACAATACAGTGAGATCATACCAAAAGTAGAGCCTCCGAGAAGACGGAGCTCCCGACACCAATGCAAAGAGATCCTAAGACGTGGATCTAGACTGCCGCTTACTCACAGATTAACGCAGCCTCAAGGAGGTCGCATACGTGTACTAAGTATGCGAATCGTAAGTACTTAAATGAAAACATATCATTTTAAAATCAGTATATATAAGTATGAAACAACTAAGGTAATCGCACATAGTGCCACATCATAAACAAGAGCAACAATAGGTAAATCAGAATGTGTCTTTTCTAGGTCGCGAATGATCGTAAGCAGGCCAATTGCCCGTAGTATCACCATGCAAGCCTAATCTCGACTCGTAGTCCGCATAGGCCACTCACATAGGCCCGCATAGGTATATAACCCCGCATCGAGGGTAGCTATTCTCAAGATCGCCCCGACTCGTAGTCCGCACGGCCACATAGACCGCATGAGGTATAACCCCGCATCACTAACTCGAACTCCCGTAGCTCGCATAGGTCCCATGGACCCGCATGAGGTATTTCAATCATGGTCCTGCATCACCGAGTCTACCCAGACGGAGGCACCTTAACCCCTGAATATGTCAAGAGGCGAAAGATATTATACTAACATAACAAATTTATCGTTAAACAACATAAGCACAACAAAAATACTCTCTTATACAAACGTTACAAGACACTAACACACATAGCATCATATCATGTCTACTTATCAAACCATCTTATTATCCTTTTCACAAATCAATATAAGTCTGTTATAAACACATAGGCAAACTGCTTTTATCGCTTAAGCCGTTATACCTAACTTCCCATAAAGCTAGCATAACTCTTAAGCTTCGCTTAAAAACCAATTAGTTCTCTTCGCTTAAAAATGATTCAAGAATCTTTGAAATGCTTTCGCATCCTTATTATTCAGCTTAAGTCGCAAGACATTGCCGTAAGTATTATTCGTGCTTAAGTCAAAAGACATTGCCGTAAGTATTATTCGCTTAACACGCACGCTTACCGCATTTTATATATATTTTAAAATATCATGCTTTAGGAAGAATCACATACCTTCTCAAATAAACCACCGCCAAGTTGAATATGTCGCGCGCAGAGATTCAACCTATAATAGTCGACACGCCTATCAACGCTCGCACTACTCAAAACATTCTAAGCAGAGGGTTCTCTATTCTACTAAAATTGGGCAGCACTTCCCTACCCTGAGCTACTCAAGTTCATCAGAAAACAAATTCTAAGTAAGTACAGCTGATTATTCTTCTTTAAACCCTTCTACCGTGATAATACCAATTCTATTACGTGATATTCTTCTAAGTATTTATACTTATTCTTATACTACTACAAGATGTATTCTCTAATTCAAAAGAGGGTTAGGATTATTTACCTCGTAGCCCAATAATATCCTAGATAGAAGTCGATCCGAGCAAGGCTTAGCTCCTAAGTCAGACGCTCCGATAGTTCCAAGGAAACCTTGAAGTTCTTTACAACTTCTACAAGTACTAAAGGATTTGGGCTAGGTATTTTGGGCATTATAACAATACTAGAAGGCAACTTTTCTACCAATGAGTGGGTAGTGTTTCACTAGGCTACTTTTAGTGGGGTATTCGCCAAGACTTCACAAGTGGGAGAAGTGAGGCTTAGGACGATGGCTCACAAGGGGGAGGATGATTTAGGCTTGGAAATTTGTGATGAATAAGTCTTCAAAGAGAGGGTATTTATAGTGGAAACCAAGGCCAAGATCAGCCAAGCTGCTGAGGCCAAGATTTGCCCAAGTGCCCTAACCTACTCCTCAAATCACTCCACAAACAAAGGTCCATGTTCTATGCCCCAAAGCCTCCCAATCGCCCAAGGCAAAAGGCCACTTGTCGCCCACTGAGGTGACAAGTGTCACCTCTCGCCGTCCAAAAAGGTTCCACGCCTAAAAACCGCAAAATTAGAAATGGCATAGCCGAATTTATCCTACGCGAGTTGTGTAAAACGCTTCGTTATACCCGTAGTTCCGTGGCATATAGGTGAGGATGTACGCATAGATTACGGCGTAAATTTTGGAAAGAAAGAAAGACGTGATTTTTCGACTAAAAGTTTCCGCTTTTGTGAAGAAAAAGGTTCGTTAACGGGAATTGATTCCCAGATTTGGTATTCTGACTTCTTAGAATATTTGAGAATTATGGAATTTTATTTCCGAATGGTCACGCTGGCCCACGTGAAATTTACTGCTTTATGGGCCCGCTTAGTTTTTGAGATTTTGGCCATTATGGATATTTTCGAGATGAAATATTTTGGATCGAGTAGGCGCACACGTGTCACCCTCTAGGTGGCCCTCGCCGAAATTAGCTGGGATGCTGGCAAGACAAGCCGCCAAGTCTGCTAGATATTTTGTGTGATGTTGGCTTCGGGTCCCACCCACACTTGTCCCCAATCTCAACCACACACTTGCCTTCATCCTATCCCTCGTTGTCCTATATGCACCCTTAGTTGATGAAATCTTCCACACTTAGACATTTGAAGACTTGAAAACCCTCCCTTCTCCCTCGACTCCAGAGCTCTGCTTTGCCCCCATTTCGAGCAAAATTTGTCCAACAATTCTTAAACTCTCAAGTGTTCTTCCCTAAGGTGTTAGGAAGATTGTGTACCAAGAGTTGGAAAAGATTTCACACCCCTAGCCTTGAAGCGGACGCTCGCCGAAGTCACATCTTGAAACCCTGCTGTTCTTCACTTTTGAGTCAATCTCAAGAGAAGCTTGGTTGTGAGCTTCTACGGGTTCCTTGTAGCGATTGGAACGTAAAGATTTGGAGCTAAGACTTACTTGGAGCGACTTTAAGAACTTGGATATTTTTGGGCTATTCGAGGTAAATGAACTTAAACCTCTTTGGAATCGTTGTTATACATATATTATAAGTATATTATGGATTATATAATATACGGAGTAAGTTTAAAGAGTCGATCTTGTTAACTTGTTAAAAGAAAGGATTGGCCGCTTGCCATTAAAATGGTAAAACGTATCTTACTTGCTAAGAAGCTAATAACAAGTAACTATAACTTATATTAAGAATGGAAATATAAGTCGATGACTAATGAGTAAATCGATAAGTAAATGGACAAAGTCGCAAGGACCCCAACTTAAGGATCAGATTTACTTTGGACCGTATTTACTTTGGACCGTATTTACATTGGATCAGATTTACATTTCGTTAAGGGAAGATTTTTCAATCGCGCTCCGCTTGGCGCTGATCCCCTTTTAATTATTGTATCAGCATGGCGTGATAGTAAACCGCGCACGGCCGTCGCGTAATCCCCTTCTTTTACTTATTGTTGTTACATGGAGGCGTGATAGTAAACCGCTATCGCTTGGGCGTGTAATCCCCTTCTTTATGTTGTTTAATTATTACGCCTATATATATATATGGTATATATATTACGCTATTCGCCTTGGTAAAAGATGGAAAAGCGAGTATAAACGGAAGTCACAAATTTCCGTGAGATTTTGAGGGCTTTTATTGGTATAAGTCTTCAATGATAAGAAAGGTTTGATAGAGTACCATGACCATTTTAGGAGCGAGTACTACGGTGGCGTGATCTACTTGGCTTACGAGTAGCCGACGTCAAGTACTTGAGCGCTTGCTTATTGTCGATAAATCGTCGCGAGGTATGCGAACCTCTTCCTATCTTTTCTAGCATGATTGTCGTGGAACTACGTAGTACCAGACGCATACGTGCTAAGTGATTTGTTGGTTTAAAACATGTGGTGTTATAATAGCTTTACGGAAGTTAGTTATAACGACCTTACGTAGTGAAAATGGTTTATCACGTTAAGTTAAGAGACTTGATCTTATAAGATAAGAGACTTAACTTATTTGTTTTAATGCGATGTTTGTGTGAAACCTCATTCGTGAGTAATGAGTACTTGGTTTTTAAAGTGGATAATGTTTTACCGATTTCGAATCGTAACGTATCGGCGCACTATCATAAGCTAATAAAGGAAAATGTATTGAATAATGACGTGTTGTATTAAAACCAAGAGAAACCTCCATCCGCATGTGCTAAGACGAGACAAAATGATATTACATTTTCTAGATCACGGTCATTGTAATAAGATCGTTATAAACAAAGAATAAACTACTCACATATATGACATATGTTACTCAATTGTTTTAAAAGAGATTAAGACTATGAGTTATGAAACCTTTCTAAAATAAGTTGACTCGAGCATTTGAAAACGGTAGTTTCGAGTAATCAAACTAGGCAAACCGAACTTAGGAAAAGAATGTCATACTTGATTTTGAAAAGGAACGCTGGTTGGTCATTCTAATACTACGGGTATAGGTGACTTTTATAAAAGTAATGGATCTCTTTAAAAGAACTTAACGATGTAGTACTTTGGGGTTAAAACCCGACTTGGCATAAAATGAAAGTACTTTGAGTCAGGTGAAACTTGCCTATGCTTGTTGTGAAACTCGCCATGCTTGTTGTCGTGAAACTTGCCTACGCTGTCGCGAAACTTGCCTGACGATAGCCTTTGTCGTGCAAGTGGTATTTCGTGTTACCGCTGCTCTCGATGTAGGCCTGGCCGACTTGTCGAGAACTTACTCGACGTACGGGCAGTGACGAGAATTCCACGCATGTTTCCATTTTGATTATCGCCTTGTTGCTGATGTCACACGGACATGTCTACACCGACGCAAGATTCCGGCACGCGCCACGCGGTCGTTGATTACCCGATATATTGTTATCGTGGTTACGGACATGTCTACACCGAGGTAGAATTCCGGCACGTGGCTACGCGCGCAGGTCGATCACCCAAGATATTATCGCTGACGCCATACGGACGCGTTCTACACCGAGGTAGAATTCCGGCACGCGCCGGGCATTGGTATTATTGTCGCATCACGACATGTCTACACCGATGCGCAGACTCCGGCACGCGCCACGACGCGAACATGATTGATGCCGCGGGCGTAAGACCCATAGTTATATTTGAGTGACGACTGAGGGCGAGTCCTCGATCGACATGATCGCTTATGTCGCGAATCAGAGTTTCGTTATCATACATGTCTCCCGCTTTATATAGACTAGTATGATTTCATTACGCATTTTTACGCTTCACATACTGCAATTGCATCGACTCCTTCGGGCCGCGCTCATGCCGCAGTAGAGGTACATCGGCCGTGATCCTCGCCTAGATCTCGCCAGCTTGGGAAGCTCCGCTTCTCCGAGGCTTATCTTTTGCATGTGGTTCCCGAGTCAGAGGTTCTGTACATTCGTGGTACGCGGCCCCGTCCCGCCATAGTTGTTGTAAATCTTGCAGGTCCGTAGATCGCGCAAGCGTGGTTTGTAAAAAGGATTAAACTGCTCGCTTTGAAAGAGTTGTATTTATTATGTTATCGAAGGTAACCGCTGGGTCAGCTCGCTTTATGTTCATATATCTGCTTTTGTTTAAGTTTTATTTTCCGCCGGTTTTCTCGATGATCAGATCACCAGGTGCCCGATAAGGCACCGAACGCCCCGAACGTCGTTACAAAAGTGGTATCGAGCGCTTAATCCTCTGAAAGCGTCTACGCATCGCGGTTCAGTAGAGTCTCGATTATCGATGTCGCGCACCACATCTATAATCGTGAGGTCGCAGGACATTTAGGATTGGTTTCATTCTTCTCATTCCGAGATCGCGCTCAGAGCCGTGTTGTAAGTCGACCCTCCGACGATCTCGCTTTTACCGCTATGCCTCCGCAGTGCAACCAGAGCCCTCAAGCGGCAAGACACCGAGGAACCGCTAGTGAGATACAGAGGAGTACGAGGGCGCAGCCCGCATAAGACTGAGGTCAGGCTTCGACGGCGGGTTCAGGACGCCGCCATTTCAAAGAGAGGTTAGAGCCGCAAAGAATGGCCGCCGAGACCGCAGCACTGAGCCTCCACCCCACACCAAGCGCAGGAGACGGGTTATGCGCGAGATGGCCCGCTTGCCGCCGTGGTCGTGCCGATACGGCGATAGGCCGGACGCAGCAGCCTGGGCCCAAAGAGCACCAGCCGTTCACCCCGAGCAGATAGTTCGAGGCTACGGACTTTCTCGAGTCAGAGCCCGCCGTAGTTTTACGGGTCGAGGCTCGGCGATGATCCGCAGGAGTTCATCCGGCAGCTACAGCGATCACGCGGTGATCAAGGCTTCAGAGACCGAAGTCTCAGACCTTTGTTCGTGATCGGCCGCGTGATACCGCAATGATTGGTTTGATTCACGGAGCTTTCCCGGGAGAGCATGCACTCCAGCAAGATGGGATGAGTTTTCGGGCGCTCACGCACTTCTTGCCTCCGCAGATGGCGAGGGCACGCCGACGATTTTTGATGCTTAGACAGAGCGCGCATTTGCTCGAGTACAACGTGGAGTTCGACTCATCGCCCTGCGACGCCCCAAAGGCTGTAGCTAGTATGGAGGATCGAGTGCACCGATATGTTACAGGCTCGATGATTACACGCCGAGGCATGTTCGTGAGTAGCTCTTCACCGCACGGACATTGCCCGCACGCAGCTCACGACCGACGCGAGGCACGAGAGGTCGACGAATGACCAAGATCGCCAGTAAGAGGCCGTAACAACAGGTCCTTTGGACTTTCGAGGCGGACCGCCAAAGAAGATACTAGTTTTGTACCTCCGCCAAAGCAGAGTGGTCCTCCACAACCTTCAGAGTATTCGGAGCAGTCGTGGCTCCGCGGTTCAGTTTCCGCGGAAGTAAGGTGTTGCTGACGCGTCACCCCTACCTCTGTGGTCGATGCGTAGACCGCATTTCGTGAGTGTCGCGTGCCAGGGAGCTTGTTATTTTTGGCGAGCAGGCCATTTTGAGGAACTGTCTCACTGGCGGTAGCACGGATGTTACGACTCACCACGGATCGCTGGCCGTTCATCGCTTTCATAGCATGCTACCGCAGGCGTGCCTATGATTAGAGCGAGCAGAGTTTGTGCATATCCTTAACCCTCTAGAGTTTGGTTTGCGCGATATGATGATCTTATTATCAGGTGCTATGTACGGATAGCGCCAGGTTGTTTGTAAGTTAGAAAACACGGTTAGTCAAGGATAAGCGGGGCATGGAAAGTGCGAACCTTAGAGTTTTATACGCGAGACCTTAGAGGCGCAGGCCGCCTTGAGTGGGTGATTTTACTGCTGGTCTTTGCCGGCGTACTTCGTACGCGGGAAATATCGCGATAATTATACGGGTAGTGCGAGACGGAAGTGGTAGCTTTCATGACGTGAATTAGTAAGATTGTTCCGGACGGAACAAGAGTCGCGCGCTAGGGTCGGGTCGAGGCCATTTGCGTCAACCCGCAGCCCATATCGAGCTGGGTCGGCTCGAGGCGGTCCCGCCAGCGGTAGGTCACGGCGTGCTAGCCCAAGTTTAGGTAACCATCGTGAGTTCGTGGACGCTGCTCAACCAGATCGATCGCGGGCGCCGAATGGCCTTAGAGTAAATCGCTAGTGGGAGCCGTTGTAAGATTAGAAATGATTCCTCGCTGGCTTGGATTTGAGTTTTGCGCACATGTTATATTCTCGCCATCGTGGCATGACGGCTTTGTAAGATAAGAAGGAAGACTATACCGACACAAGACGCTCGAGATTTAGAATGAACATTCGACGCATGTTTCTGCTGGGAAGAATGTTATACCCGTAGTTCCGTGGTATATAGCGAGGATGTACGCGCAGATTACGGCGTAAATTTTGGAAAGAAAGAAAGACGTGATTTTTCGACTAAAAGCTTTCCGCTTGTGAAGAAAAAGGTTCGTTAACGGGAATTGATTCCCGTGATTTGGTATTCTGACTTCTTAGAATATTTGAGAATTATGGAATTTTATTTCCTGAATGGTCACTGGGCCCACGTGAAATTTACTGGCTTTGGGCCCGCTTAGTTTTTGAGATTTTGGCCATTATGGATATTTTCTGAGATGAAATATTTTGATCGAGCAGTAGAGGCGACACGTGTCACCCTCTAGGTGGCCCTTGGCCGAAATTAGCTGCATGTTGGCAAGACAAGCCGCCAAGTCTTGCTAGATATTTTGTGGACAAGTTGGTCATGGGTCCCACCCACACTTGTCCCCAATCTCAACCACACACTTGCCTTCATCCTATCCCTTGGTTGTCCTATATATGCACCCTTAGTTGATGAAATCTTCCACACTTAGACATTTCAAGACTTGAAAACCCTCCCTTCTCCTCGACTCCAGAGCTCCTGCTTTGCCCCCATTTCTTGAGCAAAATTTGTCCAACAATTCTTAAACTCTCAAGTGTTCTTCCCAAGGTGTTAGGAAGATTGTGTACCAAGAGTTGGAAAAGATTTCACACCCTAGCCTCAAGTGACGCCGCCGAAAGTTGTCATCTTGAAACCCTAAGTGTTCTTCACTGAGTCAATCTCAAGAGAAGTTGGTTAGAGCTTCACGGGTTCCTTGTAGAATGATTGGAACGTAAAGATTCGAGCTAAGACTTACTTGGAGCGACTTTAAGAACTTGGATATTTTTGGGCTATTCGAGGTAAATGAACTTAAACCTCAGGAATCGTTGTTATACATATATTATAAGTATATTATGGATTATATAATATATGGAGTAAGTTTGGAAGAGTTGGATCTTGTTAACTTGTTAAAAGAAAGGATTGGCCGCTTGCCATTAAAATGGTAAAACGATCTTACTTGCTAAGAAGCTAATAACAAAGTAACTATAACTTATATTAAGAATGGAAATATGTTCGATGACTAATGAGTAAATCGATAAGTAAATGGACAAAGTCGCCAAGGACCCCAACTTAAGGATCAGATTTACTTTGGACCGTATTTACTTTGACCGTATTTACATTCGACCGTATTTACATTTCGTTAAGCGGAAGATTTTTCAATCGCTCCGCTTGGGCGCAGTGATCCCCTTTTTAATTATTGTATCACATGGCGCGATAGTAAACCGCTACACGGCCGTCGCGTAATCCCTTCTTTTTACTTATTGTTGTTATGGAGGCGTGATAGTAAACCGCTACTATCGTCAGGCGTGTAATCCCCTTCTTTATGTTGTTTAATTATTACGCCTTATATATATATACGGTATATATATTACTGCTATTCGCCTTGGTAAAAGATGGAAAAGTGAGTATAAACTAAAGGTCAATAAATTTCCGTGAGATTTTGAGGGCTTTTTATTGGTATAAGTCTTCAATGATAAGAAAGGTTTGATAGAGTACCATGACCATTTTAGGAGCGAGTACTACGGTGGCGTGATCTACTTGGCTACGAGTAGCCGACGTCAAGTACTGAGCGCTTGCTTATCGTCGATAAATCGTCGCGAGGTATGCGAACCTCTTCCTATCTTTTCTAGCATGATTGTCATGGAACTATGTAGTACGCAGACGCATACGCTAAGTGATTTGGTTGGTTTAAAACATGGTGTTATAATAGCTTTACGGAAGTTAGTTATAACGACCTTACGTAGTGAAAATGGTTTATCACGTTGGTTAAGAGACTTGATCTTATAAGATAAGAGACTTAACTTATTTGTTTTAATGCGATGTTTAAGTGAAACCTCATTCGTGAGTAATGAGTACTTGGTTTTTAAAGGATAATGTTTTACCGATTTCGAATCGTAACGTATCGGCGCACTATCATAAGCTAATAAAGGAAAATGTATTCAATAATGACGTGTCAGACAAAACCAAGAGAACCTCCATCCGCATGTGCTAAGATTTAGACAAAATGATATTACATTTTCTAGATCACGGTCAGTAATAAGATCGTTATAAACAAAGAATAAACTACTCACATATATGACATATGTTACTCAATTGTTTTAAAAGAGATTAAGACTATGAGTTATGAAACCTTTCTAAAATAAGTGACTCGAGCATTTGAAAACGGTAAGTTCGAGTAATCAAACTAGGCAAACCGAACTTAGGAAAAGAATGTTGTTACTTGATTTTGAAAAGGAACGGGTTGGTCATTCTAATACTACGTATCGTGACTTTTATAAGTAATGGATCTCTTTAAAAGAACTTAACGATGTAGTACTTTGGGGTTAAAAACCCGACTTTGGCATAAAATGAAAGTACTTTGAGTCAGGTGAAACTTGCCTATGCTTGTCATTGTGAAACTTGCCTATGCTTGTTGTGAAACTCGCCTATGCTTGTTGTCGTGAAACTCGCCTATGCTTGCGATGATAGCCTTGTTGTGCAAGTGTGGTATTTCTCGTTACCGCTGCTCTCGATGCAGGCCTACGACTTGTCGAGAACTTACTCGACGCGGCCGGGTTGACGGAGAATTCCACCGCATGTTTCCATTTTGATTATCGCTCTTGCTGATGTCATACGGACACGTCTACACCGACGCAAGATTCCGGCACGCGCACGCGGTCGGGTTGATTACCCGATATATTGTTATTGTGGTTACATGGACATGTCTACACCGAGGTAGAATTCCGGCACGCGCTACGCGCAGGTCGATCACCCAAGATATTATCGTTGACGCACGGACGGTTTACACCGAGGTAGAATTCCGGCATGTGGCCACGAGGCATTGGTATTATTGTTGCATCACGACATGTCTACACCGGCGCAGATTCCGGCACGCGCCACGACGCGAACATGATTGATGCTGCGGGCGTAAGACCCATAGTTATATTTGAGTGATGACTGAGGCGCGAGTCCTCGATCGCTTTATGTCGCGAATCAGAGTTCGTTATCATACATGTCTCCCGCTTTATATAGACTAGTATGATTTCATTACGATTTTTACGCTTGCCATACCATACTGCAATTGGCCAGCTCATGGGCCATGCCGCAGTGCAGAGGTACATCGGCCGTGATCCTCGCCTAGATCTCGGCCAGCGGAAGCTCCGCTTCTCCGAGGCTTATCTTTTGCATGTTCCCCGAGTTGTAGGTTCTTGTACATTCGGCATGGGCCCCGTCCCGCCATAGTTGTTGTAAATCTTGTGGTCCAGAGTACTGCAAGTGTGGTTTGTAAAAGGGATTAAACTGCTCGCTTAAAGAGTTGTATTTATTATGTTATTGGAAGGTAATCGCTGGTCGGCCTGCTTTTATGTTCATATATCTGCTTTCTGTTTAAGTTTTATTTTTCCGCTGGTTTTCTCAACAGGATTACCAGGTGATCAGACCCGGATAAGGCACAAGAATCGCGCCCCGAACGTTACGCTGGCTTGAAACGATCTTTGTGTGTCGCCCAAAAACGGTCATGCCTAAACTTTAAGGCCAAACAGACGCACTTCACGCATATACCTAAAATACGGCATAACATTCTCCCTCCTTAGAAACATTCTTCAACCGAAATGCTCTTCCCAAGACAAGCAACGATAAGATTCTTCATAACTTAAACAATTGCAAATGCCACACACGGCCGTAACAACACTTAGGCATAAACGAGCATGAAGATTTACAAGTAGGAAAGTGAATTACCCGAGGCGCTGGGAATAGCGAGGATACTTCGCCTCATGTCCTCCTCGCCTTCCCACGCCATCTCCTCCTCGAGCTCATTCCGCCACAAGACTTTGACTGGCCACGCCCTCGTCCGCAGACGCTTAACTCCGACGATCGACATCGCTATGGAATCTCCTCATACGATAACCCCTGGCCACTGACATCGCCAACGGGTACCTTATACGGATCCCCGATACATCTCTCAACATAGATACGTGAAAACCGATGCATCGCTTCAGACGGACGGCAGATCTAACTCATAGTAACCTTGCTTATCTCGCGGATAATCAAACGCCCAATGTACTGGGCCGAAGTTTCTTCTTACCGATCTCATCACACCCTTCACGGGCGACACCTTTAGAAAAACCCAATCATGAACCTCGAACTCTGCATGCCGACGACGATGATCTGATAAGACTGCCGACTCGAGCCGCCAAGAACCTCTCCGATAAGCTTCACCTTATCCATCGCCGCCGCACTCAACTCGTCCCACTAATCGCACTCGCCCACATCGAACCAACCTATAGGCGATCCGCACTTCCTCCCATACAAGGCCTCATAAGGCGCCATCCAATACCGAGTGGTAGCTATTATTGTACGCAAACTCAACTAGAGGCAAATGATCCTCCCAGCCTACTCAAGTCGATAACACAAAGCTCGCAGATATCCTCTAGAGTCCGATAGTACGCTCGTCGTCCGTCTGTCTGTGGATGGAATGCAAAGACTGTGCTCACCAAGGCCCCTAAACCCTCTCGAAAGCACTCCAAGCTAGCCAGAACCGGCTCTATCCGATATGATCAAATAGGACTCCATGCACCCGACGATCTCTCTGATATATAGTCCGCATAATCCTCACCAAAAGTCGCCCCGACGGAAGAAAGTGGGCTGATTTCACACCGCCGACGATAACCCATATAGAATCATGTCTCCTCCGAGCGCGAGGTAATCCCGTGATTTAAGTCCATGTTGATCACCTCCCACTTCCGTGTCGATCTCTATCGTCAGAATAAACCACCGTGCCTCTCGTGCTCTACCTTCACCGCCGACAACACGGGCATCGAGCTACGAACTCGCAACGCCCTCTTCAAGCCATCCCACCAATACACGATCTGGTCGTCGGGTACATCTTGGTCGACTTCGACGGATAGAGTAACGCCGCTACCGGTGCTTCCCAAGAACTCACGCCAAGTCCTCAAACATCCGAACACACAACCCGCTTCAAACCTCAAAGACTTCATCAAAGTGCTATCTCAAACGGACCTTTGCCCTCACGAAGAGTCAGATCACGATAACGTGTCAAAATCGATCCTCGAATCAAGGTTTCTTCACCTCCTCGACGATGGAAGACTCGCAACCTCACTAACTCGAACCCCATCGCTATCGTAATCAATCAAACGGACACCAAGGCTCGCTAACCGATGCAAATCACGAACCATGTCCTCCTCTCTAGCCGCACATCCGATAGGCTCCCATCGACCTACGACTCAAGAGCATCCGCCACAACATCGCTTTCCCGTGGTACAGATATCAACATCGTAATCCTTAAGCAACTCTAACCACCGCCTCGCCGTAGTTCAGCCTCCTCTCGTCAAGATATACCGAGGCTCTGTGGTCCGTAAAATATCCACGCGAACCCCATACAAATAGTGCCTCCGCATCTTCAAAGCGCGAATCACACCGCCAAATCCAAATCACGCGGGTAGTTCCTCTCGTGTTTCTTCACCGCCGACGATATGCTATAACCCCGCCACGCCGCATCAACACACATCCCAACCCGATGCCCGACGATCACAATACACGACATAACCATCCGACCTCCGAAGAGTAAGAACGGGCGGCCGCCAATCTCTCTTTCAAAGAATCGAAACCCCGCCACAAGCATCACCATCAAACTTGGCCGCTTCGAGTCACTTAGTCAATGGTGCGTAGATAAGCAAACTTCCACGAACCGCCGATAATATCCTCGCAAGGCCCGTAAATCGCGAACCTCTGCTGAGTAAGAGTTCAGGCCAAGTCCCGATCGCCGATTCGCCAGATCCACTAATGCCATCACCGGCTAATATGCCCAAGAAAAGCCACCAAGTCAACCAAAACTCACATTTGGAAAACTTGGCGCATAATCACCGGTCTCGAGAATCACAAGACAAATTTCAAATGTTCCGCATGCCTCGCCCGAGCGAATAAACCAAGATATCATCAATGAACACTATCATAAACGTGTCCAAAAATGGTTTGAACACTCGCTCATCAAATCCATGAATACCACGAGCATCGTCAACCCAAAAGACATGACCAACTCATAATGCCCGCACGTCCGAATGCACCCCAGTGGACATCCACCTCTCTCGACTGCGACTGATGATAGCCCGATCGCAGATCAATCTTCGAGAAACATCTCGCGCTCGCAACCGGTCGAACAAATCATCAATCCCGGAAGGGGTATTCGTTTTAATGGTCACCTTGTTCACCGCTTTAATCAACACACACGCGCAGCTGGCCCCGCCCTTCTTCTTTACGAACAATACAAGGCCTCCTGCAGAAACACTAGGCCCGATGAAGCCCTTTCTCCAAAGAAATCCCTGCCGATCCTTCAACTCTCAACTCGGCAGTGCCATTCTCAGATGGCTAATGGAAATAGCCGAGTGTCCGCAACACATCTATACAAAACTCGATCTCTCTCGTGAGGATACCCGGAGGTCGCTCGAAACACGCCTGGGAACTCTTCACCATCGGAATCGACGGAAAATCGCACCGCAATTTCGTGATCAAACACCCGAACGAGACGGTAGATATACCCTTCTTCGCACCATCTTCCTAGCCTCGAGGTAGGAAATAAACCTACCTCTACGATACCGCGTTCCTCCCACTCAACAACCGCTCCTAAATCGAACTGCATTACTTTCTCTCGCAGCCTACATTGGCGTAGTGAAGCTAGCCAATCCATCCCCATGATCACGCCGGTCAATCATCTCCAACTCTATCAAGTCGCCAGGTCCGCTGATCAGAACGGTCACAGACAAGCTCTATATACCCGCCGAGCTACCACCGAACCACCCACCGCGTAGCTACTCGAGCGGTCTATGGACTCGTGCTCTATCCCTATCCTACTAGCAACAAGTGGGAGATATATAGGACAGAGTAGAACCCGATCTATCAAAGCATACACATCAAACCCGTAAACCGATAAGGTACCGTGACGACATCGTGAGGCCTCCCGATCCCGCTTACCGACAAAGCATAAATGCGGTTCGAGGACCGCTAGAATCGGGACTCGCGCCACGACTCGCCACGACTCGGGTCCATGAGTACCTTGTTCTCCGGGCGAGTAATCGTCGGGACGAAGAAGACCCGCGAAAGAACCGCAGGGCCGACTCTACCACCCGCGCCACTCCTAGCCGCAGCCGCAAAGTGACCGCCGCTACAATCAAACAAGCTCCCGTAGCACCACAACTCCCGGCTGATCTACCGTGACGGCCACACCGGTGGGTGGTCCCGACGCCGCACTTCCGCTCGACGCTCAAGTCCTCGGGCCCCGGTTCGCCAATATCTCGCCGTGGCCGAGGACGGTGCAGGAGTGCTCGAGCCGGCCGTGGTGCACCCAGATCGCTGCCGAGGCCGCCACCACGATAGCCACCAAAAGACCCCGCGCCCCGGTCTTCTTCGCGCCGTCACAACCCGCCGGCCTCTACGCCTCACAACCAAGAGCACGAGCACGCACGCGGTAACGTCCATACCCGGCCGAAGAGAAACACCCGCATACGACTCACCATATAATCATCTAGCCCTGACGAAGCGGCACCCTATCCTCCATAATCGCTACTAACGCCGGGACATATCGAGCCAATGAATCAAACTCGACATTGTACTCCCGACAAGGCCCTCTCGCCTCAAAGCAGAAAATCTATCACCCGCGCCTCCTCATCCGCGAGGCAAGAAGGAGCGAGGAAAGCCTCGAGAACTCATCCCAAGTACTGGGACGCTGCTTTCCCGGATAACTCCCACGACCAAACCAATCGATCGCAGATCACGCAATTTACGTGGAACCAAAGATCACTGACCGCCTCCGACGCCCGATCACTCTCAAAATCCTTCAGAATGACGATGAACTCCTCGCGATCATCCTCCGCCACCCGTGAAAACTCGCGGCTACAACTCAGAAATCTCAGAGCCTCAAACTCTCTCGCCTCTGTGAACCACGGTACGACTGGCTGGATCGAATCGCCGTGATCCACTGCCTCATGTTCGCCACGATCCCGCCAATACCGGGCCATCTCTCAGTACCTTAACCTCCGCCCAGCCGCGGGATGCGAGGCGCTGGTATCGCGGTCTCATCACGCCGCGCCCTAAACCTCGGGTCGGCGGCCGTGCAGAACTCGCTGCCTCTCGTATAGATCGGGCCCGAGCCCTCGTGGACTCTGTGTGTCCCACTAGCAGCCTCCTCACGCTTTGCCCTTCTCGCCCGGCCGCCTTACGCGAGGCATAATCACAGTAAAAGGAATACGTTAGAGGGTCCAACTTAACACAGCCTCTAAAGCACGATCTCAGAGTGAGAAGAATGGAAACCAATCCTAAATATCCTATAGCCTCTCGATTATTGTGGTGCACAACACACCGATAATCAAGACTTACTAGATACGGCTCAGAGACACTTTCCGAGGATTAATCGCTCGATACCACTTTTGTCACGATCTGCCCGGTTCGTGGATCGTGCCTTACCCGCACCCAAGTAGTCATACATCGAGAAAATCACTAATATAAAACAAGACATGAAATAATTGTAAATAATACACGCTTCGAGAAAAGTGGTTGCCTTTCTGATATATATAAATAACCCAAGTTTTGCGCTACATCCCAAATGTACACAGACTACTGCACTTCTAAGGAAGTAACAACTATGGCGGACAGGCCCCGCCATACCCCGAATGCACAAACTATCTACAATACAGGAGATCATACCAAAAGTAGAGCCTCCTATAAGACGGAGCTCCCGACACCAATGCAAAGAGATCCTAAGACGTGGATCTAGCACTGCTGCCCTTACTCGCAGATGAACGCATTTCAAGGAGGTCAAGATACGTGTACTAAGTATGCGAATCGTAAGTACTTAAATGAAAACATATCATTTTAAAATCAGTTTATATATAAGTATGAAACAACCAAGGTAACCGCATACGGTCACATCATAAACAAGAGCAACAATAGGTAAATCAGAATGTGTCTTTTCTAGGTCGCGAATGATCGCAGGCCAATTGCCCGTAGTATCACCATGCAAGCCTAACTCGACTCGTAGTCCGCATAGGCCACTCACATAGGCCCGCATAGGTATATAACCCCGCATCGAGGGTAGCTATTCTCGCATCGCCCCGACTCGTAGTCCGCATGGCCACATGCACCGCATGAGGTATAACCCCGCATCACTAACTCGAACTCCCGTAGTTCGCATAGTCCCATGGACCCGCATGAGGTATTTCCAATCACGGTCCTGCATCACCGAGTCTACCCCGCATCGGAGGCGCCTTAACCCCTGTGAATATGTCAAGAGGCGAGTGATATTATACTAACATAACAAATTATCGTTAAACAACATAAGCACAACAAAAATACTCTTATACAAACGCTATGCAGACACTAACACACATAGCATCATATCATGTCTACTTATCAAACCATCTTATTATCCTTTTCACAAATCAATATAAGTCTGTTATAAACACATAGGCAAACTGCTTTTTTATCAAGCTTAAGTGGTTATACCTAACTTCCCATAAAGCTAGTATAACTCTTAAGCTTCGCTTAAAAACCAATTAGTTCTCTTCGCTTAAAAATGATTCAAGAATCTTTGAAATGCTTTCGATCCTTATTATTCAGCTTAAGTCGCAAGACATTGCCGTAAGTATTATTCAGCTTAAGTCAAAAGACATTGCCGTAAGTATTATTCGCTTAACACGCACGCCTACCGCATTATATATATTTTAAAATATCATGCTTTAGAAGAATCACATACCTTCTCAAAAACCACCGCCAAGTCAATATGTCGCGCGCAGAGATTCAACCTATAATAGTCGACACGCCTATCAACGCTCGCACTACTCAAAACGCTTCTAAGAAGAGGTTCTCTATTCTACTGAAAATCGGGCAAGACTTCCTACCCATGAGCTACTCAAGTTCATCAGAAAACAAATTCTAAGTAAGTACGCTTGATTATTCTTCTTTAAACCCTTCTACCGTGATAATACCAATTCTATTACGTGATATTCTTCTAAGTATTTATACTTATTCTTATACTACTACAAAGATGTATTCTCTAATTCAAAAGAGGGTTAGGATTATTTACCCTGTGAAGCCCAATAATATCCTAGATAGAAGTCGATCCGAGCAAGGCTTAGCTCCTAAGTTGTACGCTCCGATAGTTCCAAGAACCTTAGAAGTTCTTACAACTTCTACAAGTACTAAAGGATTTGGGCTAGGTATTTTGGGCATTATAACAATACTAAGGCAACTTTTCTACCAAGGATGGGGGTAGTGTTTCTGGCTAGGCTACTTTAGAGTGTGGGGTATTCGCCAAGACTTCACAAGTGGGAGAATGAGGCTTAGGACGATGGCTCACAAGGGGAGGATGATTTAGGCTTGAAATTTGGATGAATAAGTCTTCAAAGAGAGGGTATTTATAGGAAACCAAGTGGCCAAGATCAGCTTGGCTGGGCAAGTGAGGCCAAGATTTGCCCAAGTGCCCCTAACCTACTCCTCAAATCACTCCACAAACAAAGGTCCATGTTCTATGCCCCAAAGCCTCCCAATCGCCCAAGGCAAAAGGCCACTGTCGCCCACTGAGGTGACAAGTGTCACCCTCTCGTTGGTCCAAAAGGTTCCGCCGCTCTAAAAATCCGCAAAATTAGAAATGGCATAGCCGAATTTATCCTACGCGAGTCAGGTAAAACGCTTCGCCTGAAACGATTCTTTGTGAGGGTCAGGCCCAAAAACGTGTCATGCCTAAACTTTAAGGCCAACTTCAGACGCACTCTCACGCATATACTCCTAAAATACGGTATAACAGATCGACATTATAACTTGATAATTTTGGGCTTATCGAGGTAAATATTCTGTCTCTCATTGTAATTGGAAATTATACGTGGTAGGATTATATAGTTGAAGATACCGTATATAGATCTCAACATAGCCATGCAATGTCTTTTGACTTAAGCCCTAATATAAAGAAGAGAAATGAATTGTAATTACATAGATCAGACATGAGACTTGTGTCAGACATCGTAAGAGAATTGTATACGTCCCTTAGACGATAACCCCAAAGTTGGCTTGGTAGCCTACCGATAGAGAGAGATTTACGCGGCCATGCGGGGAGTCACGCTAAATTTCTCAGAGAATACGGAACCGCAAGGTTAAGTTAATAGACGTCATGCCTTATAGTGGAAGTACTACGAGTAGCGATTCTACTTGAAGAGGGAAACGGCCAGCCGCAGATCGCGAGCGCTTTGCTTATTTGTCGATAATCGCCGCGAGGTATGCGAACCTCTTCCTATCCTTTCTAGCACGATGCTTTGTAAACTATGTAGCACTAGACGCATACGTGTTAAACGAGTTGGTTGGTTTAAAACACATGTGTTATAATAGCTTATGGGAAGTTAGTTATAACGACTCTACGAGGTAAAAGATCGTTTATTGATCATAGAAGTTAAGAGACTTGATCTTGAAAGATAAGAGACTTAACTTGTTTTACTCGTTATTAACATTTTGTTAAAGGTGTCGTGAAACCTCATTCGCGAGTAATGAGTACTTGGTTTTAAAAAGAATAATGTTTTACTGATTTCGAAATGAGAATAAGTTGTCGAGCAAACCACAAATAGCTTAATAAAGCGAGAAAGTGTATCGACAAATAACTAATTGTTATTAAAACCAAGAGAAACCTCCATCCGCATAAGCTAAGATAAGACAAAATTGTATTACATTTCCTAGATCATGGTCACAGAATAAGATTGTTGTAAACAAGAATAAAACTACCACGATAAGACATATGTTTCGATTGTTTAAAAGAGAATTATATTCTTAATTGATTAAGACTATGAACTATGAAGCTTTTCTAAAATAAAGAGACCGAGTAATCAAATTAGGCAAACCGAACTTTGTGGAAAGAATGTTGTTGAAAAGGAAAGTGTTTTGGTTTACCTAAAAATGCGAGTCACTCTATTTTTATACTACTGTATCGTGACCTTATAAAAGGAATGAATCTCTTTAAAAGAATTTAACGACGTGAGTACTTTAGGTTAAAACCCGACTTTGATATAAAACGGAAGTACTCGAGTTAAGTATAACTCGCGCTTGTTGTTGTATAAACTTGCCTATGCTTGTTGTCAGGTAACTCGCCATGCTTGTCGAGATAGCCTGTCAGGCAAATGTTGATATCGTGACTTCGAGAAAGAGTGGATCTTTTATAAAAGTTGTGTTGCGGTAAATCGTTCGAGCTTGCTTGTGATAGCCCGTTGTCCGATGTATTGTTATGGTCGCATGGACATGTCTACACCGACGCAGACTCGGCACGTGGCCACGCCGGCAGGTTGATTACCCGATATAGTGTTATTGTGGTTACATGGACATGTCTACACCGATGCACTCGGCACGTGGCTACGCGGCGTTGATCACCCAAGATATCATTGCTGGCGTCATACGGACATGTCTACACCGAGGCAGAATTCGGTACGCGCTACGCAAGATTGTTAGTATTGTTGCATCACGACACGTCTACACCGGCGCAATCCGGCACGCGCCATGACGCGAACATGATTGACGCGGCGCGCGACCCATAGTTATATCGAGTGACGACGCTGAGGCGCGAGTCCTCGACTGACCGCTTACGCTGCGATCAGATTTTGTTATCATACATGTCTCCCGCTTACGTAGATCGTTATGATTTAACCGCAGATTTTCGCCACATACTGCACCGCAGATCGACTCTCGGGCCGCGCTCATGCCGCAGTGAGTACATCAGAGTCGATCCTCGCCCAGATCAGCCAGTCAATGGGAAGCTCCATTCTCCTGAGGCTTATCTTTTGCATGTTACCCGAGTCAGAGGTTCTGTACATCTGTGGTATGGGCCCCGTCCCACATGTTGTATAAAAACTCTAGAGGTTTGTAGCATCACCAAGGTGGTTTGTAAAAGGATTAAACTGCTCGCTTGAAAGAGTTTTTATATATATTTTATCGGAAGGTAACCGCTTGTCGGCCTGCTTTATGATCATATATCTTGTTTCTTGTTTAAGTTTTATTTCCCCGGTTTTCTCCGATGTCAGGTCACTAGTGGTGCTCCGGTAGGCACCACGCCCGGATCGTGACATACGGGCCTTGATTTGTGCCTTGTTTTCGGGCTTGTTTCGCGAGTGTTTCGGAGTAGGTTAGTGCACTTGGCTCGATCACGGCCTTACACTTGCCTTGCACATGGCTTGATTCGCCATTGGTTGGCCTTTGCTCGCCTATAAATACCCTCAAGTCAAGACTTCTTCATCCACTCTCACTTTGTATAAGTCTTCAAACCCCTCCTCCTCTTAGTTGACTCTCGCCCAAGAGCCCTCCCCTAAGAAAGGCCCTCGCCGAGAAACCCCTACCCTTTGTAGCCTTAGCCGAGAACACCCCTTCCTCGAGTTGTTCTCGTGAGATACCCCTTGGTTGTGAAATACTTCCAAGTATTGTTATAATGCCCAAAATACTGCCTTATAACTTGTAGTATTCCAAAGTTACCTCTATACGTAGAGCCCTGGAATACTACCTTTGTCCTTTTAGTCTCAAACCGAAACCCTAAGGAAATCTTCATACTTGGTCAAGATGTAAGTAGAAGTTGGTTAGAACTTCTAGGTTGTTGGAGCGGATTGGAGCATGCACGAGTAGAGCTAAACTCTTGCTCAGATCGACTTTTATCTCTGATAATTTTGGGCTTATCGAGGTAAATAATCTTGTCCCCTTTCGTAATTGGAAATTACACGCCGTTGTAATATATAGTCGAGTATACTATATATAGAATCAACTTAGTATCGTGGCAATGTCTTTGACTTAAGCCCAATTTAAAGAAAGAATCGAATCAGAATTACATAGATCAGACATAAGAGACTTGTGTAGTTTTACCGTAGTAGAATTGTACACGCCCGATTAGACGATAACCCCCGGTTGGCTGGTAGCTACCTCGATAGAGGAGGAGATTTACGCGGCCATGGGAGGCGCCAATTTTCGTAGAATACGGGAACCGTGGTGTTTAGAAGATTAATGTCACGTGGCCTTATAGGTCAAGTACTACGCATGGCGTGATCTACGTGGCTTAAGGAGTAGCCGGCTTGAGGTACTGAGCGCTACATTAGTCGATAATCGCCGCGAGGTATGTGAACCTCTTCCTAGCTCTTCTAGCATGATACGTATAACTATGTAGTACCAGACGCATACGTGTTAAATGTATTTGATTGTTTAAAACATGCGTTATAACCGCATGGGAAGTCAAGTTATAAATTTATGTAGGTAAGAAGGTTGTGGTTTTTAAAAGGTAATTCGCTTCATGTGTGATAATAAAGAATCGAAGTATTTCAAAAGATTTATGAATCATTTTGTTAAGAGTAATACTTGGTTTTTGAAAACTTAAGAGTTATACTAGCTTTACGGGAAGTTAGGTATAACGGCTTAAGAATGTTTTACCGATTTAAATCGTAACGTATCGACAAACCACTACAAATAATTAAAGGAAAATGTACCGACTAACGAATTGTATTAAATTAAAACCAAGAGAAACCTCCATCCGCATGTAAGCTACGAGACAAAATGATATTACATTTCCTAGATCATGGTCGCTAATAAGATTTATAAGAATAACCTACTCATGGCATATGTTACTCAATTGTTTTAAAAGAGATTAAGACATCGAACTATGAAACTTTTCAAAAAGAGACTCGAGTAATCAAATTAGGCAAACCGAACTTTAGGAAAAGAAAGCATCAGTGTTGTCTTAAAAGGGTTTAAACTTAAAATGTTATAACAAATTTTATGGGAAGTTGGTTATAACGACTTTATGAAACAAAAGAATGGTTTTTATCATTGGTTTTAATGTGGTAACCGGACTTTAAAAAGAGAAGTGTTTTGTCTAAAAGAAGGCATGGTATCGCTTTAATCGGGTTTTAAAAGGAAAGTATGGAAGTTGTTTTGGTTTACTTAAAAGATGTAAGTCACTCTATTTTTATACTACTGTATCGGTGACTTTTATAAAAGGAATGGATCTCTTTAAAAGGAACTTAACGCACGTAGTACTTTAGTGGTTAAAACCCTGACTTTGACATAAAACGAAAGTACTTAGAGTTACGTATAACTTGCCTACGCTTGTTGTTACGTATAACTTGCCTATGCTTGTTGTTGTGTAACTTGCCTATGCTTATCGAGATAGTCTTTGTCATGCAAGAATTGTGTTTCTATTCTACCGCTGCCTCACTGGAGGGTCGCTGACTTGTCGAGAACTTACTCGACGCATCGCAAATGACGGAGATTCCACGTATGCTTCCATTAGCATTGTTACACGGGCATGTCTACACCATTGATGGATTCTCAGGACACGTAACCATTTCGTTGCGCGCGGCATCGTGACTTACGGCCAGGATCGCGCAGTTCGCTTACTTGCCCCCGCCACCACGGTCGCAGTGGATCTCGTACATGTTGTTGCACTTACCACGTGTCACCTTCGCGCGGCGCATCGCGACTTACTTGCCAGGATCGGCGCGAGTCGCATCGCCCCGCCGCCACGCGGCGCAGCGGATCGCATAGTTATCGCACTTGCCACGGTCGCCTTCGCGAGTCAAGATAGCGACGAGGTCTCGTGGTACGCTTTGGCATCGTGTAGACTTCGTGTTCAGTGTACTCGTGTTGTTATATCATGATCACGGCAGCTGGCGAATTCCACCGCACGAGCGATGATTTGGAGGCGCGAGTCCCGACTGATACGATCGCTTATATATCGGGCATCAGAGTTTGTTATCATACATGTCTCCCGCTATATAGATCGCTATGATTTCATTTATAGTACTTACGCTTTCACATACTTGGTACCGTTGTATCGACTCTCCTTCGGCCGCTCACGCCGCAGTGTAAGCACATCTACCGCCGATCCCCGCTAGGATCACCTTTCGCCAGACAAGCTCTGCTCCTTCTGAGGCTTATCTTTGCATGCTACCCGAGTCCGTAAGTTCTTGTACATTCAGTGGTATGGCGCCCCGCCCCGCCATAGTTGTTGTAAAATCTTAGGTGTCAGAGTAATCGCCAAGGTGGCTGTAAAAGGATTAAACTGTCGTGTTTTACGATATACCGGGGCGCAACCGCTTTGGCCGTCTGCTCATTTATCATACCTCGATCCATGTCTATTTGCATGTTTAAGTTTTTATTTCCGCTGGTTTTCTCGATGTCAGATCACCAGGCGCCCGGTAAGGCACCACCACGCCCGGTTCGGCCCGACAAAGCGGTATCGTGAGCGCTAGTCCTTGAAAGTGTCACGCATCGCGGTTCAGTAGTCTTGATTATCGGTGTGTGCACCACATCTATAATCGTGAGGCTATAGGACATTTAGGATTGGTTTCATTCTTCTCATTCGAGATCGCGCCTGAGCCGCGTGATAAGTCGGACCCTCCGACGATTTCGCTTTTACCGCTATGCTCCGCATGCAACCCGCCTGTATGGCAAGGCAAAGCAGAGGAGTCGCGAGTGAGCAATGGCAGAGACCACAAGACTCGAGCCTCCACCCGCACCGGAGCGTAAGAGACGGGTTACGCGAGCTGGCCCGAACGGCCGTGGTCAGGCCGCATTGAGGATAGGTCGACGCAGCAGCCCAGTGAGCACCAGCCGTTCACCCTAGATCGATAATTGGAGGCTACGGATTTTCCGAGATGTAACCCGCCATAGTTTTACTGGTCGAGGCTCGGCGATGATCCGCAGGAGTTCATCCGCAGCTACACGGATCATGAGAGCGATCAAGGCATCGAGACCGAGCCGGTGGTCCTAGGTTCAGACGGCCGCGCGATACCGCAGCCGATCGTTTGATTCGCGAGCCGCCCCGGAGAGCATGCACTTCCACCGTGGAACGAAGTTCTCGCAGGCCTTTCTTGCATTTCTTGCCTCCCCGGATGAGAGGGTGGGCCGACAGATTTTTGGTGTCATGCAGAATCCGCGCATTTGCTCGAGTACAATGGAGTTCACTCATCGCCCTGACGCCCCCGCTGGTAGCTAGTATGGGAGGATCGAGTGCACCGATATGTTACGGTGGCTCGGCGATTACCAGCGTAGAGTTGTTCGGGCGTAGCTCTTCGCCACGGTGACGACATCGCTCGCACGCAGCTTACGCACTGACGCGGCGAGCGGAGGAATCGACGGAACGACCGAGATCGCAGAAGAGGCTGCTAAACAGCAGGTCCTTTGATGACTTTCGAGGCGACCGCCACAGCTAGCCGCCATGCGCCCGCTTGTACCAAGTGGTCCCCACCGTCAGTTTAACGCTTGGAATATTCGTGAGCAGTCGTGGCTCCTGTGGTTCAGATTTTCGCGAGCAGAGTGCTCACTGACGAGGCCACCCGTATCTCGGGTGACTATTGTGGTAAAGCCCATATGGGAAATGTCGCATCGCTTTGGGAGATTGTTATACTTGCTACCGATGGCCATTTGACGAGAGATCGTCCACTGTGGCAAGATCGTGGATAGCACAGATCACTAGATCGGCCAATGGTTCTTCACCTTCCATAGCTAGGCAGATGTTCATACACCTACAGCTACCAGAGAGGTCGCGCGGAAGTTCCCGCGAAGTGCCCTTCAACCGCCTACTTTCAGTATATCCCAAACCCCAAGAGACTCAGATGTATCGATGTTATGATAACGTGTTATGCTATGTTCTGATAGCTTTGTTAAAATGTGATTTAGAAACCTGTTAGTGAAAAAGGGTAAGTCCTCGGTAGTGAAATGGAAGTGGTAGCTTCACGACTTGTATAGTAAGATTGTTCCGGACGGAACAAGAGTTTGGCGCTTTGGGGTCGGGTCAGACCATTTCGGGTCAACCCAGAGTCTTGACAGTTAGCGGGTCACCGAGGTGGTCCCGCCAGAGGGTAGGGTCACGAGGGTTCTAGCCCCGCTTTAGGTGACCATCGATGAAGTTCGTGAGATGTTCACTGCAGCCGTTCGCAAGGCCGGAATGGCCTTAAAGAAGATCGAGGTTAGTAAGATGACCAAGCTCGAGGCAGTGACTCCAGAGATTTTTGGGAACCAAGTAATGAAGCATGGTACGATTCGGGAGAGTTCGTGACTACGACGCAGTAAGGATGTAAGAGAACGGTGTTATTTCGCGGGCTACGTGTGGCGCCGCAACTTGTTGAGGAACTTTATCGTAATCCGCCTGAGAAGCGAACATTCGACGAATGTTTCGCCGAGGAGAATGTTATACCCGCTTTTTCCAGAGTACGACGTAGCGACGCACGAAATTTGAGCCTTAAAGTTAGCAAGGTTCGAATTTTGTGCACAACACCCTGCTAGAGTCGCCGACGTAAACGTTTCATTTTCGTAGGAAAATTCGCTATGTCCTTTTTAATTTTTATGATTTTTCCGAGAGACGAACATTTTGGATCAACGAGAGGGTGACATGCGGTCACCTCACATTGAAGTTGGGGCGCAACCCTGACGAAATGGGCTACTTTACGGCCTTGATTTGCGCCTTGTTTTGGCTTGCTTCATGAGTGTTTTGTGGAGTGGTTAGTGTGCACTTGGCTTGATCATGGCCTTACACTTGCCTTGCACATGGCTTGATCTTGGCCATTGGTTGGCCTTGCTTGGCCTATAAATACCCCTTGAAGGAAGACTTCTTCATCCACTCCTCACTTTGTATAAGTCTGAAACCCTCTCCTCCTCTTTGTCGACTCGCCCAAGAGCCCCCTCCCTAGTAAAGGCCCTTGGCCGAGAAACCCCTACCCAAGTGTAGCCTTAGCCGAGAACACTGTTATACCCCGTAGTTCTGACCCTACGTATGAGAGCGTACGAAAGTATGTAAGACTTAAAATTTTTAAGGATAGGTTGACGAATTGTTCCGGACGGGTTTTAGTCAACTTTGAGGCGGGTTATGACCCGCACATCGAGAGTTCCTAAGTGTTTCAAAGGCCTAGGCGAGTTCGTTGAGTCCGATTCCAACGCAACCAACCGCTCGCCGATAGGACGCCTGAGTAGCAAATTACGAGTTGCAAGTTCAGCGCGCAATGACGTAAACGGTTTCGACCAAGGCGCGGCTGGCCGCTGGCAACGGGCGCAGGTCGCGCGCGAACGATCGAGGGGGTCGCTGAAGCGTAGCCGGGCGCCGGATTGCAAGCCGCGCTACCAAAGTTCGCAGAGGTCATGAGGTTTCACGCCACACGCCGGCGGCGGTCTGCCACGATGCTGGGAAATTTGGGCGAAACTTAGAAAATCTGATTTTTGTTTTAAAAGAGACCACGGAGGTGACTGTTCCCCCATCCGATTTTCTCACAGATGCCATATATTGACCAAGACTCGTCATTTTCTATCTTTCATCTTCTCTCTCTCTCAAATTGCTTCTTCTCCCTAAACTTCCAAAATCTCTCTCTAGAACCTCAAGAGAAATTCTTAGCCTAAGGAAAATCAAATTATGGCATGAAGTCAGCGGCTAACTTAAAAGTGTTATCGGTGGTATTCTCGAGGAAAGGCAGCAGGTGTCGGAATAAGCTTGGCTAAAACTTTAAGGTAATGATTCTTCCTTTAGATTTAGTTTATAGTGTCGTGTTAAGAAGAAAGAACTTGTGGTGTTGAATAATGCTCTAGAATCATCAGATGCTAGAAATGTGGTTCGATATGAAAATGGGTTAAGAGGAGATTACGAGCACGTCAGAGCCTAAAACTACCTTAGAATTGTTAAGGAATTGTTGTAAACTCAGCGCGTAATTGGTATTTGCGTGTAATCCCCTTTAAAATGTTGGATTGTCAACCTTAAATGTGGTGTTTCGATGATAAATTCGCCTGAGAAAGGTGCAAAGTGAGTAGAAACAAAGGAAATGCCGCCTAATTTTCCATAGAATTTAGTGGCTTTGAGTTTAGATTATTCTACATTGAAATTAGAGGTTAATAAACGTATCATGGTTATTTTAGGGTTGACATATTACTTCATGAGTTTGAACTTAGCAAGTGGATCGATCAAAAAGGCATGCAAGCTTTCCATCTTTCGAGTACGAGTATTTGTATCTATGTAGTACCTAAAAGAGGACGACAAGATTTAGTATTCTTACTTGTTTAAGTATATATAAAGACTTGTTTCGCTTTGAGAAGTATAAGTCCCTTGGTTAAGGAAAAGTATGATTTTACAAAAGTATAGTAGTACTTGGTGAAAGTATCGAGTATTGAATTATTCTAAAGATAAGTGGCTCAAGTATTTTTGAAGTTGTGTAGAATTGTTCAAGTATAAGTCTCTTGGTTTGTAAAAGAACAAATGGTTTATAAGGAGTTATAACGGCTTTATGGGAAGTTAGTTATAACGCCTCGTGAAAGGATACATGTCTTAATTTCTAAAGTATAAAGATAGTATAACGCTTTATGGGAAGTTAGTTATATTAGCTTTATGAAAGGATAACAAGAAGAGATTTACTCTAAGTAAGATAAGCAAGGACAAATGATTTGATTTATGAAAGGCAAATTGATTTTACATCAATTGCCCAAAGGTTTTATACATGAAAAAGAGTCACTTTTGACAGAGTCAAGATGTAGTACTGTTAAATTCTTTTCTTTTATTAAAGATATGATTAAGTGCCTTAACTAAAATGAGAGGTATATGAACAAGACTAATAAGAAGTTATAAGTTTCTTAACTTATTTACGATTATGATACGATAACAATGAGCTAGGTAAGAGTATATCCGGCGGCAAGCCCCAAGATCGTTATACCACCTACCTGGTAAGAGTATGTCCGGCGGCAAGCCCCAAGATCGCCATACCACCTCCTTCGTAAGAGTATGTCCGGCGGGCCAGCCCCAAGATCGCCATACCATCCGCTTCAAAGAAAGAGCATATCCGGCGGCGATCCGAGATCGCTATACCATCTCGCACCAAGATAAGAGAGTATCCGGCGGGCAAGCCCCAAGATCGTTATACCATCCGCTCCAAGATAAGAGTATATCCGGCGAGTACAATTCCCAAGATCGTTATACCATCCGGCTTGTGGTAAGAGTATATCCGGCGGTAAGTCCCCAAGATCGTTATACCACCTGCTCCGCGGACTTGCTACCCACGACGCGAGGAATACCTCACGCGAGTCCCATGGGCTTACGCGGTGAAATAGTCCCACGCGGCGGTACACTTATGCGAGGAATACCTCACGCGGTTCACGAGACCCACGCGTGAATTAGTCCCGCGAGTAGGATCGCTTATCGATACTACGCGCAGGGACCCCGCTTTGATCACGAGCCTCCTATTTTTTTACGCAAAGACTATATACATATGTTACTCTCATCGTTAGTAAGGCACAAGAAAAGGTAAGTTGCTTTCATCCATGACCCCAACTTATTTTCGCACTTATGATTTCATTATAGTATTTTCGCCACACACTTGGCAATTGTAGATCGACTCTCTTCGGGCCGCGCTCATGCCGCAGTCGAGATACGAAATTACCGGGTCCGCACTCTGTGATCACTGCTCATTTCCTCGAAAGCTCCATCCTCCCGAGGCTTTGTCTTTTGGTACGATTCTCGAGGTTATAGACTTTGTACATTCAGTGGTATGGCGGGCCCCGTCCCGCCACGCTTGTTATTCCTGCAGGTCCAGAGTCACGCCGCGGTTTCCGTAAGAATAAAGTTGCACTGCTTCACCATCTGCTAAGTTATTTTACGAAAGGCGCCTTATCGGCCATAGTGATGTTTACCTTATACGCATTTGTTTTACGATGTTCCGCCGCTATTCTCTCGACATATACCGACATGGTACCTGGCGGTATTAGTCGCCCCCGGCTCGTCGTGACAAAAGTGGTATCAGAGCGCTTAGTCCTCTGAAAGTGTCTACGCATCGTGTTCTAGTAGAGTCTGATTATCGCGTGTCGTGCACCACATCTATAATCGTGAGGTCGCATGACATTTAGGATTGGTTTCATCCTTCTCTTTAAGATCGCAAAGAGAGTCGCTATAATAGGTCGAGTCCTCTCCGACCTATCCTTGTGTAATGCTTATGCCTCCACTGGCGCACTGCAGCCCGTAGTGGCAAGGCGCAGCAGGAGTCGCCAGGGCACGCAGAGAGTTACCAGACTGCACGCACGACGCCCGAGGTAAGAGGCGGTCACGAGTTCACCACGCCGCAGGTTCGAGAAGCCGAGAGCGCAGCGCTCCAGAGGGCCCGCACCGAGCCTCCAGCCACCAAAGCGTAGTATAGGGATTACTGAGAGCGATCAAGTTGTTGACTAGCATTGTGGCAGCGGCAAGACCGCCAGTGGGCCGCGGCTCACCCTAGGTCCGATAGCTTAAGGATTCGGATTTTCTCGAGTCGCGATCCACCCGGAAGTTCTATGGTCGCAGGTCCGGCGAGGATCCTCGTGAGTTTATTCGACAAAGTGCGACGACCACGCAGTGCTAGGCCTCTGAGACTCGTGTCCGCTGTGTTAGCTTTCACCGCTACGCTGATATCATTGCGTTGAACCGGTTTGAGCCGCGGTGTCGACGAGAGGTGAGGATGCTCTTCCATTGCTCGTGGTGAGTTCACAGAGGCGCCCTAGACCACTTCTTGCCTCCCGAAAGTGAGGAGAGCCTGCAGATAGGTTCTGACCTCGAGACAGACGGAGGACTATCGTGAGTACAACCGAGTTCGACTTGGCCGATTTACGACACCATAGTAGCCGATACGGCGCATGTGGTTCATCGACATGTGATTGGGTTAGACCGCCACACGACATCGCATGCTTGGGTGGCCCTTCACCAGGACGGATATTGCCTGTGATGCAGCATACGCATTGTGGATCGAGGACAGAGAGAGCAGGATCAACTAGATTTAGGCCAACCCAAGAGGCCGTGACAGCAGGATCTCGTGGCGTTTTCAAGGCGGATCGCTCAAGAAGCAGTTAGTTACGCCTCACCAAGACGGAGTACTCCACCACGCCTTCGTGACGCTCGAGATTCGAGCAGGTCGTGGCCCGGTGGTTCGTGTTTACGAGAGCAGTGGTGTTGTCTGGGGAGGCCACCTCTACCTCAGAGTCGATGTGGTAGACCCATTACGGGAGGTCGCAGTAGTTTGGGTAATTGCTATACACGCGACGCAGGCCATTATGCGAGGAACCGTCCCACTGTGGATAGCGCGATGTAGATTCACCTTCGGATCGCGGCTCGTTCATCGCCTTCTTTGTTATGCGCCGCGTAAGGCGTGATCATGATTAGATTTACGCGAGAATGCGAACAATAGTTACGGTACATCTTTGACCCTTTGAGATTAGTATGCGGATAGGATTATCAGATGATTTAGTGTTACGAATGCAGGATATCGAGACTATGTACCTATGCCGAATAAGTCGTAGATACGAACCGCAATTCGTTAGCCGCGGAACGGAGTAAGTGGTAAATGGTCATACGCTGGATTCGCTTTTCCGCTTGAAAGCATGATAACGACGAGCGCAGGTAATATCTTATGGTCACGCGGCATAGAAGGTCCTATTAAGCTAAGTCCGAGGATGTATCGAGGAATAGTAGATTGGTTTCCAAAGGAACATTCGGGACAAATGTTTCTAATGGGGAGAATGTTATACCCTCGTAGTTCGACCCTACGATGCAGAGCCGCATTTAAAGTATGTAAGACTTAAAATTTTGCCGATAGGTTGACTGATTGTTCCGACGGGTTTTAGTCAACTTTGAGGCGGGTTATGACCCGCATATCGAGAGTTCCTGGCGTTTCAAAGGCCTAGGCGAGTTCGCTGAGTCCGATTCCAACGCAACCAACCGCTCGCCGATAGGACGCCTGAGTAGCAAGTTGCGAGTTGCAAGTTCGGCGCAATGGACAGAAACGCAGTTTCGACCAAGGCGTGGCCGCGCGCGGTGGTCGCGCGCCTAATGTATCGTGGGGTCGCTGAAGTTGCAGTAGCCGCGCCGACAGCAGGTCCGCGCACCGAAAGTTCGCAGAGGTCATGAGGTTTCACACAGGCGCGGCACGGCCGAGGCGCCGATGCGGGAAATTTGGGCGAAAAACTTAGAAAATCTGATTTTTGTTTTAAAAGAGACCACGGGAGGTGACAAGTGTTCCCCTATCTGATTTTCTCACAGATGCCATATATTGACCAAGACTTGGTCATTTTCTATCTTTCATCTTCTCTCTCTCTCAAATTGTTCTTCTCCCTAAACTTCCAAATTTCTCTAGAACCCCAAGAGAAATTTTAGCCTAAGGAAAATCTGAAATTAATGGCAAGAAGTCATGGCTAACTTAAAAGTGTTATCATGGTGGTATTCTGGAGGAAAGGCTAGCAAGGCGTTGGAATAAGTGGCTAAAACTTTGGTAATGATTCTTCCTTTAGATTTAGCTTTATAGTGTTGCATGTTAAGAAGAAAGAACTTGTGGTAGTGAATAATGCTCTTAGAATCATCATGCTAGAAATGTGGTTTGATATGAAAACGGGTTAAGAGGAGATTACAGCATGTCAGAGCTCAAAAACTACCTTAGAATTGTTAAGAATTGTTGTAAACTCAAGCTGTAATTGGTATTCGTGTGTAATCCCTTTAAAATGTTGGATTGTCAACCTTAAACGTGGTGTTTGATGATAAATTCACTGAGAAAGCGTGGCAAAGTGAGTAGAAACAAAGGAAATGTCGCCCAATTTTCCATAGAATTTAGTGGCTGAGTTTAGATTATTCTACATTGAAATTAGAGGTTAATAAACGACACGGTTATTTTAGGTTGACATATTACTCATGTAGTTTGGACTTAGTGCTGGATTGATCAAAAAGGTATGCTAAGCTTTCCTATCCTTCGAGCATGAGTATTTGTATCTATGTAGTACTGCAGACGCACAAGATTTAGTATTCTTACTTGCTTAAGTATATATAAAGACTTGTTTCGCTTGAGAAGTATAAGTCCTCGTTATGGAAAAGTATGATTTTACAAAAGCATAGAGTACTTCGTGTAAAGTATCGAGTATGAATTATTCTAAAGATAAGTTGGCTCAAGTATTTTTGAAGTTGTGTAGAATTGTTCAAGTATAAGTCTCTTGGTTTGTAAAAGAACAAATGGTTTATATGAGTTATAACGCTTTATGGAAGTTAGTTATAACGCTACTGAAAGGATGTTAAGGTCTTAATTTCTAAAGTATAAAGATAGTATAACGCTTTATGGGAAGTTAGTTATATTAGCTTTATGAAAGGATAACAAGAGATTTACTCTAAGTAAGATAAGCAAGGACAAATGATTTGATTTACGAAAGGCAAATTGATTTTAAGGCATCAATTGCCCAAAGGTTTTATACATGAAAAAGAGTCACTTTTGAAAGAGTCAAGATGTAGTACTTTGGGTTAAATTCTGCTTTTTATTAAAGATATGATTAAGTGCCTTAACTAAAATGAGGTATATGAACAAGACTAATAAGAAGTTATGTTTCTTAACTTATTTACGACATGATACGATAACACTGAGCTGTGGTAAGAGATATCCGGCGGCAAGCCCCAAGATCGCTATACCACCTACCTGTGGTAAGAGTATGTCCGGCGGGCAAGCCCCAAGATCGCCATACCACCTCCTTCGCGTAAGAGTATATCCGGCGGGCCACCCCAAGATCGCCATACCATCCGCCTGCAAAGAGTATATCCGGCGGGCGATCCGAGATCGTTATACCATCCGCACCAAGATAAGAGATATCCGGCGGGCAAGCCCCAAGATCGCTATACCATCCGCCCAAGATAAGAGTATATCCGGCGAGTACACCCAAGATCGCTATACCATCCGCCTGTGGTAAGAAAGATATCCGGCGGGTAAGTCCCCAAGATCGTTATACCACCTGCCCGCGGACTTGCTACCCACGACGCGGCGAATACCTCACGCGAGTCCTTATGGGCTTACGCGGTGAAATAGTCCCACGCGGCGGTACAAATTTATGCGCGAGAATACCTCACGCGGTTCACGAGACCCACGCGTGAAATAGTCCCGCGAGTAGGATCGCTTATCGATACTACGCAGGACCCCGCTTTGATCACGAGCCTCCTATTTTTTTACGCAGACTATATACATACGCTGTTACTTCATTGTTAGTAAGGCACAAGAAAAGGTAAGTTGCTTTCATCCACGACCCCACTTTATTTTCGCATTTATGATTTCATTACGATTTTCGCCACACACTTGGTACTGTTGATCGACTCTCCTGGCAGCGCTCACGCCGCAGTCGAGATACGAGCTTGGCCGGTCCGCACTCTTAGATCACCGCTCATTTCCGAAAGCTCCATCCTCGAGGCTTTGTCTTTTTGGCATGATTCCTCGAGGTTATAGACTTTGTACATTCTGTGGTACATGGCCCCGCCCCGCCACGCTTGTTATTCCTGCAGGTCCGTAGTCACGCTTCGGTTTGGGTAAGAATAAAGTTGCATCGCTTCACCATCGCTAAGTTATTTTATTAAAGGCGCCTTATCGGCGCCAGTGATGCTTACCTTATACGCATTTGTTTTACGACGCTACCGCTATTCTCGACATATACCGACAGGTACCCTAAGCAGTACTAGTCGCGCCCGGTCGGGTCGTGACAAACACCCCCTTGGTTGTGAAATACTCTAAGTATTGTTATAATGCCCAAAATACTTGCCTTATAATTGTAGTATTCCAAAGTTACCTCTATACGTAGCGTCTTAAATACTACCTTTGTCCTTTTAGTCTCAAACCGAAACCCAAGGAAATCTTCATAGTTGGTCAAGATGTAGAAGCTGGTTAGAACTTCTAGGTTGCTTGGAGCTGATTCGAGCGCACTGAGTAGAGCTAAACCTTGCTCAGATCGACTTTTATCTCTGATAATTTTGGGCTTATCGAGGTAAATAATCTTGTCCCCTTTGGTAATTGGAAATTACACGCCGTTGTAATATATAGTCGAGTATACTATATATAGAATCAACTTAGTATTGTGGCAATGTCTTTTGACTTAAGCCCTAATTTAAAGAAAAGAATGTAATCGTAATTACATGTGATCGTATTACATAAGACTTCGTAGTTTTACCGTAGTAGAATTGTACACGCCCGATTAGACGATAACCCCCGTTGGCTTCGTAGCCTACTGATAGAGGAGAGATTTACGCGGCCATGTGCGGGAGCACAATTTTCTTCGTAATACGGAACCGTGTGTTTAGAAGATTAATGCGCTTGTGGCCTTATAGTCAAGTACTACGCGTGGCGCGATCTACGTGGCTACGGAGCAGCCGACCTTTGAGGTACTTCGAGCGCTTTTGCTATTAGTCGATAATCGCCATGAGGTATGTGAACCCTTCCTAACTCTTCTAGCATGATATGTATAACTATGTAGTACTAGACGCATACGTGTTAAATGTATTTGATTGTTTAAAACATAAAGTTGTTATAACGCTTTTAAGCTGTTATAACACCTTTATGTAAAGAAGTGCCAGTGGTTTTTAAAAGGTAATCGGCCACGGTGATAATAAAGAATCGAAGTATTTCAAAAGATTTATGAATCATTTTGAAAGAAGAGTAATACTTGGTTTTTGAAACTTAAGAGTTATACTAGCTTTACGGGAAGTTAGGTATAACTACTTAAGAATGTTTTATCGATTTCTAAATCGTAACGTATCGACAAACCACCGCATAAGTATAAAGGAAATGCATCACTAACGAATTGTATTAAATTAAAACCAAAGAAACCTCCATCCGCATAAGTTACGATGAGACAAATGATATTACATTTCCTGCATCATGGTCGCTTAATAAGATTTATAAGAATAACCTACTACCATGGCATATGTTACTCAATTGTTTTAAAAAGAGATTAAGACATCGAACCAGTGAAACTTTTCAAAAAGAGACTTGAGTAATCAAATTAGGCAACCGGAACTTTAGGAAAAGAAAGGCATCAGGGTTGCCTTAAAATGGTTTAAAACTTAAAATGTTATAACAACTTTAAGGAAGTCGTTATAACAACTTTATGAAAACAAAAGAAGGGTTTTTATCATTGGTTTTAATGTGGTAACCTGACTTTAAAAAGAGAAGTATTTTGTTCTAAAAAGAAGGCATGGTATCGCTTTAATCGTTTTAAAAGGAAAGTATGGAAGTTGTTTTGGTTTACTTAAAAGACGTAAGTCACTCTATTTTTATACTACGTATCGTGACTTTTATAAAAGGAATGGATCTTTAAAAGGAACTTAACGCACGTAGTACTTTTGGTTAAAACCCGACTTTGACATAAAATGAAAGTACTTAGAGTTACGTATAACTTGCCTATGCTTGTTGTTATGTATAACTTGTCTATGCTTGTTGTTGTAGTAACTTGCTTGTTGTTGTCAGGTAACTTGCCTATGCTTGTTGTCGTAACTTGCCTATGCTTATCGAGATAGTCTTTGTTGTGCAAGAATTGTGTTTCTATTCTACCGCCTCTCAACATGAGGCCGCCGACTCATTGAGAACTTTCGACGCATCGCAAGAATGACGGAGATTCCACGCATGCTTCCATTAGCATTGTTACACGGGCATGCCTACAATTCATTGATGGATTCTCGTGGACACGTAACCATTTCGTTGGGCGGCATCGTGACTTACTTGCCAGGATCGCGCGTAGCCGCTTACTTGCCCCCGCCGCCTACGTGTCGCAGTGGATCTGGGCATGCGTTGTCGCGACTTACCACGGTCGCCTTCGCGCGTATCGTGACTTACGGTTGCCAGGATCGCGCGAGTCGCTACTTGCCCCCGCCTACGTGGCGCAGTGGATCGTATGTTATTGCACTTGCCACGGTCACCTTCATGAGTCAAGATAGTGACGGTCTCGTGGTACGCTTTGGCATCGTAGACTTGGTGTTCGTGTACTTTGGTGTTGTTATATCATAGATCACGGCAGGAAGGAATTCCACGCACGAGTGATGATTGGGAGGCGCGAGTCCCCGACTTGATATGATCATTATATGTCAATCGTAGTTTGCTATCATACACGCCTCCCGCTTATATGATCGCTATGATTTCATTTATAGTACTTACGCTTCACATACTTGGTACCGTTGATCGACTCCTTCTGGTCGCGCTCACGCCGCAGTATACATCATTGGCCGATCCTCGCTTTAGGATCACCTTTCAGATCGAAGCTCCGTTCCTTCGAGGCTTATCTTTGCATGTTACCCGAGTCCGTAAGTTCTCGTACATTCGTGGTACGGCGGCCCCGTCCCGCCATAGTTGTTGTAAAAATCTGAGGTCCGCAGCAATCGCCGTGGCGGGGTTGTAAAAGGATTAAACTGCTCGTTTTATGATATACCAAGGCAACCGCTTTCGGTCGCCTGCTCACTTATCATACCTCTTGATCCATGTCTATTTGCATGTTTAAGTTTTTATTTCCGCCGGTTTTCTCGATGTTGTATCACCAGGGTGCCCGGTAAGGCACCAACACGCCCGGTTCGGCCCGACACGCCCCCTTACTTGGCATAACTGCTACTTATCGCAAATGGTTTTATAAAATGATGAAATGTGATTTCATTACGATTTTCAAGCCATACTTGGTACCGTCAGATCGACCTCGGGTCGCGCTCATGCCGCAGTAGAGGTACATCATTGTGGATCCTCGCCATAGATCACAAGCCAACAGATTGGAAGCTCCGCTTCTCCGAGGCTTATCTTTTGGTATGTTCCTCGAGTTGTAGGTTCTTGTACATTCAGGGTATGGCGGCCCCGTCCCGCCATGTTGTTACATTCTGAGGTCCAGAAATCATGCCGCGGAAGGGCGATTGTAATCGTTTTGATATATATACGAGGGCACCGCTGGTTGGCCTATTTTCATGATGTATCTTGCTTCGCTTAAGTTTTTATTTCCGCTGATTTTCTCGATGTTAGATCACTAGGGTGCCCGGGTAAGGCACTGGCCATGTCTGAGGTCGGGTCGTGACACAAGTCTTTCAAAACGAACAGTTTAATCCCTTTTACAAACCCTGCCCACAACAGTACTACATACCTCTAAGAGTTTTATGCAACATGACGGACAGGTTCCCGCCATACCCCGAATGTACAAGAACCTACAACTCGTGGTAACATACCAAAAGATAGGCCTCCGAGAACTGAGCTTCCTAACGCTGAATCAGGATCCTATGAGCGAGGACCAACACTGGCACTTACTCATGCAGATGAACGCAAATTTCTCGGGCGAGGTCAAGATAACAGTACCAAGTACGTGAAATCAAAATATCAGAATGAAATCACAACTTATATAAAAACAGAGACATACGTATGATAACAAAACTACGCTTCACAACATAAAAGCAAGCCATGTCAAGTCAGGCCTCACGCCTCAAGTCATCACTCAAATATAACCCGAATTTAACTCGACAACGGCCGATGCCGCCGTGATCTCACCTCAGATAAGCATGGCCATGGAACCATCCCAATGGAAGCATACCCGGCCACCCATCGTGTCGTGATGTCCAAAGGAAATATCCAGATAGCAATCGAATGGAAGATACTCTGGCCACCCATCGTGTCGATGTCCAAAGCAAATAACAAGATAACACTTAATGGAAGATACCCGGGCCACCCATCATGTCGTGATGTCCAAAAGGAAATAACAAAATAACAATAAAAGTGGAAGATACTGCGGCCACCCATCGTGTCAAGATGTCCAAAACAAATAACAAGATCACACTCCTAATGGCATACCCGGCCACCCATCGTGGTCAAGATGTCCAAAAGGATCGATATAGTGGAAGATACCCCCACCCATCGTGTCGTGATGTCCATCAATCAACCGATAGCCAGCCCTCCAACGAGACGCAGACGTAAATACAACACTTGCACAACAAAGGTTATCACCACAAGCATAGCAAGTTCAACATACTTTTAGACATTCTTCTTATTACAACACAACCGTATTTTAACCCCAAGGTACTACGATTTAACTCTTTAAAAGATCCATTTCTTCTTCACAACAAGTCACACGATACCCGTGAGTATCAAAAATAGTAGTAACTATCTTTTTAAGTAAACTAAAATACTTCCCTTTGTAAAATCAAGTAACAACATTATTTTCCAAACGATCAAGTTTGCCCAATTTCAAATGCTCAAGTTTCATTTTAGAAAGGTTTCATAACTCCTAGTCTTAATCTCTTTAAAACCACTGAAAATATATGTCTTGTGTGTGAGTCGCTTATCCTTGTTTATAACAATCTTGCTACATCACCATGATCTAGGAAATGTAATACAATTTTGTCTTATCTTAGCTTCTATGCATGGAGGTTTCTACCGGTTTTAATAACAATTAGTTATTTGTCAATACATTTTCCTTTATTAGCGCTACCGTGGTTTGTTCGACACTTATTCTCATTTCCGAAATCAAGAAAACCTTATTCTTTTAAAACCAAGTACTCATTACTCACTTAACGAGGTTTCACAACATTTTAAACAAAATGTTATATAACAAGTCAAATAAGTTGTCTCTATCTTTCAAGATCAAGTCTCTTAACTTCTACAATCAATAAACCATTCTTACCCACATAGAGTCGTTATAACTAACTTCCCATAAAGCCATTATAACACCCTATGTTTTGAACCAACCAAACTCATTTAGCACACGTGACGCTCACCGCATTCACATAGTTTACAAAACATCATGCTAGAAAGGATAGGAAGAGGTTCACATACCTCGCGACGATTATCGCTAATAAGCAAAACGCTCCACAAGATCAGAATCTGCTAGCCTTTTCCACTCTTCAAGTAGAATACGCTACTGTAGTACTTCCACCTATATAGGCCACAAACGCTCATTAACTTCTAAACGCATCTGCCCATATTCTACGTAAAATTCAGAAGATTTCCCCGCAACCGCAGAAATCTCTCCTCATCGAGGCCGCTACCAAGCCAACCAGTGGGGGTTATACGCCTAATCTGGACGTGGTACAATTCTACTACACAAGAATACCACAAGTCATCAGAATACACCATGTAATTACAGCTCGCTTCTTCTTTATATTCAGCTTAAGTCAAAAGACATTGCCGCAGTTATGTTCATTTCTATATATAGTATACTTCAACTATATAATCCTACAACATGTAATTTCCAATTACAATAAGGGACGTTAATATTTACCTCGATAAGCCCAAAATTATCCAAGTTATAATGTCGATCCCGAGCAAGGTTTACGTTATACCGTATTTTCAGTATGCGAGGGCGCACGATATAATTTGAGCCTTAAAGCAGGCATAGGTTCGAAATCAGCACAAGTTGCCAAAAGAATCGCTTTTCGACTAAACGCTTTACTAACTTTCGTAGGGAAAATTCCGCTATGTCATTAATAATTTTTATGGATTTTTCCGAGAGACGAACATTTTGACCAACGAGGGTGACACATGTCACCTCACATCGAAGCTGAGCGTGGGCTTGGACGATTCGGGGTCAAGGAGTAGGTAGGATATTTTGTGCAAGTTGTGTGGTAGATGATAAGGTCCACATGGTTAAAATCTAGCCCTACACTTGCACCACACTTGTCTTCATCTTGGCCATCAAGCTGGCCTTTGTTAGCCTATAAATACTCCCCTTACTTGAAGACTTTCTTCATCCAAAAACTTGAAAGCAATCTTTCTAAGTCTCAAATACTCCTCCTCTTGTTGCTTTCGCCCAAAGCCCTCCCCTTCGAGAGCCTAGTCGAGGCAAACCCCTTGAAGGAGGCTTCGGCGCTGCACACCCCAAATTTAGTTGTTGTCAGATAATACCCTTGTTGTGGGTATAGAAATACTCTCCTAGTATTGTTATTATGCCCAAATACCTCGCCCAAATACCTTGTAGTATTCCCAAGGTTACACTTATACAAAAGCCCGTAAAATACTATTATACTTTCTTTAGCCACTAAACTAAACCCTAAGGAAAATCTTCATTGATAGTTGAAGTATTTAAGCAGGTTGGTTAGAACTTCTAAGGGTTGTTTGGAGCGATCGAGCACTCTGAGTAGAGCTGCGCTGCTCGTGTCGACTTTAAACTCTGATAATTTTGGGCTCATCGAGGTAAATACTATCATTCTTCTATTGTAATTGGAAATTACATACCGTAGTAGTATAGAAATGAATATAAGATTCATAGAAGAGATTTGAACCGTAATGTAAGCGATATTACGTATAGACTTCGAATCAATCACATCCGTTAATATAAGTGTGTTAAACTGCATTTACATAGATCGTATTTACAAAGACCGATAACCTTTATTGGTTCAATGTTTTGCAAGTAGTACGTGCCACTTAGAAGGTGGACAAGGCTAGCCGTTATAGCCGCGAGCGCTTTGCTTATAGTCGATAATCGCCGCGAGGTATACGATTCTTCCTATACTCGAGCATGATATTTTAAAGAAGATATATATAGTACGGCAATGTCTTTTGACTTAAGCCCGACAATATATAGCAGACGACGCGGTGCTAATTGAACGTAGTTGTACGCAATGTCTTTTGACTTAAGCCCGAATAATATATAGTACGCAGACGACGCTGTGCTAATTGAACGTAGCTTGCACCAATGTCTTTTGACTTAAGCCCTAATAACAAGAAACTTCAAGTATGTCACAAGAGTTAAGAAACCATTTTTGAAAGAAGAGTAACACTTGGTTTTAAAGGTTTTAAAAAAGTTATACTAGCTTTACGGGAGTTAGGTATAACGCTCCAAGAGAGGTAAAGAAAATGGTTTATCGATTTTAGAAGTTAAGAGACTTGATCTTATAAGATAAGAGACTTAACTTAAGTGAATTAATACGAAGTTTTGTGTGAAACCTCATTCATGAGTAATGAGCACGTGGTTTTTAAAAGGAATAATGTTTTATTGATTTCAAAATCGAATGTGTATCGACAAACCACTGCAGCTAATAAAGGAAAATGTATCAATAATGAAGTATTATTAAAACCGTAGAAACCTCCATCCGCATGTGTTAAGATTTAGACAAAATGATATTACATTTTCTAGATCACGGCTGCTTAATAAGATTGATTATGAACAAGAATAACCTACTCGCCATGGCATATGTTACTCAATTGTTTTAAAAAGAGATTAAGACATCAACTATGAAACTTTTCTAAAAGAGACTTGCGAATTGAAATTAGGCAAACCGAACTTTAGGAAAAGCAGGGCATTGTGTTGTCTTAAATGGTTTAAAACATAAAGTGTTATAACAGCTTTATGGGAAGTTGGTTATAACGACCTTACGAAACAAAAGAAGGGTTTTTATCATTGGTTTTAATGTGGTAACTTGACTTTAAAAAGAGAAGTGTTTTGTCTAAAAGAAGGTACGGTATCGCCTTAATCGTTTTAAAAAGGAAAATACGGAAGTTGTTTTGGTTTACTTAAAAGACGTAAGTCACTCTATTTTTATACTACGTATCGGTGACTTTTATAAAAGGAATGGATCTCTTTAAAGGAATTTAACGACGTAGTACTTTAGGTTAAAACCCGACTTTGCATAAAATGAAAGTACTTTGAGTCAGGTATAACTCGCCTATGCTTGTTGTAAAACTCGCCTACGCTTGTTGTTGTGAAACTTGCCTACGCTTGCTGCGATAGCCTTTGTTGTGCAAGAATTGTGTTTCTATACTACCGCTCTCACTGAGGGTCGGTTGACTTGTTGAGAACTTACTGACGCGTTTAATGACGAGAAATTCCACCGCACGCTCCTCGCTGATAGTGCTACTTTTACTAAACGCTGGACATACCGACACGCGTAGCGCACGCATGCTTCCATTTTGATTGCCGCTGTTGTTCCTTTGACATATCGACACGACGCGTAGCGCATCGCATGCTTCCATTTGGAATGCCGCCTTATTGTTTCCCTCGACATACCGACACGACGCGAAGGCACGGTACGCTTCCATTTGGAATGTTGTCTTAGTGTTTCTCGACATACCGACACGATGCGTAGCGCATCGTATGCTCCCATTTGATTGTCGTCGTTGTTATCATATCATAGATCGCCATGCGCGGAAGGAATTCCACGCACGAGTGATGATTTGGAGGCGCGAGTCCTCGACTTGATATAATCTATACGCAGTATCAGAGTTTGGTTATCATACATGTCTCTTGCTTTATTAGATCGCTATGATTTCATTTATAGTACTTACGCTTTCACATACTTCGTACTGCCAGATCGACTTCCTTCGGGGCCGCTCATGCCGCAGTAGAGGTACATCACCGCCGATCCTCGCTAGATCACCTTCGCCTTGGGAAGCTCCGCTCCTCGAGGCTTATCTTCGTATGTTACCCCGAGTCCGTAGGTGTACATTCAGAGTACGGCGGCCCCGTCCCGCCATAGTTGTTGTATAAATCTTAGAGGTCCAGAGTAATCGTGTGGGCAGGTTGTAAGGATTGTAACTGCTCAAAATGTCTTTGTATATATATATGCTAAAAGGCAACCGTTGGGTTGACCTATTTTCTTTCATCTTGATCCATGTCTATTTGCATGTCTAAGTTTTTATTTCACGTTTTTCTCTCGATGTTAGATCACTAGGTGCCTGGTAAGGCACCACCACGGGCCCGGTTCGGTCGCATGGTTTAGCTCCTACTCCGCGCTCCAACCCGCCTAAACAACCCTTAGAAGTTCTACACAACTTCTTCTATATACTTCAACTCGCTATGAAGATTTCCTTAGGGTTTCGGCTGAGACTAAAGGACAAAAGGTAGTATTTCTGCCTCACGATAGAGGTAACTTTTGGAATACTACATGGTATACTGCTAGGTATTTTGGGCATTATAACAATACTGAGAGTATTTCTACCAAGAGTGTGCGTATTATACTAAAACTACAAGGCAAGTGGGGTACCTCGCTAGACACTACAAAGGGAGGGAGGCTCTCGCCAAGGGCTCACAAAGGGGGAAGACTCTTGGGACGAGAACTACTCAAGAGGGGAGGGAGGAATTCAAGACTTAGAAAGATTTTAGGATGAAGAAGTCTTCAACAATGGAGTGGCATTTATAGGAAACCAATGGCCTTGATCAAGCCATGCAAGGCAAGTGTAAGGCCAAGATCAAGCCAAGTGCACCCTATCCCTACTCCACCAAACATGGCACAAAACAAGGCACAAACAAGGCCAAAATAAGGCACAAAACAAGTGAGGAAACGCCCCTTTCGCCCACCTAACTGCCACTGAGGGTGACAAGTGTCACCTCTCGTTGGTCCAAAATGTTCCGACGCTTCTAAAAATCCGCAAAAATTAAAAATGACATAGCCGAATTTTTCCTTCGCAAGTTCTCAGAAACGCTTCATTTAAAAATGATTCTTTACGGGGTCAGGTACAAATTTCGAATCTTGCCTAACTTTAAGGCTCAAACTTTTCTACGCACGCCCACACGCATATTACTCGTGGAAATACTGGTATAACATTCTCTCTCCTTAGAAACATTCGTCCCGAATGTTCCTTCTCACATGACAACGAAGAAGTTCCTTCTAACTTAAACAAGCTGCCAATGCCACATGGCCACAAAATAACACACGCCCAATACTTAATCCAAGTCTACGAGGAATCACCTCTAACATCACAAAAGCTTCCACCCCGGTCTAAAGGATACTCTTCGTGATCTTCACTTCACAACAAAATGATCTCTTATTCGCTAACACACGCTCACTTCTTTCCTTACTCGTCGTAGTCACTTGAACTCTCCCAAAGATACGCACTCATACTTCGGGGCTCCCAAAATTTCTCGAGCCACTACCTCCAAACTTGGTCATCTTACTAGCCTCGATCTTCTTTAGCCATTCCCGACCTTCACGAACCGCTTCGTCGAACATATCCACGAACTCATACGATGGTCACCTAAACCGGGCCTAGCACCTCGTGATCCCTACCATCCATGACTACCCAGAACCGACTTACCTAAAACCAAGCACGGTTGACCCGCACACGCCTCAACCCGACCTCCGTCGCGCCAACTCTGCTCCTCGACACGGAACAATATTACTAATTCTCATCATGCGAAAGCCACCACTTTCATTTTACACAACCCATGGACTTATTACACAAATATCTCCCACGAAACTACGACTGGAGCAAAGGTCAAACATAAAATAAATCTTTTGCTCAAGACGACCTTACCTCTAAGGTCTCACTAGAAATATTCTAAGGTTCACACCTACCATGCCCCCATACTTATCCTTCCAACTAACCATGTTTTCTAACTCACAAATAACACAACGCTATCTCAGACATAGCACACAATAATAAGATCATCATATCAAGCATACCAAAACTCTAAAGCGGTTAAGGATATACCGTATCCACCGCTTACTTAATCATAGGCCTGCTCGCAGGACGATAACCGTAGGCGTGATGAACCACCATAGATCCTCGGCGTCGAGTCTCTACATCCGCTGCTTACCTGGCCTGACAATTTCTCGCAAATGGCCCCGCTGGCCGCATGTAAAACAAACTCCCAAATTAGCACGACACTCCCAAAATGGAGCCTACCACAACGGTCACAACGAGGTAGGTGGCTTCACCGCTAACACCCCGCTTCTCCCGAAAATCAACCTCGAGCCCCGACCGCCTCAAGACGCTGGAGACCACCAGATCAAGTGGGTACATAACTAGCTCACACGAGGCGGTCCGCCTCGAAGTCGCCAAAGACCTCGCTGCCTCCGCCCTTCTCGCGATCCAGTCATTCCGCCGACCTCTCTGGCTCACATCCTAGCGCACGAGCTCGCACGCGCTCATGCATCAGACGAAGAGCCACACCAACAAGCCTCCGCTGGCAATCATCTAGCCCTGACGTAGCGGTGCACTCTATCCTCCATGGTTGCCACCAAAGCGGGACATACCGAGCCAACGAAGTCAAACTCCACGCCAGACTCAACCGCACGCCTCTCGCCTCAAAGATCATAAACTGTTTACCGTCTCCTCATCTCGCGTGAGGCAAGAAGTGAGCGAGGAATGCCTCGAGAACTCGTCCCATATCACTGGAAGTCGCATGCTCACCCCGACAACTCCCACGATCAAACCAACGATCGCGTATCACGCAACCGATGGAACCTAAGACCACCGACTTGCCTCCAAGCTCGATCACTCACGACCATCAGAATCGCTTGATGAACTCCTCGCGATCATCCTCGTGCCTCACCCATAAAACTCGCGCTACAACTCGTAAAGTCCCGTAGCCTCAAACTATTTGCTCGGGGTGTACTACGGTGCATCGAATCGGCCAGGCCCAGCCTATCCTCATGTTCTGCCACGATCCCGCCAAGAATCGGGCCATCTCTTTGTAACCCATCTCTCTCGCTTCCAGCCGCTGGACCGAGGCTTGCATCAGGTCTCAGCAACCACCGCCGCGCTTAAACTCGCTGGGCCGGGCGGGCCGCAAAACTCGCCGTCTCAAGCACAATTCATCGACGGCTCGCGCTGCATTCTCTCAGATCTCACTAGCGCCTCCTGCCGCTTTGCTCTTCTGGCTCTGCTGCTCGCGAGGCATAATCGTAAAATGAAATACGCTGCAGGGTCCAACTTATAACACGCTTAAGGCACGCTCGTAACGAGAAGAATGGAAACTAACCTAAATGTCCTATAGCCTCCGACATAGACGTGGTGCACAACACACCGATAATCAAGACTCTACTAGACACTCAGACACTTTCCGAGGACTAATCGCCTGATACCACTTTTGTCACGACCCCGGCCCGTGATCGTGCCTTACCCCGCACCCTAGTGATACAACATCGAGTAAATCAATAAATAAAACTTAAACATGAAACAAGATATATGATCATAAACAAAGCAACCAAACTTACCTTCCAATAAAATATATATATGCAAGTCTTTCAAAACGAATAGCTTTAATCCCTTTTACAAACCCTCGCCCACAACAAAGATTACATACCTCTAAGAGTTTTATGCAATATGACGGACAGGTTCCCGCCATACCTCTAATGTACAAGAATCCTACAACTCGTGGTAACATACCAAAAGATAGACTAACATCATCGCGCACTCTCTACCGCAGATGAACGCAGCTCTCGGGCGAGGTCAAGATAACAGTACCAAGTATGTGACATGAATCAAAATATCAGAAATGAAATCATAATACTATATAAAAACAGAGACATGTATGATAACAAAACTACGCTTCACAACATAAAAGCACTACGTTAAGTCGTGGCTCACGCCTCAAGTCATCACTCAAATATAACCTCGAATTTAACTCAAGACAACGACCGCAGACGCTCGCCTGATCTCACTCCTAGATAAGCATGGCCATGGAACCATCCCAACGGAAGATACCCGGGCCACCCATCGTGTCAAGATGTCCAAAGTAAATATCCGTATAGCAATCGAATGGAAGCATACTTCGCCACCCATCGGTCAAGATGTCCAAAGCAAATAACAAGATAACACTCCTAATGGAAGATACCCGCTGGCCACCCATCGTGTCGGATGTCCAAAAGGAAATAACAAAATAACAATAAAAGTGGAAGCATACTTGGCCACCCATCGTCAAGATGTCCAAAACAAATAACAAGATCACACTTAATGGAAGCATACCCGCTGGCCACCCATCGTGTCAAGATGTCCAAAAGATCGATATAATGGAAGATACCCGGCCACCCATCGTGTCAAGATGTCCATCAATCAACTGTGATAACGCCTCTCCAACGAGACGCCAGAGTACATAAATACAACACTTGCACAACAAAGGTTATCACCACAAGATAGGCAAGTTCAACATACTTTAGACATTCTTCTTATTACAACACAATCGGATTTTAACCCCGCGTACTACGATTTTAACTCTTTAAAAGATTCATTTCCTTCACAACAAGTCACATGATACCCGTAGTATCAAAATAGAGTAACTATCTTTTTAAGTAAACCAAAATACTTCCCTTTGTAAAATCAAGTAACAACATTATTGTCACGACTGCCCGTTCGTGGATCGTGCCTTACCCGCACCCAAGTAGTCATACATCGTAGAACAATCGAATATAAAACAAGACATGCAACATGATATAACTGTAACATTTTATCTCAAGAAAAGGTTGCTTTTTCGCATATATACATAAACCAAGTTTCAGCTTACATCCCAACTGCATAAATGACTAAGGCACTTCTAAGGAAAATAATAACTATGGCGACAGTGGTTCCCGCCATACCCCGATCAGACAAAACTATCTACAACAGTGAGATCATACCTAAAGCAGAGCCTCCGAGAGAGCCGAGCTCCCGACACCAACGAGATCCTAAGGATGCTGATCTAGTACCGCTTCCTCTAAACTCGCATGAACGCAAATTCCAAGGAGGTCAAGACAACAGTACCAAGTATGTGAAACTATAAAGTACTTTAAATGAAATCAAAGTATTCAAAACCTTTTCACAAATACATTCAGCCTCAATTGCACATAGTGCCACATCACAACAATAACAAGAATAGGAAAATCAGAATGTGTCTAGTCTAGGCCGCGAATGATCGCAAGGCCAACCGCCCATAGTATCATTCTCGCGTGCCTAGTCCTCGACTTCCGTGAGTCCGTATAGGTCACACATGCACGCATGAGGTATTCCCCGCATCGGGGTAGCTAGCCCAGCATTCTCCCCGACTTCCGCACTGCATAGCCTCAAAAGACCGTGATAGTCCCACGGACCGCATAGCATCTCTCGTGACGCTAAACACCCTAATGATCAACTCGAGCATACCGCAGCCCGTGATAGTCTCATAGACCGTGATAGCCGATAGACTCAAGACTGGTGGCAAGCCCTCAGATAACAAGTCTGGGGTAGTGGATACAATAACAAGATAACGGATTTACCGTTAGCAACGAAGCACAACAAGAATGACCCCTTTCACAACATTACAAGACAATTAACACACGCAGATCATAAGATGTCTACCTATCAACCAATCTTACTACACTTAATGTAAATCAATACAAGGCTTTTATAAACAAACAAGTAAACAGCTTCCTTTTATCATTCTTAAGTTGTTATACCTACTTCCCATAAAGCTAGTATAACTTTAAGCTTTTGTTTTAAAACCAAATATTACTCTTCCGTTAAAAATGATTCATTATTCCTTCGACATACTTCAAGGTTCTTATTATTCAAAGCTTAAGTCAAAAGACATTGCTGACATCATATGTACGCTTCACCGTGATTATATATACTTAACATATCATGCTCATGGTATAGGAAGAATCACATACCTTCTCGCAAATCCACCGCCAAGTCGAGTATGTCGCCATAGAGAATCAAATTTATAATAGTCACAGCATAACTATCAAAGTCTAGACTATTCCAGTAGGTCATTCTAAACAGAGGGTCCTCAATTCTACTGAAAGTCGGGCAGCACAACCCTACCCGAGCTATATAAGTTCATCAGGAAAACACCCTATGTAAGTACACAGATATTCTTCTTTATACCCTTCTAAGGTGTTACATACTAATTTATTCTTAACAAACCTTCTAAGTATTTATACTTATTTCAATACTTCTACAAGATGCATTCTTTAATTACAAAAGAGGGTTAGGATTATTTACCTCGATAAGCCCAATAATATCCAAGTAAAAAGTCGATCCTGAGCGAGGTTTAGCTCCTAATCCAAAGCTCCAAGGTGCTCCAGTTAATCCTTGAAGCTTTCTCACAACTTCTACTAAGTACTAAGGGATCTGGGCTAGGTTAAATTGGGCATTATAACAATACTAGAAGGCAACTTTTCTACCAAGGGAGGGGGTAGGTTTCGCCAGGCTGTGGGGTAGCCCCGCCAAGCTTCTCGGCCAGGAGTGTGTCGGACTAATTGCTCACAAGGGAGAGTGGAGGGTTTTTCAAGACTTGAAAGCTTTAGTGGATGAAGAACTCTTCATCTCAAGAGGGGTATTTATGTCAAGACATGGCCAACCAATGGCCAAGATTTAGCCATGCTAGGCAAGTGTAAGGTCAAGATTAGCAAGTGTACCAGCCAACTTGCACAACAAAATATCTATCCAACTTTATGACAAGGCTTGGCATCCAATCAGCCCTATTGTCGTGACAAGTCCACCAATGAGAGGGTGGAAAGTGTCGCCTCTCATTGGTCCAAAGTGTTACGCCTCGGAAAATCCGCAAAAATAAGAAATGACATAGCCGAATTTATCCTATGAAAGTCGTGGAAACGCTTCGCCTGAAAACCGCTTCGCTTGTGAGTTGTGCCTAAAAATCGCCCAAGGCCTAACTTTAAGACCAAAACTTTTGTACGTATTCCTTTACGCATATACTCGAAATACGGTGTAACATTCTCCTCTTAGAAACATTCGTCCCGAATGTTCCTTCCCAAGATGATAACGATAAGGTTCTTCAAAACTTAAATAGCTTGCAAAAGCCACACACGCCATAAACAACACTTAGGCATAAACGATAAGAAGATTTACAAGTAGGAAAGTGAATTACCCGAGGCGGGAACAGCGAGGATACTTCGCCTCATGTCCTCCTGGCCCCACGCCATCTCCTCCCCGAGCCTGCTCCGCCACAAGACTTTGACTTTGCCACGCCCTTCGTCCGCAGACGCCTAACCCGACGATCGACATCGCCATGGGAATCTCCTCATACGATAACCCCCACACTGACATCGCCAACGGTACCCTGATGGATCCCCGATACATCTCTCAAAGATAGACACGTGAAAACCGGACGTATCGCCTCCAGATCGGACGGCAGATTCAACTCATAGTAACCTTGCCTACCTCGCGGACAACTAAACGCCCAACGTACCTAGGGTCGAAGCTCTTCTTCCCGACCTCATCACACCCTTCATGGGTGACACCTTTAGAAAACCCAATCATGAACCTCAACTCAAGATGCCGACGACGATGATCCGCATACGACTTGGCCGACTCGAGCCGCCAATAGCCGCCTGATAAGCTTCACCTTATCCATCGCTCACGCACCAAATCTGTCCCACTAGTCGCACTCGCCCACCTCGAACCAACCTATAGGCGATCCGCACTTCCTTCCATACAAGGCCTCATAAGGCGCCATCCGAATACCGAGCCGTAGCTATTATTATACGCGAACTCAACCGCAGGCAATGATCCTCCCAACTACCATCGGTCAATAACACAGCTCGCAAAGATATCCTCAAGAGTCCGATAAGGCGCCTCGCCGTCTGCTCCTGCGGATGAAATGCAAAGACTGCTCACCGCCCCTAAACCCTCTCGAAGTGACTCCAGCCGTCAGAAATCGCTCTCGTCTGATATGATCGTAGGGACTCCACGCACCGACGATCTCTGATGTAAAGTCCGCATAATCTCACCAAAGTCGTCCCGACGGAAGAAAGTGGCTGATTTCACACCGCCGACGATAACCCAAATAGAATCATGTCTCCTCCGAAAGCAGGTAATCCCGTGATGGTCCACGTTGATTACCTCCCACTTCCGTGTCTGATCTCTATCGTCAGAATAAACCACCGTGTCTCTCGTGCTCTACCTTCACTCGCCGACAACACGCACCGAGCTATTTAACTCGCAACGCCCCTCTTCAAGCCATCCCACCAATACAGATCTAAGGTCGTGGGTACATCTTGGTCGACTCGACGGATAGAGTAACGCGCGCCAGGTGCTTCCCTCAAGAACTCCGCCAAGTCCTCAAACATCCGAACACACAACCTACCTCAAACCTTAGCACCCCATCAAAAGCACTCAAAAGGACCTCGCTCTCACGTAAGAGTCAGATCACGATATCGAATCAAAGCCGATCTCTAATCGCTGCCTCTTCACCTCTCAACGATGGAAGACTCGAACCTCACGAACTCTAACCCCATCGCTATCGTAATCAATCAAACGACACCAAGGCTCGCTTAATCGATGCAAATCACGAACCATGCCCTCCTCTCAGCCGAATATCTGATAAGCTACCCATAGACCTACTCGCCATGCATCCGCCATAACGCTGCCTTCCCGTGGTACAGATATCGACGCCATAGTCCTTCAAAGAACTCTAACCACCGCTCTCGCCGTAGGTTCACTCCTCTGGTCAAGATATACCGAGGCTCTGTGGTCTCAGAGGTAAATATCCACGGAACCCTATACAAATAGTGCCTGCATCTTCAAAGCGCATCACCGCCGCCACCCAAATCACGCGGGTAGCCTTCCTCGCGTATCTTGCCGCTGGATGCGATGCTATAACTCGCCTCGCGATCAACACACATCCCAACCCGATGCTCGACGATCACAATACACCACGAACTATCCGACCTCAGAAGAGTAAGAACGGGGCGCCGCGCCTCCTTTAGCAATCGGAAACCTCGCCACACGCATCACCCATCAAACTTAGCCGCCTTCTCAGCCACTCCTAGTCAATGGTGCAGATAGAAGCAAACTTCTACGAACCGAGCACATCCTCGCAAGGCCTGCAAAACTACGAAACCTCGCTTCTGAGTAGAGGTTCAGGCTAAGTCCTAATCGCTTCGATCTTCGCCAGATTCACTAACGCCATCAGCCCGACAATATGCCTAAGAAAAGCTACCAAGCCAACCAAAACTCACATTTGGAAAATCTCGATACAAATGCCGATCCCGAGAATCACAAGATGGGCCCCAAATGCCCGCGTGCTCCTCGCTCCGAAGCGAATAAAACCAAGATATCATCAATGAACACTATCACAAACGTGTCCAAAATGGTTTCAACACTCTGGCTCATCAAATCCATGAATACCGCCGAGTATCGTCAACCTAAAAGACATGACTCAATCATAATGTTCAGATCGTCCGGAATGCAAATTCCTAGACATCCACCTCTCTAACTCGAACTCGATGATAGCCCGATCGTGATCAATCTTGAAAAAACATCTCGCTACCGCAATCGATCGAATAAATCATCAATCCCGGGAAGAGGGTATCCGTTTAATGGTCACCTTGTTCACCGTCAGAATCAACATTACATGCGCGCCCCGCCCTTCTTCTTTACGAACAATACCGGCGCTTCAGAGAAACACTAGGTCCGATGAAACCCTTCTCCAACAAATCACTCACCGCTTCCTTCAACTCTCTCAACTCGCGTGCCATCCTCAGATGGCGGAATGGAAATAAAGCCGAGTTGTCCGCAAAGACATCTATACAAAACTCGATCTCCTCTCGTGAGGGATACCCGAGGTCATCCGAAACACGTCTGAACTTCGCCGACTACCGAATCGACGGAAAATCTGTACCGCAGCCTCGTGATCAAACACCCGAACTAGATGGTAGATATACCCTTCTCGCATCATCTTCCTAGCCTTGAGGTAGGAAATAAACTCACCCTTCTACGATACTGCTCTTCCCACTCAACAACCGGCTCTCAGAAATCGAACTGCACTCACTCTCTCTCAGCTTCACATTGGCATAGCAAGAAGCTAGCCAATCCATCCCCATGATCACGCTGGTCAATCATCTCCAACTCTATCAAGTCGGGCATGGGTCCGACGATCAGAATGTCACAGACATGTTCTATATACCCGCCGAGCTACCACCGAATCACCCACCTGCGTAGCTACCTCGAAGTGGTCCATGGACTCGTGCTCTATCCCTATCCTACTAGCAACAAGTGGAGATATATAGGACAGTGTAGAACCCGATCTATCAAAGCATATACATCAAACCTAAACCGATAAGGTACCGTGATTTACATCAAAGTGCGAGGCCTCCGATCTCGCTTACCGACAAAGCATAAACGCGTTCGAGGACCGCTAATCGGGACTCGCGCCACGCACTGGCCGCGACTGATCTCACAGACTCGCCCGGCGAGTAATCGCGGGGATGAAGCAGCCGCAATGCACTGCAGGCCGGGCTCTACTCCCGCCACGCCTTGGCCGGCAAACTCGCGAACGACTCCTCGCCACTAAGTATGGCAAATTCCCGTAGTAGCATAACACTCCTAATGGAATCTACCGCAACGCACATCGAATCGACTTTAACGGTTAGCACTTCGCTACTCGAAAACTGGTCCCGCCTCGACCGCCTCGATCGCCTCGCCGCATCAGAACGCATGTAGAGTGCTCGAGCCAATGGTGCACCGACTTCACGTTGCCGCTTACCGAGAACTACCAGAACCGCCGCCCCGCCTTCTTCGCTGCTGATATCGTCTACCCGCGGTCTCTACGCCTCGCATCCTAATGCATGAGCTCGCATACGTAACGTCCATGCTCGGTCGAAGCGGGACACACCCGCACAAGACTCGCCATATAGTCGTTTCAGCCTTGATTTAGCGATGCACCCGGCCCTCCATATTCGCTACTGGCAGGAACATATCGAGCCAATGAATCAAACTCGATATCAGATTTCTAATCGCGCGCCCTCCCTCGCCTCGCGAATAAAAATCGCCGACGTGCCTCTCATCCGCGAGGCAGCGTGAGAAAAGCCTTCAAAACTCATCCTACGCCGCTGGAGGTGCATGCTCTCCCGAAAGCTCCCATGAATAACCAATCGATCGCGGTATCACGCACTGATGCGAACCGAATGTCAGCGCTCATCAAGCCTTCGACCACCCGATAATCCTTCAGAATCGACTTGATGAACTCCCCGCGATCATCCTCCGCCGATTCGTAAAACTCGCGGGCTACAACCGCTTAAGTCCCGTAGCCTCAAACTATCCGCCTCTCGCGAACAACGGTGCTACCGAGCCGAACTGCATCGAACGGCCGCCAAATCCTCTCTCATATTCCGCCACGACTCTTGCAGTAATCGCCATCTCCTTGTACTTCTAACTCGCCCGGCCGGCGGATCGGAGGCGAGGGCACCGTGGTCTCATCACCGCTGCGTGGCTCCTAAATCGCCAGGGCCGGGCGCTGCAGAACGCGCCCGAGGCATCGCTTCGGAAGACTGGCCTGAGTTCTGTAATCCTCGTGTCATACTAGCAGCCTCTACGCTTGCTCTTCTCGCCCTGTTGCCTTACGTGAGGCATAATCGTTACAGAAAGGAATACGCAGAGGGTCCAACCTATAACATGCCTCTAAATCACGATCTCAGAGTGAGAAGAATGGAAACCAATCCTAAATATCCTATAGCCTCCTGATTATCGCGTGGTGCACAACACACCGATAATCAAGACTTACTAGATACTGGCCTCAGACACTTTCCGAGGATTAATCGCTCGATACTCACTTTTGTCACGTACTGCCTGGCCCGTGGATCGTGCCTTACCCGCACCTATAGTCATACATCGAGAACAATCGCTTAATATAAACAAGACATGCAACATGATATAACTAGAACATTTTATCTCAAGAAAAGGTCGCTTTCTATATATACATAAAACCAAGTTTTGCAGCTATATCCCAACTGCATAACATGACTAATGCACTCTAAGGAAAATATCAACTAAGTGACAGTGACCGGTGTTTCATACCCTCGATCAGACAAACTATCTACAACAGTGGAGATCATACCTAAAAGTAGAGCTCCTAGAGAGCTTGGAGCTCTCGACACCAACGAGAGATCCTAAGGATGCGGATCTAAGACTGCTTCCTCTGTAACTCATGCAGATGAACGCAGCTTCTCAAGGAGGTCGTGATAACAGTACGGGCGCAAGTATGTGAAACTATAAAGTACTTTAAATGAAATCAGCGTATTCAAAACCTTTTCACAAATACATTCAGCTCAATCGTACATAGTGCCACATCACAACAATAACAAAGAATAGAAAATCAGAATAGTCTAGTCTAAGGCCGCGAACGATCAAGCAAGGCCAACCGCCCATAGTATCATTCGCTGCGCTCAGTCCTCCGGACTTCGTGAGTCCGCAGATAGGTCACACACGCATCTTCGCGATGAGGTATTCCCCGTGACGGTAGAGGAAGTAGCCCCTGCACTCCCCGCCGACTTCCGCACCGTGATAGCCTTCAAAAGCACTGCAGATAGTCCTGGGCTTTGATCGCACAGGCATCTCCCTCGTGATCGGGCAAACACTCCGAATGATCAATCCTGAGCATACCGCAGCCCGCGATAGTCTCATAGACCGTGACAAAGCCGTATAGACCGCAAGCATCATGCGGGCAAGCTCCCAGATAACAAGTCAAGCGGGTAGCGTGATACACACATAAAGACAACGGACTTAACGGTTAGCAACGTAATGCACAAAAGCAAGAATTGACTTCTTTCACAACATTACAAGACAATTAACACATGCAGTATCACAAGATGTCTACCTATCAACCAATCTTATTACACTTAATACCGTAGAATCAATACAAGGCTTTTATAAACAAACAAGAAATGCTTCCTTTTATCATTCTTAAGTTGTTATACCTACTTCCCATAAAGCCTAGTATAACTCTTAAGCTTTTGCTTTAAAACCAAATATTACTCTTCCGTTAAAAAAATGATTCATTATTCCTTTGACATACTTCAAGGTTGCTCTATTATTCAAAGCTGTAAGTCAAAAGACATTTATTATCATATGTACGTTTACCGCATTTTATATATACTTAACATATCATGCCCAAGTGGCAAGTGGCATAGAAGAATCACATACCTTCTCGGCTAAAACCACCGCCAAGTCGAGTATTGTCATGCACAGAGAATCACTCATAATAGTCATTGCATAACTATCAAAGTCTAGACTATTCTCCGTAGAGGTCATTCTAAACAGAGGGTCCTCACTCCTGACTGAAAGTCACTAAAAGACAACCCTCTAACTCCCATGTAGCTATATAAGTTCCATTGTGAAAATGTGCTCCCATGTAAAGATACAATGATATTCTTCTCTTTTTATACCCTCTTCTAAGGCTACATTACAAATTAATTCTATTCTTAACAAACCTTCTAAGTATTTATACTTATTTCAATACTTCAGCAGATGCATTCTTTAATTACAAAAGAGGGTTAGATTATTTACCTCGATAAGCCCCAATAATATCCAAGTAAAAGTCGATCCTGAAGCTGGTTTAGCTCCTAATCCAAAGCTCCAAGTGTGCTCTGAGAATCCTTGAGTCTTCTCACAACTTCTACTAAGGTACTAAGGATTCATGGGCTAGGTTAAATCGGGGCATTATAACAATACCTTAAAGTGCAACTCTTTCTACCAACGAGAGGGGTAGTTTCACAGGCCAGGAAGGTAGCCGTAGCCTCGGGCCCTGCTTCCTGGCGTCAAGCTTTAGGGGGCGGTGGTTCGGACTAATTGCTCACAAGGGAGAGGGAGGTTTTTCAAGACTGAAGCTTTAGGTGGACGAAGAACCTTCATCCTGCCAAGGCAGTGGTATTTATAGGTCAAGACACGGCCAACCAACGCATGAAGGCCAAGATTTGCGCCAAGTGCGCAAGTGTTTGCAAGTGTAAGGTCAAGATTAGGCAATGGCAAGGTAATGAGCCAACTTGCACACAAAATATCTATCCAACTTTATGACAAGGCTTCGGTGATCCAATCTGGCCCTATCAGCTGCCGCGATAAGTCCACCAATGAGAGGGTGAGAAAGTGTCGCTCCTCTCATTGGTCCAAAGTGTTACGCCTCTGGAAAAAACGCAAAAATAAGAAATGCATAGCCGGAATTTATCCTATGAAAGTCGTGGAAACGCTTCATTTGGAAACCGTCATTCATGGAGTTGTGCCTAAAAAAATCGCCCAAGGCCTAACTTTAAGACCAAAATCTCAGACGTATTCCTTACGCATATATACCTGAAATACTTGGTGTAACAATTATTTTCCAAACGCTCAAGTTTGCCCACTTCAAATGCTCAAGTTTCTCATTTTAGAAAGGTTTCATAACCCTAGTCTTAATCTCTCTTTTAAAACCATCGAGTAAATATATGCCTCTGCAGGCATGTAGTCAATTTATCCTTTTCGCTTTATAACAATCTTGTTACGTTGTACTCATATGATCTAATGTAATACAATTTTGTCTTATCTTAGCTTCTACTGGCTAGAATGGAGGTTTCTACCGGTTTTAATAACAATTAGTTATTTGTCAATACATTTTCCTTTATTAGCGCTAGCCGCGGGTTTGTTCGACACTTATTCTCATTTCCGTAAATCAAGAAACCTTATTCTTTTAAACCAAGTACTCATTACTAACGAATGAGGTTTCACAACATTTTAAACAAAATGTTATATAACAAGTCAAATAAGTTAAGTCTCTTATCTTCAAGATCAGGTCTCTGAAACACTCCGCTACGATCCGATCCTAGGTCCGTGGATCGGGTGTGTCTGGTTCTACCCGGCGAAACCCAAGTAGTCATTCATCGTAGAAAATCACGGCGAACATAAAACATAAATACAGAAACAAGAGTCATGATAAACAAACAAAGCCAACCAAAACAATAGCTTGTCAGTACATATATATAAAACCCTAATTGCTTTTTAATCTCTTTTACAACTCCCGCCACAACAAGCATTTTGCCATGCACTCTCTAAGAATGAAATGATTGAACTATATGGATGCAGGACAGGGCCCCGCCATACTCTCAATGTACAAGAACTTACGACTGATCAGTGGTAACATACCAAAGATAAGCCTCCAAGTTAAATGGGGCTTCCTTAACACGCCGCACTTTGATCCCATGAGCGAAGGATCTACAATCTGGACAGATTTACCCTACCTCAGATTGAACGCACTCAACTGAAGGAGGTCCAAGATAATGGTGTACCAAGTAATGTGGAAATCAGAATATCAGTAAATGAAATCATAATAGCTCTTATAAAGCAGAGGTTATGTATGATAACCAAACTACAGCTCACAACATAAAAGCAACTATGTCAAGCCCAGGGACTCACGCCTCAAGTCATCCTCACGCCTGTGGAACTCCCTTCTCACCGCCGGCAGCGCCTAGGGTATAAATCGATGAATACGTGTGCTCTACTCATCCCGTGACTCAGTGTTAATCATGCGGAATACGTGTCCCTACACTTCATCCCACGTGGACTCGGTGCAGCTTAATCGACAAATACGTGTCCTCGCTCATCTCGCGACTTTGCGGAATAATCGATTTGAAATATCGCGGTTCCGCCCATCTCACGAGACTCCTGCAATAATCGATGGAATACGTTGCTCGCCCATCTCGTGGACTCTCTATGGAAGAATCGCTCATAACAAATCAGCCTACTCTCCATCGGGAGACGCGTGGTAAGGCTGGAAATACGTGATTTGCACAACAAGCGATATCAAGCACAAACATAGGCAAGTTATACATAACTCAAGTTTATTTCCAGGCCAAAGTCCGTGTTCACCCCAACCCCTGGGCATTACATAATGCTAAATTCTTTTTAAAAGATCCATTTCTTTTATAAAGGTTTCAACCCGATACCAAAAGTAGTATAAAAAAATAGGGTGACTCACATTTTTAGGTAAACCCAACACTTTCCTTTTCAACATCAAGTAACAAACATTCTTTCCCTAAGTTCAAGTTTGCCTAATTCTCAAGTACTTAAGTCTCTTTTATTTAGAAAGGTTTCATAGTTCATAGTTTTATTCACTTAAGAATATAATTCTCTTTTTAAAACAACTGAGAAACATACACCTTATACGCGTAAAGAGTTATTCTTGCTTCATAATAAAATCTTATTAAGCAACTCATGATCTAGACAATGGCTATCATTTTGTCCCATCTTAGCTTCTACGCAGATGGAGGTTTCTAATGTTTTAATAATACTTCATTAATCAAGACATTCTCCTTTTATTAGCGTTTCTCGCAGTTGGTTTGTCGATACTCATTCTCTCCGATTTCCTAAATCAAGAAACATTATTCCTTTAAAACCACGCACTCATTACTCACTTAACGTAGGTTTCACATTTAATTCATATTAATTCATTTAAGTCAAGTCTCTATCTTTTAAGATCAAGTCTCTAACTTATAAAATCAAGAAGTTTCATTCTCTTTATCTCCCTTAAGACGTTATACCTAACTTCCCATAAAGCTAGTATAACTCTTATGTTTTCAAAACCAAGTATTAATCTTCTTTCAAAAAGGTTTCTAACTCTTTCAAACACTTCGTTTCTCTGTATTATTCAAAGCTTAAGTCAAAAAAGACATTGCCGCATAACCACGCTCGCTAACACACGCACGCTTCACCGTACTATAAATATACTTTTAAAATAGTTCAAGATTTACTTATTATTCAGTTTAAATCAAAAGACATTGCCGCGACAACTACGCTTCAATAACACACGCTTGTCGACCGCCTACCACCATTCATATATACTTTTAAAATAGTTCAAGATTCTTATTATTCAGCTTAAGTCAAAAGACATTGCCACACGACGCCCACCGCATCTACATATATATATATTTCTTTAAAATACTTCTACGCCAAGAGTATAGAAGAATCACATACCTTAAGTGCACGACATCGACTATGTTGCAAAACGCCCACTGGCTTATAACCCTATAGCCTGTCCACCTTCCAAGTAGTTCACGCTACTCGCAGAACATTCAACCAATAAGGTTATAAGTTCATCAGAATACAAATTCTATGTGGGCAATGGGCTTTAAACTTCTCTACATATATTCTTCTGGATGTGATTTCACTGAAGTCTTTACCAGAATATCCTTCTATTACAGCTCAAATCTCTTCTATGAATTTAAATTCATTTCTATACTACTACAAGATGTAATTTCACAATTACACTAGAAGGACAAGAGTATTTACCTCGATGAGCCCAAAATTAATCCAAGTTTAATCGTCGATCCTGAGTAACGCTTAGCTTCCTACTCCGAGCGCCTCCAACCCGCTCCATCTAAACAACCCTTAGAAGTTCTAAACTAACTTCTACTCAAATACTTCAACTATCAATGAAGATTTCTAGGAGTTTCGCTTTTGTGGATCTGAAGGGAAGTATAATAGTATTTCTCCTGGCTTTTCAGATAGAGTGTAACTCGGGAATACTATGCGTATTCGGGCTACAGAGTACTTAGTGGCATTATAACAATAGCCTTCGAGAGTATTTCTATACCAAAGCGGGGTATTATACTAAAACAACTAGTGCAAGTAGTGGTGTCTCTCTCACAAGCCTCTCACTCAAGCAAAGTGAGGCTTTCGCCATGGCTCACAAAGTGGAAGTGGTTGTGGTGACCGAACTCAACTCACAATGAGCGAGGATTTGCAAGACTTGGAAAATGATTTTGTGGATGAATGGGCTAGTTCATCAACTTGTGCAGGTATTTATAGGTCAGCAGAATGCCAACCAGTGTCGGGCATCCATCCAAGTATGGTAACATAGGCGTTGCAGTGATTTTTAACCACGTTGTACCTTCATCCATCTACCACACCAACTCGCATACAAATATCCTACCAACTACAAGTTTTCTCCCAATTCACCCTCTTCACCTACCACAATCTCTTTCCACGTGCCAGGTGACACGCCACCCCTCCCGTCAGTCCAACAATGCTTTCGCCTCTAAAATCCGCAAAATAATAAATGACATAGCCGGAATTTTCCCTTCAAGCGCAGTTTCTAGTAAAACGCCGCGGAAAAACGATTCTTTTGGAAATTTGTGCACTTCAGGCTCAAATTTTCGAACCTTGCCAACTTTAAGGCTTAAATTTATACGCATCCACGCAGCATACCGTGAAATACGGGCAACAAATACTTTAACTTCTACAACACAAACCACTTTTTTACTCCACATGTAGTCGCGATAACTAAATCTCCCATAAAGTTATTATAATCAAGTTATACCCTCAGATTTCCGTGAGGTAACGCAAGGATCTATCGTAGAAAAGTTTGACTTTGTGCTGGCTCACATTTATTTTGTTCACAACACCCGACAGAATGCTTGACTAAACGCTTACACATCCCCGCGTAGGTAAATTACGGCTATGTCATATTTCTAATTTTTATGATTTTTCCGTAGAGACGAACTTTTCGATTAAATGCAGGCTTATTACCTGTCACCCTCTAGTCGCAAGAGTGCGAATGGCTGACGGGAATGGTCGGGTTTTGTCATGCAGTAGGTAGGACATTTTTGTGGTAGACGGATAAGGTGCACTTGCATGATTCGCCCCACACTAGTCTTCAGACTGCACACGATCTTCTCGCCATCTGTCGTCTCGTCATTCTATAAATACCCCCTTGGAAGACTTCATCCATTCCAAAATTTCAAGTGTTAAAATCCTCCTCCCTTGTAGTGTGGTTTCGTCCTAGCCTCCCTCCTTTGGAGTATGCCCTTGGCCGAGAGTCTTCCCTCGCCGAGAATACCTCCCCTGGGGCTGGGTAGGTCGGTAGGGGTATACACCCCCTCATGGTGTTGTCTCGTATAAATACCTCCCTCTTGGTAGAAACATTTCCAAAAGTATTGTTACTATACCCAAATTACCTTATTCTATACCTCAGAGTAATTTACAGCACTATACTCTAAAAGCCCCTGTAAATACTTACTATCCTGGCTACCACAAAATGAAACTCAAGGAAAATTCCATAGATAGTTGAGGCTACAGTAGTTGGTTAGAACTTGGCGGTGGCTCTTGGAGTGGGCTTGGAGCGCACGGAGTTGGAGCAAACGTCGTCTCGTGAGCGACATTAAACTAGGATAATTTTCATTTATCGAGGTAATATCTGTCTCCTTTATTGTAATCGAATTATATATGTAAGATTATATAGTTGTACATACTATAGAACTGAACTTAGCTATGCAATGTCTTTTAATTTAAGGCTTCCGAGTTATAAAGAAAGAGAATTGAATCAGAATACATAGGAATCGTGACATGCACTTGTAGTAATATCAGGAAGAGAATTGGTACACGTCGTGTTGATGTATAAACCCCCCCGTTGGCTTGATAGCCGGCCTCGATAGAGGAGATTTCACGCGTTGCGGGGAGGTGGTCGCTGAATTTTCTCAGAGATCGTTCTAATGACAGACTATACAATACCAGGCCCGAGCAGTCAAGTGCACGTACGCGATCTACTCGGGCTTAAGGAGTAGCCGATTGTTTGAGGTATTGAGCGTTTTGTTGCTAATGATAATCGGGTCGCGAGGTATGTGAAACTCTTCCTACCTTTCTAGCATGATATGTGTATAACTACAGAAGACGCGTGCATACGCCAGAAATGCTTCGCGGTTTTAAAAGGGTGCAATCAATTTGACAAGGAGCACAGTTAAGAGTTATACTAGCTACGTGGTTAGGTGGGCACCGCTTTAAGCAGGTAAAGAGAACGGGTTTACATCGATTTTAAAGTTAAGAGGCTGAATTCAAAGATAAGAGACTTAACTGCTTTACTTCGCAATTCAACATTTTGTTAAAAACGTTGTAAAACCTCATTCAAGCAGTAATGAAAGATTGATTTTAAAAGCAATAGTTGCTTTACCGATTGTAAATCGTAATAAAAGATTTATCAAACTAATAAAGAGCGCTAATAAAGGGAAATGCTTGATCACATAATGTATTAGTAAAACCAGTAGTAAACTTCCATCTGCATAGAAAACTAAGACGCAGACAAAAACAGACAAGCATTTCCTGTGGGATTATTGCCAACAACATTGTTATAAACAAGAATAACTTACCACGACGTATATATGTTTCAAATTGTTTTAAAGGAGAATTATATCATTATG